>LPNX010617185.1:5896-29340 GCA_001517045.1 Pseudotsuga menziesii | reverse complement strand
AGGCTATAATGATGAGTGTGATAGGTTAGTGCTAACCATATTACTATGATGGAATTATAATACATGTATAAGAATGTTGTACAATTGTACCTAATGCTACAAGTTATACCAACTATATTTATCCAAGGCCATCCTTTTATAATTTTGTTGAGGTTTAAGCTTGTAAATGGATTTGCAAAATCATTTTTTTTGTAGGTTTATTAATGGATTTGTAAAACCACTCTTTAGATATTTTTAAACTACAAACATAGCAAATAGCATTTAATGAATGCCAATTAGATAGTTGAAAGTAATATTGTTATAGTGAAGTTTTTAGAGCACCATCACTAGTTAGAAAATATTAAATGCTTGATGAAATATTTCTCTTTTATATCTTTCAATCATGTTTACAGAGAACTGAACGTGGAAGCTTATACTCTCTCAAAATTGGTGAAGTTTATCGTATGTTTGGATTTTGAAAATTTGTTGGATTGGATCCTTTTTTGTTGGGTGGTTTTCTCTTCCTCGATGTTGGGTCTATTAGTATTTACCAAGTATAATTTTAACTATGATGATCATATTTTGATTGTTAGATCTCCTATAACTTTAACACAACTTTTTGTAATATACAAAATTTGTTTTTATTACTAAAAAAAAACTCCTCCTACAGAGAATTCAAATCTCGCTATATAACATGTTATATAACCAAGGTTTCCTTGAATATAAAAAATCTCTATATTGAAAACATAAAAAAAAAATTTATATTAAAAACATGAAAAAATTTTAAAATAAAAAAAAATAACAAAATTAGTTTGGATGATAAAATCACGCGTTCACACATAAACATGTGGCTTTACACCCGAAACCCATTGTTTAATGAAAATTTCGAGTGGTGAGTGGCGAGAGCAGCATCATGGAAGTGAATTTAAATCCAAGTACCTTCAAGATTTGGAAAGAAAATGAATATGGTTTTTTTCATTGGGACGATCTTTCACCACCTCCAACTCGGATTGTTTTCCACTAGTATCAGTGTTCAAAGTCAAACACATTGCAATGCTAACGTTCGTCACGCTCAGGCCCATCGTCTCACAACACTCTGTAACGAGGGATGTTTGAAGGAGGCTCTACGCATTTTAAATATTACAAACAACCATGTCCAAAATTCTTACAACCATGTCCAAAATTCTCTCACCTATGTGTGTCTCTTACAGGGTTGCATTAAGAGAAAATCCTCGCCAAAGGCCAAATTAGTCCACACTCATATCATTCAAACAGGATTCATGGCGAGCATAGTTTTAGGAAACACCCTTGTCAATGTGTATGTCAAGTGCGGGGATGTGGTGGACACTCACAGAGTTTTCGATCAAATGACTGAGAAAAATGTGTGCTCTTGGACTGCCATGATTGCAGGTTATGCAAGGCATGGAGTTTATCCCACAAATACTGGCACTCTTTCACCAAATGCAAAAATCAGGTGTCAAACCCAATCAATTCACTTTTGCTTCTGTTATTCCATCCTGTGCACACCTACCATCCCCCGCGCAAGGTGTGGAAATCCATAAACATATAATAAGATGTGGATATGAGTCTAATGTTTTTGTGATGAGTGCCCTCATAGATATGTATGCAAAATGTGGGTTTACAGAGAAGGCATGCGAATTGTTTGACAAAATGCATGAACAAGAAATATGTGCCCCTCCTGCTCCTGCAATCCCAGAGGAAGAGACGAGAGTGAGAAACGATAATATGAGGACTACCGCAGCAGGTTTTGACCCTGAAACCCTTGAGAGAGGCGCCAAGGCTCTGCATGAAATCAACAATGCTCAAAATTCCAAAAAGGTGCGATTTCATATATTTTCTAATTTATTAATGGTTTCAAATGTCAATGGATGTTGTATTTCGTCAAAAGGGAGAAGATGGTCTATAAATATTGTTCCGCTATTGGAAAATTTTGTTCAACAGTATCATTTATCGTGTCTCTTTTCCTATTATATATGGAAACATTCAAACAATTGTTGAAGACATGTTTGTGTTGTACATATTTCACAGCATTAGTTCACTTGTTCAATTGTTTCAGTTCACTGTGTATGTTTGCAACTTTCTACTCACCCACCTAATCCCTTCTACACTTCTTGTGTGCAATGTTTGCAACTTTCATGGTGGTTGTGTGTCATTCATAAACCTAGGTGAAATAATATCTTGATCAAACAAAATTTATAATTTTTCTAATTAAAATAAGATTAATAATTACAATTGAATATTTAAACTTAAACTTTAATACTTAAAAATCATATATATAGTAATTGTGAAATTCTCTATTAATAATAATAATAAATTTTAATTTATTAAAAATCCAAAACCTTACCAAATATATTCAATATATCATTAAACTTTGACATCGCCACATACTTCTTATTTCTTACATTCTCTTGCTAACCCTACCCTTATTTTGTTGTAAACCGTTATTTGGTAATTTACAAAGCCCTGTTTGATAAATTTATTCCACACTAAAACTTTACTCTCTTTCTTGTTTTCAGATAAGAGAGGCCCATAATAGGAACAATACTCATAGGAAGAGGGAATGAACAAATGCTCAGAGATGGAGGCAAAACAAGCAGACTTTCAATTGAATTGAGTAAGTGAAAATGGCAGTGGAAGAGTCCAAGGAGGTTGTTGCATGCACGGTAGATTCCAAAGACATGATGCAGTAGAACAAATCTCTAGATTCTCTCATTGATCATGTTGAGGACATACAACTTAACTCCATGAGAGTTCACGAGGTTCGAACACCACACCCCTTACCTCATGATCACATTTTTTTAAATGTAAAATTATTGTCTCAGCTCATGTAGTTTTAACTGTTACATTTTGCACAGAGGCCCTCTTCCTATATACAGAATGTAATATTGCATAACAGAATCCTATTGCCCAGATTTTCGCAGGGGTTTTCTTTCCTGGAGGAAGCTCTTGTGTAATGCAATAGTGGACAAGATGGCAGACTGAGGTGAAATATCGAGGCGTTATGGACAACTTGCCACATTTAATTTTTGGATAGGGGGTGGCTCCTCATAGGCCGTCGACGGACGATGAAATCCAGAGGAGGACCATCTCCTCAAGGGATTTCTGGCATGGCTCTCTAAGGTCAATGGATTTCCAGCATGGCTCGCTAACGTACGCCGGTCTATTTTTCATCCCCATTTGTTTGCCTTTATTTGATGTATGCGATGTATGTTGTTGATGTTATTTGAATTTGCCACATCAAATTATATACTTCTTTTGCCATGCTTTAATACATGATTGTCGTCCAAGGGTTTGTGTGAATGTTTATAGATTTTCATAGGGTCTCATTTCCATTGCACAGATTGCAATGGCTATCAGCATCTTTTTCAATTTCCCAATATGTGTAGATATTTTTTTCTTCATCCTAGAATAGCAAAACCTGGTTGCTACATAGGGATTCTTTGAAACCCTGCACGAGAAATCAAACCCTATTATATATTAGTGTTTAAACCCAAGGTCAAGCTAGCATCCTATGATGGATCTGTTGTTAATGGAGTCAAACAAAATTCTAGCGGCAATGGAAAAAAAACTGATAATCAACGCCATCTGAAGTGTAAAGAGGTTGAAAATCAACAGTTTGTGAATGCCATTGATTATCCTAAAATTGTCCTTGCTTCAGAGCTTAGGGATCAATGTGTAAAAGGTCACCCCATACTACGTAGGGTGATCAATCTTGGTTCGAATCCGGGATTGAGTGGCACTTAAGTTTGAAGTATACATAGCTAGCTGAATTCTGTTTATTGAGGGTTGGGAGTCACTTTTTTAATATGTGTAATAATTCAAATTATCTAAGAAACCGCCTTCATAATTACATATATAAATACTTTGAAGAATCACTTGAAAACAAGTTATTCATCTCTCCTTTTTTGGGACAACCAACCCAGCGAGTAGCCAGTATTCGGGGGTATCTGAGCTTGTTCAAAGTAAACCATGATAATGTGGAATACACCTTTGCAGGAAGTAGTTCAGCTTCACAAGAGAGATCATCATTGCGGAGTGGGAATCCCTATGAAACTAAGGCAAGGAGACACCCATTTCAAAATGGTAAGCATTATGATTTCAAAGGAAAGAGGAAGAACAAAATATCGTATATCGATCCATACTCGGAAGAGAATGATGAACATGAGGCTATTGCTACTGTTAGGGAGCAGCTAGGTGATGAATATCGAGAAGATTGTCTGCCACTGAGTGTTGAATTTCCCCATGGTGCATTCGAGGTGATTCTTTTTTCTAACTCCCTTTTCACCCCATTCATCTCTGTGGATGAAACTAATACAAGATTGAAATGCAGTGTGAGTTTAAAGTTTTAAAATTTATATTATGAAATTATTCTAATTAATAATTTGCTTGGAAGTTTTGAATTGTTGTTATAAAACTATTTTCTTGCCACTGATATTTTACTTGATATATACGTTCTTGAACAGAGCCCCACTACCAGGGTAATATTGTTGTCCATGATCACCAGAGAATGCCAAAGAATATGATGGAACAAGATGCTCGCCAAGTAAGTTATTAGTCCTCTTTGTTGATGTATGTGTAACTTCAAAATGTATTCTTCTATGTATTCTACGTATTGTGACCCGATGTTTATTCCGGTATGTTTCTATTATGTATTTGAGTCATGTGGTCATGCCCCAATGTTCCGATCGGGAGGATTAATAATGTAATCAAGTCATATCAATTCATTAGGTAAGTCCCCACAGTTTCGAGGCACTTGGGTTATTAGACACTAATTAAGGTGTAGGCTCGAGTAAGTAATTGTAAGTTAAGCCTACATGGTTGAGTGCACTTCAAGTCAATGGAAGAATATAAATAGAGAGTGAGAGTCTCTCTATTTATCACTTGTGAATTACATCACTTGCTCTCTCAAGTGTGGCACACCTTTGGAGAAGGAAATACTTGGGCTTGACAGAAGACAGAAGGCTATTGCTGAGTTGGGAGGTCATCTTACTGTTTTGGGTATCACATCTTGTGGTGATACTATCTTAGAGGAAGTTGCGGGGTTTTCTCTATTTATGGTTTCCCTGGTCAAAACTCTTTGTGTCTCTTGTCTCATGTGATGTGCTTATGTTATTGTTGTGCTTGTTATTCTCTCAGTGAAAAGATCTTAACATAATGCTAGCTTAAATGTTGAAAAACTAACATGGTATCAAAGCTAACCTGAGAAGAAGACATTGTGCAGCTATAGGAACTAGGGCTTCCTATTTTGTGGATCTTCCTCCACAGATTTTCAGCAAAAGTATGCTAGGATGACTCTCCATTGAAGGGTGCATCTTTCTGTCGATGCGGAATTCAATTTCAAGCATTTTCAGTTTCGATGTGGAAATTAGGGCTTTCTACAGAAGAGGAATTTTTGAGTGATACCAGCATAGGGTTATTCTCCTCATAAAAACCGAAGTTTAGAGACCTGGATCAAGAAATTTGGTTGGGTGAAACTCCAGGAAAGTCAAACCCTAGTTTGACCCTGAGCTAGCAGAAACCCTAAATACTAAAACTGCTAAGTTTTGGTACAGTCGCTATATTCCGATATTGGAGAAGTCTCAAAAGTGGAAAATTTCAGGGGCCGAATATAAAATCTGTATGAACACTTTGTCCAAAGCTCCGCCTCAGATTCGCTTTATTCTGGGAGATATGATCTCTCAAAGTTAGGGTTCTAGCCTCTTCCATAAATCATCCATAAACAGGACACCTAGGGAAAATTGCAATATCTTGGGCTACAGAGGTCCAAATGGAATTCCTGAAGATGTTCCATAAAGGGCACGGACTTTAATTTCTGTAATCCGAAGATCAGACTCAGAAGATGAATAAGGGACACGTGGCAGGCCGTACAACTTCATTGTTCTGAACAGTCCTGTAACAGGTCACCTTGGGAAAAGGATCATAAATCCTAAATGGTGAAACCAATTATGATGAAACCTATGGTGTTGGATCAGGGACATGCGAGGTTACCTTAGTAAGAAATATAAGACATAGAGGAGCATTAATTTCAGAGATATCACAGAAACGGTAACAAGAATTTCTACATAAGAAATCCGAAAATTAGGGCTTCCTGTTTCGGGAGCTTCCCTCCACTGTTTTCAGAAAAGGAGTACATTGGACAGCTCCATTTGAAGAGATATATCTGTTCATCCAATCAGATCTGAAATATTCCAAGTTTTGAAAATTAGGGTTTCTGCGACAAACCCTAGATCAGCAAACTCCAAGACAAGGGCGGACACCTCAAATCGGTAAGATCTAATCCTTTGCTATTTCCATTTGAGGTTCTCATTTCAAAATGATCAGCTTGATGATAAGCTTGGTGAAGTTGACAACTTCCAAGCATAGAAGTATTTTATCTCTCTGGATTGGACACCTACATGAGTATAGAGGTTCCAGTTTCAGAGGGAGACGAGGCCAAAGAAGACATCATGCTCATGCTGCAGAGGATGATGAACCATCCTAAAAGAGATCCAGATATGAAGTGAAGATTCTTCAAGCGAGGATGAATATGTTCTGATATCAGCTCTCATAGGTAACATTACTCATGGAAGTGATGATTGGCTTATAGACAGTGGGGCTTACAAACATATGACGGGATTCAAGGAATCCTTTGTAAGACTGTCAGAACATGAATCACCTCACAAGGAACCCTCTCTCCATTGCAGCATTGATGCAAAAGGAATGTGGGCTGCATTAATAGATGGTCAAGTCATCATATGGCCAAAAGGAAATACTATCGATGATGTGGTAGTGATTGAAGAACAAGAAGGAGGCTTGTACAAATTGAAGGGATATCCAAAACAAGCCTTGATCCATGACACAGTAGAGCCAAATGAGCTTTGGCATAGAAGGCTTGCACATGTGCATTACAGAGCACTACCTATTGCAGGAAAAGATATTGAAGGTCTTCCTGAATTTCAAGCTATTTGAAGGGAAGAACAAATCAGAATATCCAGAATTCAGAGACCATGCAGTCATAAGAGTCTTTCAAATCAAGAACAACTTGAAGCGGTGAAGAATGCAGAAGTGGTGATGGCCACCTTGAATGGCCTCCCAGGATCGTGGAATTCATTCATGTGAGGAATGTGTGCTAGAAGGAAGTGATTACTTTCAATACTCTAGAAAGAGAACTCACAAGAAGAAGAAGCTCAAGAATAGAAGGTGGGAGCAACTGAAGATCAAGCTCCTTCCATCCAATGAAGATCCCTCAAGCAATGAGGAATATGAAAAACTCATTTCTTGAAGAACCTCTTATCCACCTCAGCATTTGGATAAGAAACGATGCGACTATGAATGAAGAAGACGATGAAGCTGAAGGGTCAAGAACGAGTCTACCCTCGAAACAAATAAAGATAAGTATTCAATTGTCATTTCATGATATTGTTTTGTTATGCATTTGTTTATATTCAGTTATTGCATGATAGGATGTTTGCATTAATGACAGTATACTACTAATATGCATGTGATCGGTAAGTAGCTCATGGTGCTATACAAATTCTCCATTGCTACTTATCTAGAATGAAACCTCTTTGCTGACATATTGGATTAGTGCACAATCTCAATGTTGTCCTGGTAGAGATGGAAGGAATCTAGAAAGTTTCAGTGAGATATGGATGAATGTTGTATTGGCTAAAGTAGTTGCATGATCATATATTTATGCATAAGTATTTGCGAGTATGAATTTTCCTTATGAAATGTTTCTAACCATGCAAATGCATTTGACTTGTAGGAAAGATCGCATACATAATCGCTTACAAGCAAAGAAGAATGAAGACTTGTTCCGAAGAACAAGTGACGACAGTTTCAAGACAAAGAATAATATGATGAATGCAGTGACATCATTGATGCATAACCTTCCAGTTCAAGAAGAATGATGTCAGGGCGTATTATCGAGACCTGAAGAGAAGTTCATAGTTCCATCATGCAGTAGATGGAAACATCGTGGGATACAAAACAAGATTCGTAGCATGAGGCTACGAAGAGACATTTGCAGTCTGTAAGAGTTGAAACACATACATGATGAGATTGATCAAGATCTTAACCTTTGCTACAAGGTTGAAGATGCAAGTCTATACTCTAGATGGTCACATAGAATATTAGTAGCATAGGAAGCTACTTGTCACTCCGGTACAGAATGTTTCAGTGCATAGAGTACAAAAGACAGAGGGAGTATGATGCTCCGCTTCAGAGGGAGTGACTACAAAATATCTTGAGGATCGACATGGTACGACAGGATGGACAGATTACTGATGATTCTAGGCTTTACTGAGAGTAAGGCAGATTCCAACCTTTGCTTCAAGGTTGAAGGCAGAAGACCAGTGATGCTCCTGTTATGTGTCGATGCACTATTGTTCTAGGTATGGAGGTGTGGCAGAGTTCAGATGGGATCTTCCTTGGACAAGGGAAGTATGCAGTAGAGATCCTGAAGAGGTTCGGGATGATGGACTGCAAGACTATGGCCACACCTATGGCATCAAACTTGAAGCTATTGAGTGATGCTTCATCAGATTCGGTTGATGCTATGATGTATCGTTAGATGATTGGGTCATTGATGTACTTGACGAACACGAGACCAGATATTTGGTTTGCTGTGAACACCTTGAGCCAGTACTTGACAGATCCGAGAAGTGTTCACTTGATTGCTGCAAAGCATATTCTGAGTTACTTGAAGGGTACAATTGATTATGGGCTCAAGTATGATGCGAATCAGAAGATTAACCTGGAGGGTTATGTTGATTCAGATTGGGCAGGCAGTGCCATCGACAGGAAGAGTACTTCGAGATGTTGCTTCAGTATGGGATCAGGTGTGATCTCTTGGTTTAGCAGGAAGCAATCCTGTGTGGCATTGAGTATAGCTGAAGCAGAGTATGTCGTAGCTTGTTCAGCTAGTTGTGAGGCAGTATGGCTGCGAAAGCTACTGTCTGATATATTTGATCTCCAGTTGGATGCTACTTGTATACATTGTGACAACCAGAGTTGCGTGAAGTTTTCAGAGAATCCAGTATTCCATGACAAGTTGAAGCATATCGATATCAAGTATCACTATATCAGGGATATGGTGCAGAGAGGAGTAGTGAAGCTCCTGTATGTTGCGACGGAGGAACAGATAGCTGATGTATTGACGAAGCCATTGGCTAGGATGAAGTTCAAGTACTTCAAAGAGAGACTTGGTGTTCTCCAGATCGAGGCTTCCTCCCAGAGACAGTGATGAGTCCCAAATCCATTCTGACGAGCAGGTCAGATGTAAGGGCTGAGCCATTCTATCATGGTGAGAGGATTCAGTTCCTTCCATGTCAGATATGAGTGCTAGAGATCCAAAGCCATTCTGACGAGCAGGTCAGATGTAAAGGCTGAGCCATTCCATCATGGTGAGAGGATTGGTTCCTTCCATGATTGATATGAGTGCTAAGATTGAGAGCCATTCTGATGAGTAGGTCAGATGTAAGGGCTATGCCATTATATTCATGGCTAAAGGATTTAGTTCCTTCCATGTCAGATGTAAGTGCAGAAATCTCTCTTCATTGTGGTTGAGAGTCTTCCATCATTGTGGCGGAGGTGGCCCCTGCCTGGATGGGATTGAGCCATTCTGACGAGTAGGTCAGATGTAAGGGATGTGCCATTCTGTTCATGGCTAAAGGATTTAGTTCCTTCCATGTCAGATGTAAGTGCAGAAATCTCTCTTCATTGTGGTTGAGAGTCTTCCATCATTGTGGCGGAGGTGGCACCTGCCTGGATGGGATTGAGCCATTCTGACGAGTAGGTCAGATGTAAGGGCTATGCCATTCTGTTCATGGCTAAAGGATTTAGTTCCTTCCATGTCAGATGTAAGTGCAGAAATCTCTCTTCATTGTGGTTGAGAGTCTTCCATCATTGTGGCAGAGGTGGCTCCTGCCTGGATGGGATTGAGCTATTCTGACGAGTAGGTCAGATGTAAGGGCTGTGCCATTATGTTCATGGCTAAAGGATTTAGTTCCTTCCATGTCAGATGTAAGTGCAGAAATCTCTCTTCATTGTGGATTGAGAGTCTTCCATCATTGTGGCGGAGGTGGCTCCTGCCTGGATGGGATTGTGCCCTTCTGACGAGTAGGTCAAATGTAAGTGTAGAAATCTCTCTTCATTGTGGCGGATGTGGGTCCAGCCTGGTTGAGAGTCTTCCATCATTGTGGCGGAGGTGGCTCCTGCCTGGATGGGATGGTGCCCTTCTGACGAGTAGGTCAGATATAAGTGCAGAGCCTTTTCACAGATGGTAGTTGATGTGTCCTACCATGCTGGTGAATATAAGTGCTGAGCCATTTCACAGATGGTAGTTGATTGTGCCTATCATGCTGGTGAATGTGAGTGCTGGGCCTTTCTGATGTGATTGTATTTTACTACATGATCAGATGTAAGTGCTGGGCGAAGACCTATAGGAGAGTAGGCCTACAACCAGCATGAAAAAGGGATGGCTCTGTAGAACTTCCTATGACGAGATAGTACACACTTGATGATGACCAGTGGAGATCTAGATCGAGCTATGATCCAGATCTAGTTATGATGACTCCGAGAGATCCAGATCGAGTGATGATCCAGATCCAGCAGTGGAGATCCAGATCGAGTGATGATCCAGATCCAGTCCAGTGATGTTGATCCAGATCGAGTGATGATCTAGATCCAGTGATGCCATCGAGAGATGATACAGATCCAGATGACTTGAAGACGAAGATGACTTGAAGTTGAAGATGACTTGAAGACGAAGATGATCCAGTTGATGCAGAGAAGAAGACCAGTGCTGAAAATTGTGTCGAAAGAATACCTTCCTAGTTAAGAGGGAGTGTTGATGTATATGTAACTTAAGAATGTATTCTTCTATGTATTCTACGTATTGTGACCCGATGTTTATTTCGAGATGTTTCTATTATGTATTTGAGTCATGTGGTCATGCCCCAATGTTCCGATCGGGAGGATTAATAATGTAATCAAGTCATATCAAGTCATTAGGTAAGTCCCCACAGTTTCGGGGCACTTGGGTTATTATACACTAATTAAGGTGTAGCCTCGAGTAAGTAATTGTAAGTTAAGCCTACATGGTTGAGTGCACTTCAAGTCAATGGAAGAATATAAATAGAGAGTGAGAGTCTCTCTATTTATCACTTGTGAATTACATCACTTGCTCTCTCAAGTGTGGCGCACCTTTGGAGAAGGAAATACTTGGGCTTGACAGAAGACAGAAGGCTATTGCTGAGTTGGGAGGTCATCTTACTGTTTTGGGTATCACATCTTGTGGTGATACTATCTTAGAGGAAGTTGTGGGGTTTTCTCCATTTATGGTTTCCCCGATCAAAACTCTTTGTGTCTCTTGTCTGATGTGATGTGCTTGTTATTCTCTCAGTGAAAAGATCTTAACATAATGCTAGCTTAAATGTTGAAAAACTAACACTCTTGTCTGGCATTATGTACTCTCCATTGACTGAGTTTCCACTATCAGTTACATTTCAACTTTATGTATTCAGATGCCTTTGTTTTGTACCATCTTGGTCAGTACTGTTACATATTGTTGTTCAGATTTATGTTAGTTATCTAATTAAAATTTTAAAAAGACCTTAGCATTAAGGACCTATTAAAGATCACAAAGGTGCATCCGACTTGACAAACCTTTGTGATATTTAACTTTTAAGAGGTCAAAATTTTCTAGATTGTAGAAGCATTATTGAATTGATAATGGTAATCAAGATTCAGATCTTGTAAGGATTGCTGGTGCAGATGCTTAATATATATATGTAGAAGAATTAATCAGCAAGGAATATAGGAGGCTAAAAAGAGTTTTACATGCTTCAGTAAATTTGTTTGCTTGTTGATGTATAGAAAACTTGTGACAGATTTTTAGTTTTTACACTAAAAGTATATTGATACCTTTGGGCCTAGGGTAATGCTAAGGAAGTGGAAAAAACTACCTTCAAAATTGTTAGCTGTTGAGAATAAATCCGGCAGTTTCACAATCTATGCTGAAGTTCCGGGAATCTCTACTAAAGTGAGAGTTCTGACTATTGAGACTAAAGCAGTTTCCAGGATCCCAGCTAGATGTAAGTAAAACAATTTAATAAACCTTAAGAATATTACGTAGATAGGAATTAAGCTAATGTGTTAAAAGGTATGTGCAGAAGAGTAGGTTTAGTACCCCAAGAATAATAACCAAAATATGAGGGTTGGTCACACGCAGAGAATAAAACCCCATTTTCTGAACATGCAATCTTTATTGGGGTAGTTCCGGTTGATTGAAAAAATCTTTTAAGATGTGTGTGTTTCTATATTAAATCCATGTTTGTCAGGGGGTCTAAAGCATAATCACCACTGGGTATCAAATTTGCATTTCTCTTTAGGAGAGTTTATTTGCGAGAGAATTTCACTTCGTTCCTTCCATCCAATAAGGCAAGGCCTGGGGGGGACAGCAGTGATAAGCTTGGGCGGGATAGTAAGCAACTAAGTTTTTCAAGTGACGAATCAAAGATCTTATTCTAAATGCACTACATGAGCGGCTCATTGGGTCTTGGGGGTGTTTCAAATTGATCTAAAAAGCTTTACCAAATTCCTAGTTTGAATAAGGGGTTTATCTAGGTTCATAGGATATTCATCATCTGGGTCTCGAACTTACATTTTGGTTTAGCCAACTTGCTTGATTAATTAATGCATGTAAGGTGATCCATCCATCCCGTCCATTAGGTTCTTTCTAAGATAAAGGGGTCATGGATTGGACATCCCTCCACTCCACTCTATATGTTGTTGGGTGAAAGGAAGTAAGGTAAAGGATTCATAGCCACCATCCGTAGAACTAGAAACAACCTTAACAACCAATACTGACTAACCATCATTTACATAGCAGCCTTAACATTCTATAATATAGGTGTATAATTCAGTTACATAAGGTTCCTGAAGGTTTAAGAATCTGATAGTTGTAACCCACTTTGACAAAAAGGGCTCTGTGCCTTTAGGAAAATGCACAGAGGGTCTGGGTGACTGGGTTCCGTGAATGATCTACATACTTAGGCTTCTATGGCTCTAGGTTTTTGGTGAATCCACCTTTTATGGTTACTACTTTGTTCCATTCAAACATAGGCAAAATGGGGCCACAAGTATATCAGCGTTTAAGACAACGTAAAACAATGGTCATTTAATATAAAATGAAGACTCATAAGGGCTACTCAAATGCATTTTTTATTACGGAATATTGGCTTACCAAGAACTTTCTCTCTATGACTCGACAAAGCCTAGACCCTTTAACTCGATCCTTACCCACAGAACACATGGTACCACCTTGTCTTGGATACTTGGATTCACTACTAGGATTTGATCCTTGGCTTTGATACCTGGATGCTCAGATTGCTCAACTAGGATATAATCAGCTTGGATTAACGCTTTGGAACATTGTAAGAATGATCATGCATTACTTACATTGATACGCTACGAGAAAAGCTCACTACTAATTAATAAATGATGGTGCAACATCAGAATTTGCTGAGCCAATCATTTTATAATAACCTATATAATGAATGCAGATAAATAGTCTCAGATATCGATCTCCATTGCCTACCAAGTTCGAAACAGGTCAGAACTTTAGATAGTTCCAAATATGGAATTGATTTCTGGGAGGGGATACGCGACTAGGCTACTGAGCAGGGCTGCTTGGATACTTTGCAGCTACTTTCCCAGGCTCCCAGAAACCCTAAATTTGTATTACCGAATCGAATGGACCAGTCAAACCAGTGAGTGCTTCCGAACCAGTAGCGATCGAACCACCATCCGACAGAGCCCTTTTATAGGGTTTCCTTTTCGGAGTAAAGACCCTTCCCTTTCTTCCCTCAAAAGCAGAGCTCACGACTGGTCCTAATCCTAGGTTAGAACTCATAGGTATAACCTTTTTATAAGTGAGGGGGTAACTATAGGAGGCATAACCAATAGGTATAAACCACGTAATTACGTATAGAAATAAATATGGCTCTCATCTATCACACTCTCACGTTTAAGTTCCAAAGGGGTTTATGATTATAAATTTAACACTGATGTATGTATGTGGCAAGTTTCCTAAAGTCTGGTTCCATGGGGATGGGTAAACCATGAGCTTTGGGACTGGAAGATATGCTGCTGGATAAGCTCCTAGGTATAGCTATGCTTACTCTGCTACTGCCAGATAAACTACTAAAAGTTTCCCCTTCAACATGTGCTTAAACTGCTATATATACTTATGGATCATATACATTAACAGCTACTGCTGGTATTGCTGCTTGGAAAATGACTGAATCTACTTAATATACTTAGGACATTATGTATGCTTCTGGTTCTTGATTAGGTTAATATATTGGCTTTTATGCTTATGGATAAACTAGATCAAAAATAGAATCTGTTGATGTTGGTTCTACTGCTTAAGCAACATAATCTACAGGCTCTACGTCTGTTTCATATACATAAAGGGTTGGATCTACTGAGTCAACTGGTTCTGGTTATCCAACTGGTTCTTAAGCTACCTCTGTCAACTTGCTATGACGTTCTAAATTGTTGCTCTGCACTCTTGAGGGGGGCATTTATAATGTAAAAATAATAAACCAAACTTAGTCCAGTCAGTAGTTATGAAGGTTATGTAAAAACTATATTCTGCTATGAAGAAGTTCCCCTTCCTTAGTTAAAATTCTACTTCTATAGTAGTAGAAGAGTCAAGTCCATGCAAATGATATTTTGCATATATACATCCTTTCAAATAATTAAAGGTTGGAAACACTTCCATGGATTTAATAGCTCATAAGGAAACTAATAATACTTTGTAGTTTTTTTTCATGGGTGCAAGACTTTGAATTGTATTTTATGATGCTTTTGGATTATTCTCTTAGCCACAGTTGGTTCAGTAAGATAGGTATATTTATGAACCATATATAGTATTAGGATTTCCCTCTGCAAAATTATATTTTATCCTTTTACCACTTTAATTTGTTATCGTATTACCCCCATTGGACATTGGTTAATTAGCCCCTTCTACTTCTTGAATCCTCACCTTAGCACTTGATAAACAATAAAGCTTTCCTATGGTGATTTGCCTTATATTAGCACCTCCCTAATGAAGAGAAGCAGAAGTAGGTTAGGGCTCGCTAAAGCCTCTTGGGACATTGGATAATAACAACCCTAGAAATTCTACTAGTGGTTCTAGAAATGGAAGCGTTGTTCTGTTGGGATAGGAATTGAGCGAATGAAAGCTACAGGATATGGGTATCACTCTTGAAAGAAATACTCTGGATCAGGATCACGAAATAAAATGGGCTCTGCTGACCAATCTCTACAATTTGTGGGTACTTCCAATCCACTTGGGCATATGAAAAAATGTGAAGATAGAGCTACTAGCAGGGGACTTATCAGCTTGGCTAATCAGCTGGGCTAATCAGAGCTACCAAGATGGGCTGGATACAGTCAGTCATTGATAGAAGCTCTAGTGCTAGAATGATATTCATTGCAGCTAGTCATTGTAGCTAGTCAGTGTAGCTAGTCATTTCCAGTCTCATTTAAGCCTTAAGGTCATCGACAGTCTCATTGATTGATGGAATCTCTAGTCATTTCCAATAGTAATAGATAGTCATAGTTGTGCCTATAAAATAAGTCGATCATAGCCAGGAAAGATGTTTAGCCATAAGGTCTGTCCAGTCGTAGCAGGAGCCTTAAGGTTATTGCCACCAGTATCATATCAGCATCTATACTAAATCTCATTTCAATCAATGATACAACCTCTAGCCCGTGCTACAACCTCATTGCTACTCGGTCATTGCCATAAAGACAATTGACAGTCATACTGGAACAAAAGATCTACTGTAAGACTCTGAGGTCCTTTCCTTTTGGGACCTTTGCATTCTCCCCCATCGATTGGTTGAATCGATGGGCTATTGTATATTGTAGGTCCATCTTCCTTCTTTATCAGATTGAAGAACTGTCGAAGAAGTGTATGCATAGGTGCACTCCCCTTCTTGATCTAGTTGAGGTAATGGGTCGAATCTTTGTGCCCTAATATATGTTGAACAGTCGCCGCATTTGGTATGTGAGATTTTAACAGATTTTATGAGTGTATAACAATCAAACCCATTGATCTATAGGACAGATTGCCTCATTAGAATAGTTGGTTGTTTATTATGATATAAGTGTGAATATACACTTTATTTCATTAATGTGATAACACTACTTAATCTATCATAACATATTACTCTGACGACTTACATACTTTATTTTACCCACTTAACTTAGTCGTTTGGGGCGAGGCATGCATCTAAAGTGTGTATTTATGGGGACAAAGAATACCCATATTAAATTGTCAGAGGAGCTCCTAGCAGGCAAGGAGACGGCCCCATCCATGAGCAAAATTATAAATACTTAGTCAAATAAAAGGTATATTTCTTGTTTATGAGTGTTGAGGCTGCTTTTCATTTTATCCCTCTCAACCTCTGTTATATTGAGCTTGGACAGACTTTACCTCGCATAGATAAAGATTAATACCCCGAAGTATGAGAACCCATTGGAGGATAGACAGCCAGCATTCAACAGCCTGGAATCACACTTACTGAAATATATTCTTGGTACCACATCTAATCTATTGTCTCGGCCAAGCATTTCCCAGGATATGTTTATTCAGGATTACCTATTGCTTGAGACCAAGAGCCTTTACCTTTTATGGCCTGCACCCTTCATACCCACCCACCTTATTACCTATTACCTAAACCTGAAGGCACCAAGTAGAGTTGACTCCCTGCCTAAAAAAGAGTGACCCCCAGGTATACCAATTAAAGCTATGCAAAAAAAAGCGAAGGAAAGGAAATCACGAAACAGTGAAGGAAATAAATGAAATCTAGGGCAACTTTGGTAGTACTCACTGAACAGAAGTTGTATAATGCCCTTGTTAATTTGAAAATAAAAGAAAAACTAATATTGTCAATTTGAGAATAAAAGAAAAAACATGATTTAGGAGATAAGCTTGATTAGATTCCTAATTGTTGTTTGGATTTGGGTTGCTCCATGTATTCATGCCATTGTTTGCTTTGAATATAAATACTTCATGTGTTGCCATTGTTTGATTTGAATTTAAATACTTCATGTGTTGCCATTTTTTGTGAATGATAAATATTAAATTAAGTTATGGGATATATTTTGAAGTTTGATGGTTTGGCAACCATGAAGCGTGTAGGGTGTTATTTCTGGTAGTTTTTTGAAGCCAATCAGTTTTGGAATATGTGAACAATATTTCTGTTGGAGCTATCAAAATTCTTGTGCTTCTTAAGAGTGAAAACATCTCACATGTACAAATACAACTCTGTTGAAATGACCATAATATCAATTCTGAATGACATAACAAGGGGCAATTGTAAATAGGGGTGTGGCCATAATATGAAAGTTACTGTTTTTTTATGATTATGTTGCAAAATTGCAATGCATCATGCAATGGTTTATGAATCATGTTAAGGTGTGGAATATATTCCATTCCACTTTTCATGTATCTTATGTGCTTATAATGGAATGTTGGAGTTAATGTGATCCCAAATTTACAACACTTGTTCACGAATTTTGTGCATAGTGACTACTATGACAAAATATTTTCAAATCGAGTAATATATCTTCCTTAACAAGGTACTAGTTTTTGGACAGTCTCCTTAGCAAGACAGTAACATATGTTATATTGTGTTGCATGCGCAAGGAAGTTCTTAGCAAGGGAACCAGTTGTAAGAATGGTGTTTGTTTTTGTACAGTTGTCAATCCAAACAAAATCTGTGTTAATGAAAAAATATCAGTAAAGGATATGATTTAAAATGTATAGGTCCATAATATTTAAAATACAATTATTTCCACTTTTTCTAAATGGTCTTCCAGGTGGTGAAGTGTATTTACTTTCTGTTAGGGCAACTTTAGTAATTTTCTTTCATTTTCCTTGACAGTATGTTCAGAATATTATTGGCTGATAATGAGCATGTTAGTAAGATTTTATTAAGTCATTTAACACAATGTGAAATGTGAAGGTTATCTATAAACATGGCATGTCATTCTGGCTAAACTTTGTTGGCCATTTTTCCAAGTATCAAAAAGTTTTTCCTGACCATTGCTTTCATACAGAACTTGGTTGAGAAATTTTCTGGGATGTTTATATTCACATTGAAATGTTTTATGTTGGGGAGGTCTGCTTTTACCTTTTTGGCCTTGTGATTTCTGCCTTGCCATGATCATGGCAACCATTTTGTAATTTGTTTGTAGTAAATTGAACAATTTTATTGTCATTATTTGTCTGCTCTTTACAAGCCTTGTGCTCTTTTTTTGTGAACCTTTGCATCAAGGGAGATTGCATGTTATCATTGATCAATAATTTTATGTTTTGTAGTTTTGTTAATAATTTGGTATAGCATTATGACAAGTGCCAAGCAATCACGGTTTTGCTCATTGAGTTTTCTCTTCTATACATCTCTCTTTAAACTTTAAAGTACCTTGAGCAATCTACGAGGAACACATTATCACAACTGCAATTCACAATGTTTCCGCTGGGTGCACTGGGCATAAGTATGAACTTTGCTTGTACTTGCTTTTGCAAATTTTTTGTTCAGAATCCTTCCATATTACCTATTTGTCAGGAGTGGGATCGGGCTACTTGTCCATTCCTGTAGGTATCAACATTGAACGGGCATCTCCTAAGTTTGAACGAGCCTCCCCAAAATATGAATGCGCCTCTTATTCTAAGCACGAGTCCATAAATAGCAAGCCCACTATGACGCCTGGAAATAATCATCTACAAATAACTGATAATTATCACGTGCCTGATCTAAATTCTTCAATGCAGTTGGATGAAGATTCTCCTGATGAATCCCCATCATTTGGATTTGTCACAAAAAGCTATCTAGCTTGGCACAAGCAAGAAGCTGCAGGAACAGTGAGTTCTGATGCTCATTTTCTGCTTCCATATGAAAGTACAAATGGGACTATCCCTGGAAAATTTCTAAATGCAGGAAAATATTTCTCCATTTCATACTAGATAACATCATATTCAGCGTATGATGTGCATAGATAGCTTAGATTAGGATGTTGTAGATTGAAATAAGTTGGAGAAAAATACCCAATTTATTAGTAACATACTCTTTGACACAATTAAATGGCAGCCTTAGCTAATGTTGTTCAATCCATAAAAGAAAACACAATTACTTTCAAAGTAGCAGGCTTGATTGTACCATTGTGGAAGCTACACATAACAAATATATTTCCTGGTTCTATGTGGTACTTGCTCTCAACCTTTGTTGAGTAAGATGGGGAAGATTGACCGGATTAGAATAGATCATCACAAATTAGATCTGGGTATTTTTCAAAAGCCAATAGATTTTTCAGGCCATTTATTGGCAATTTGTGAAATTGCAGCACATAAAGGTATGTACGTAATTTGATTTTGTATAAATCTGTTATTTTACTTTTTATTTTTTGATAGGTTTAAACTTTTCAAGGTTTCTTAGAACTCGGTTTGCTTTTTTACATTGTCTTGAATTGGCTGGTAGAGGTGAACTTGACCTTTATCTAGCATGGTAATCAGTGATGTTTGTGTTGTGTAGAGGTTTCTCAAATTGATATAACTTAAACTATGCATAGATTGATTCTTCATGATAACTGGTGGGCTACTGCAAACTTCATGAGTTTTCTTTGAACCATTGTTATCCATCATTTGCCTATGATAGCTCAAAAATATCTCTTCTCCCCCCCCCCCTCTCTAAATTTGATGAAGTTGTTGAGAATTGGGATACCTTCCCTCCCATTGTCTTAAAAAGGCCTGTGGAGGTGAAATTGATCTTGGTCAACTTGGTGATCTTTGATGCTTGTGTTGTCTGGAGTCTAGATTCCATCATTTGCAACACTGACATAGATGCACCTTGGTTGGAAAGGTGTGTGAGGGATTAGGGCATATAGATAGCCCGTTGGAGAAGATGATAGATTCTCTTAATGAAAAAGAGCAGGACCTAGAGGAAAGATTCTATCATGATAAGTGGGAAATAGTTACTGAAAGATAGAGGGAGATCATAAATCTATTGCATCTGCATCTTTTGACATCTACATTGAATTCTAGGTTCAATCATGTTGATATGCTTTCATTTCTAGGAAGAAAAGTATCAAACAAAGACAAGAAGTAAATTGTAGTTGGAGACAAGAAAGCCTTGATGAGCATGCTTTAAAATCCCAGAGTTACCATGGAGGTCTGCTATAAATTTATGTACTCTTATCTTTAAAACTTAGGGCATGTATGTGGATGTGGATACTACAGATGGAAAAATCATGAAGCTGATTGAATGGGGTGATCTTGAGACTTAGCTATTAGGCTTCTTTTCATAGGTCATCATTTCGTTATCAATTGAGAGGAAGTGGAATATTTATTGCTTCATTCATGCAATGCACTGGATTGGAATCAAAGTAGGCCAAGGAGTTTGTATTTGTTCATAACTTCATTCCAACCTCCACCTTTTATTACATACGAGAGTAAATTATAGGAAGGGGTCTACTAGGATGGGGGTGTCGAACCAAAATTACCTGAGTTGCATGTCTTTGATTGCACTTAGCTTAATTTGGTAAAACAGTCAATGGTAACATAAGCTTCTACTGGTGGAGTATACACATATGGATCTACCTCATCCTTCTACATATCTTCTCACTAGAAGATATTAACAATGTGGAACTTCAATACTCATATGAAGATAATGAATTTATTACATGATATTTTGAATGAGTGATGATATGTTGTGATATATAATATGTAAAGTGATGAGACTTATTTTTATGTATTGTTTACATACGATGGTTTATTATTAAAATAGGCATTCAGTTATATTTGAAGAATTATAAATGCTCACACATATTTTACATGTATTTTTATATATGCATATCCAACCATATTGTATCCATTTTGTTCTCATATCTGTACATATATCTATCTATAGCCTGGTAACTTTAGCTTCTCACTGATAACTAGATGAATTATCATAGCTAGCTTATGTTAAGTATTTGATTACTAGCAATATATTAGGTCAGACTAACCTAAGCTTCTTGTTGGTTTTTCTTAAACTTTACGCTCGTTTCCTTTATATCCAAATAAGGGAATAAAATATGCTCTACAGGCTGAAATGTTTGTTACTGCATTTGTTTTATGGGAATCACCCATCTCCTAAAGGATACAATCTAGAAAAGTTCCCAAAAAATGACAAGAAATGAACACCAACAAACCGTTCCTAGGGAGTTCTTGGAATGGTTAGTATTTTAGAAATGGTACTAGACTTTTCTCTAAACTTCCTTTTTGATCCCTTCATCATAATAAGTACCATTATCCACTCAATGTATTTCAGCCACATTACTCTTTTGTACTTGCCATTTTTTATGTTCAGGAAGATATTATAGATTCTCAGTGTATGATGTTTCCAATGAAAATTCCTTCCATAATACCTTCAACCCCCACCCCCCAACATATTAGTGAGTGGTCTATTCCTGCTGCGCCTTACAGATCTTTAAAGACATTGGAATTAAGTTTCCTTATAGAACTCATGCTATCTCCCAGATGCATTTTTGCAGTTAATTCTCAATTATCATGCTTTTAAATGCTTGAATCGACAATTCACAATTCATTGCAATGATATATAAAAAAATTTAAGGCACACTCTCTTTGTTTTCACTCTTATTTCCCCACTCTGTTAGAACTATTCTTATGCAGGTAACTATGTTGGTACATAAGTTATAACTTATCTCATGTGTAATCACATACATCTAGGACCAACAATAGAATTGCTTGTCTACTAGAATAAGATGCAAGATATTACATGTTTGTAACTAGGCTGTCATAATTTGGTTGCTAGCTAGACTGGTGGAACATTGTTTTTTTCTCTAGTCATGTGCATGAACTAATGTGCATTGCTGATCACATGGCTTATTAGGTCTTGATATAACCAGAATGCCCAAGCTACATGATTTTAGGTAACCAAATTGGTACTATTACATTGTCATCTTCTCTGATACATGCAACATTGTTGATGTTGACGAGTGTCCTTTTTGGTATTACAAAAGCCTCTTTCTCTGTTTCCTTGGTCGACCATTAGATACTCAAAGTTGTGTATTGATCCTTTTTACCATTATAGAGGACTCTGTAAGTTAGGTTCCCAAATTCTTAAAGGGTTCTAGCTCAATGGAAGAGCGCCTGCCTTACAAGCAAGAGGTTGGTGGTTCGATTCCTCCATGCCCTCATGATATTATAATATCGGTTAAATACTAAAAACCAGGGATGATTTTAAGAACCCCCCCTAAAATTATATGTATAAAAATTGGGCGAATCTCTCCGATATATAGGAAAAGTTGAAGGCGATTTTATCAATAATATAATACGTATATATAAAAAATTTGGCGAATCTTTTATTTTATTATATAATGTTGTAAAATTTTGGCGAATCTTTCATTTTATTATATAATATTGTAAAATCTTGGCGAATCTTTCATTTTATTATATAATGTTGTAAAAACTTGGCGAATATTTAACTTCATTATAAAAAATTGTAAAAACTGGTGAATCTTTCACTGATTTATATAATATTGTCAAAATAAAAGAATAACAACATTAGTCAAACAACATGAATCACATCATCAACAACAAAACATGTAGACTCATAAGTCACAACAGGAAGGTGTCAGTGAAACACAACTACACTTACTAGATTCAAGGCAAGTGGGGACTCCACTTGTTATCTCGTCCCTTAATGGTCCAACGGACATGTGGGGACCTGAATCTTGACAAACTGATAAACTCATAGAATCATACATTATGCTCGATCTTGGCCTCCACTAGCCAATGATGGTCATGGAGGCTAATACAATTATGCATTGTAATTATGCCAATTGATTATTGCATTAGATGAATGTTGGTCTTGTGCCAATAGGTATCCTATGATCAATGCATTGGAACCTAGTGCATAGACCATTTTTCTCTTTGCTTAGATATGTAGAGCTCATTTATTTTTTTGAATAACGATAAGTATTTACAAAGAAAATATACAGTCAGCGTAAAATAATTGAAAAATTGAAGAAAATTAATTCATGCAACTAAAAGTTAATAAAAGAATCTTTTCTCAAATCCTAAAACCAACCTTGATTCAAGCTACAACAAAGGGTTAAATCAAGCATTGAATGAGAACTAGAATCATTCAAAGGAATTAACACAATATTTAACCAAAATACACACAAACTTCAAAAATCGACAAAATGCTTCAAACAAAAGCAATAAACAAACCATAAAATTTGTCAAGATATTTGTGCTAAACACTAACATGGTTTCATGTACTTGAATGATCCCATTATTTATTAGCGAAAGTGTTGTCAAATTAGTTATTTATCATTTAATGTTAGGAAACTATCTATGTGAAGAGATAGCTCGTTGGTCT
>LPNX010617141.1:19385-40603 GCA_001517045.1 Pseudotsuga menziesii | reverse complement strand
TTGAATTCATTCTACCATTGCATCTAAAAGGTCCCTCAACTTTGTGCACTCACCCATTAAACATTTCCAATTATCATTAGAGATTGTATGATATCGAGTAGATAATGAAAACCTATATAACAAGGGTTTTACAAGTATTGTGGTGAGGATTTCTCCTCACTGCAGGAGTAAGAATGGCTCCCTTGTGCCTATAGGGCACAAGGGTAGGTTCCTACTCTTTGAAAATAGGAAAAAACGAAATGGAAATAGCATAAACAGAAAAATAAAATAAACTAAGCTAATCTAGTGACAAAAAACTAAAACTAGACTAAACTATAAGCTAATAACAGAAAAGAAAGAGGGAGATGAATCCTTTGTAAACCCCTCTACAAAAAATGGGTTAGGGTTCCACCTCCTTGAAACCTGCAAGCAACCTAAGCTACTAAAATGGAAAACCTGCAAATAAAAATAACAATTAGAAAACAAAAACAATTAGACAAACATGAAAAGAAATGTTATACCTCACTTGGGTGGAAATGGGCCACCATGCCCTAGCTCATGGGAGCACCTCTCTCTTGGTTGGGAAGTAATGGCTTACTGGGATGGAAATGGAGGAGAGGGAATGTGGGTGGCTCGAGAGGCAAAGGTCTCAAATCATCCACGGGAAGCATAACAATAGGCAAGTGAGGAGTGTTTTGAGAGTTACCGCCCACCCTCCTTTTATAGTTTTTCTAAGGGATTTTAGGGTTTTAAGCCCTTGGTCAAGGATTTAGCCCCTTTTTCTTGGGACTTTAGCCCCTTCTGCCCTAATTTTAGCCCCTTTTAGGAATTTAGCCCCTTTTTTAGGGCTTTAGCTCCTAGGAGGCTATTTTGGGCTCTTTTTTTGGGTTTTTAGCCCTTTTCTTCATCCTTGGGCTCTTTTGGAGGTGTGGGGGTCAAATGGAAGGTCTTATGGAGTGAAATGAGTGTTGTGAGATGGTGTCCTTGGGTGGTGTAGGCCATTGAGAGCTATGTGGGGGATTTTTGGGTTAACATATCGCCCCCTGATGTGTGAGGGCAAGAGCTCAATGTATGGCTGACAGACATCATAGGATTTGCTGTGTAGAGGTGGTGCTTCCGGGGCTGGGGCATGGCGGATTTTGGTTTTTGTATTAATTTGGTTCCCATCAATGGGTGAGATACAATAAATGTGTGACATGTATATGGATGAGGAGGGAATTCCCATGCTTGTGACAATGTCAAAAGAATCATTTGATTCGTGCTCTAAAATACAAGAGCCGATCATATACAATTGATGTTACAATGATGGTTGCCTCTCATGTGAGGCTGAATACAATACTGATCTGGTACATTGGACCCATGGCATTCTCATGGAATGCTACATATTCATGACTGATGATCTGCTGGATCTGGTACATAGCTGTGTGGACTCGCTGATTGAGAGTCAGAGTCTCTGTGGTACAAGTATGTTGCATCAATCATAAAGGTATATCGAAGCACTTCTAGGGCTTCAGATCACTGTCTCCAATGTAACCTAAAAATCACAAGGGACATAACCTTTTTAGGTCCCTTGAGTGGACTCACCAATGTGCTAGAGTCGAGTGACATCTGAGGTCTTCGACCAAGTATTGTGCGGAACAAACCCTGTACGAATCTCAACGGTGCGATGATGGAGTTGAAGTCGAGCATGTGAGAAACAACCATCCCAAGAGGAACTAAGGGATCCTCTCAAGTGGTCCAAGGAACTCATCAATGATGTTAATGAAACCAAGGTATAGGGACCTTTGGGTCTATCCTTTGGAATATGTGTGTTGGTGTCGACAGAGGGAGACCTTCCCCTAGTCAAGCCAATGATGTTTCCTTGACCAAGAGCGTGAGGGATAACCAAAAGGCGTGAAGCAATCTGTGGACTGACTCACTGAATTGGGGGGAAGGGGAGGGAAGGGAAAAACTGAACAGCGGTAGTGGGGGAGTGGGAGACTCAAAATTCCTTTGTTTAGAGTATAACAGCAGGGCAGAGCAGGCAGCAAATGAAACTTAACTAATGGGAATGGGATCATAGCTATAATACCAGGAATGTCATTGCAGATGGGAAATACTTGGAGGATATGGACACTTTTGATACTGATGGGATCCAAGGAAGACACATTGCAGAGTACTCTGAACAAAGGCAACCCAATGTGGGGATGCTACAAAATTGTTTTCTGTGGGGTGGTGTCTAGGGACACCATTGTGGTACGATCTCATGGATTTTTGGTGAGCCCGATAAGGTAAGTGCTCGATGGTGCTATCAATTTTAGAGAGTGTGAAAGTATGAAGAAGACTCCAGTGGGGGCTCCTTTTTATTGGTAGTCTCCTATGCCCGAAAAAGGATAAACGTATACATAGGAGAGCTCGCCCATCCTCGAGGGGATGAGAGACTTCTTTATCGTTGGCAGTCCAATTTGGTCGGAAAAGGTTAAACCTATACTAACTGGATGGTCATTCAGATACTTTTACGAGCATGAATGAAACCAAGTTTGCTCGGCAATACTTTCTTGATGAAACGGCTGGAAAAGAGCTTAATGACAACCGGTGGTGACCTTTTTAGTAAAGTGCAGCGCCTCTGCCTGAGAAATCATAAAAGTATGCAGAGGGGAATGGTCTTGGCTTGATTGTGCCAAGGAGGTCCTTTTCATGAAATGGTCTACATGGTCCATAGAAGGAGGTAAATGAGACGATGCAGACGCCCTTTCCTATACTTTAGCGAGCGGGAAAGGAAGCAGCTGCGCTCAACGATCTTTTCATTGTTTTAAGGAGTAAAAAAAAAGCTTAAATGAAACTCCAATGTGGTCAACCAACTACGGTGGCATGAGTGGTGTCCCATATCGGGACGGTGGACAGAGGTCCAAAGGTCATCTGTGCAGTATGGACGGAGCGGAAGGCTCTCAAACATAGCAATACATGCGTGGGGTATATCGTGGCAGAGACCTACGAGACGGTGTGACAGAGGCATGCAAACCGAGGTGGCTCTTGGATAGAGGTCAGGAGAGAATGTGTGTGTGGTGCAGTGGATGAACTTAACTACATGCGATGTGAGTGCAAGTCTGAGGGCACTTATATGCCAAATACGTGTAAGAAAATAAATCATTTTGTGGATAGTGGTCAAGAGGTCTGCTTAAAGTGTGGTAAATAGAAAAGACAATCTATGTGTTAAAAATACAAAATAAAAGCTAAAATTACATTTCTTAATGGGCGGCGGCCTGAGGACACTTCTATGTCAAATACATGGAGGAAAAAAAAAGGGTTTTGTGGATGATGGTCCAGACATCGGCGTAAGGTGCGGTGAAAAACGACAATTATAAATACAAAACGTAAAATTATAGTACAATCCTTAACGGGCGGTGGCCTGACAGCTTGCATGAGTAGCAGTCAGGAAGTGTGATATGAGTACCAATCCACATACACTCACATCGTCATGTCATGGATCGTAAATCGAGGTGACTTGTGGGAAATGGTCCCAAAATTAACTTATTAAACATGAGACAATGGTCTCATAAAGAGATATAAATTTGAGCCCGGAGGTGTGAGAGGTGTCTTGAACCGATTCCGGGTGACTTTGGATTAGCAGCTAATGGTGTTGTTGCTGACTTGTGCTAAAAATGTTGAAAAACAAGAAAAAAAAATGAAACGACTCATTGGTGATGTTAAGTGTAAAATCTCTCAAGGTAGAGCCTGTTGCAGGGGTTCTCCAAGATTTGTCCTTTAGAGTCAATAAGGGTGTATGCCCCTTTGATATCATGGAAGTTTGTGCAAACATGAATGGTACCCTGTTTTTTATTCACAGGAATTGTAGTCAGAATTTCTCCTCCCTACAGGAGAAGGATTGGCTCCCTTGTGCCGATAGGGTACAAGGGTAGGTTCCTACTCTTTGAAAATAGAAAAAAAATGAAATGGAAATAGCATAAACAAAACTACAAATTGAAACTAAGCTAGAGTAAGCAAATGTCAACTACTGTAAACTAGATCTAAGTGCTAGTAACAGAAAATAAAGAGGGAGATGAAGCCGGTGTGAACCCCTCTGCAAAAACTGGGTTAAGGTTCTGCCTCATTGAAACCTGCAAACAACCTAAGCTACTACAATAGCAAACCTACAAACAATGTCAATGAAAAACCTGCAAATGGAAATATCAGTTAGAAAGAAAAATAAGTAGATAAACATGAAAAGAAATTATACCTCACTTAGGTGGAAATGGGACACCATGCCCTAGCTCATGGGAGCACCTCTCTCTTAGTTGGGAAGCAATGGCTTGATGAGATGGAGATGGAGGAGAGGGAGAGTGGGTGGTTTGAGAGAAAAAGGTCTCAAAGTATCTATGGGCAGCATAACAATAGGTAAGTGAGGAGTGTTTTGAGAGTGACCCCCCACCCTCCTTTTATAGTTTTTCCAAGGGATTTTAGGTTTTTAAGCCCTTGGTCAGGGCTTTAGCCCCTTTCTCCCTAACTTTAGCCCCTTTTAGGGTTTTAGCCCCTTTTTGAGGGCTTTAGCTCCTGGGGGCTAGTTTGGGCTCTTTTTTGGGGGTTTTAGCCCTTTTCTTCATCCTTGGGCTCTTTTGGAGGTGTGGGGGTCAAATGGAAGGTCTTATGTGTTAAATTTTCATATGCTTAGCTAAGAAATCAGTATTTCATTTCATTTTCATGACAAAATCATATAAACAGGATCACTAAAAGATAGACAAGCACAACCATAAAAAAGGAACACAAAGATTTGTCCTGGGAAAACCCAGTAAAAGTTTCCTCAATATAGATGCCCCAAAAAGATAAAAGATAAAACCATCCAGGAGATCAAAGCCTGATCCTCCTCCTTCTACAGCTACTTCTCTTCTCCACTAATGCGCTAACCAAGTGAGAGTGTTTGTGTGTCACAAATGAGGAGCACTACACCTATATTTATATTCATCCGTTCACTTAAGTTAACTCATTTGACATGTAGGCTCGAGTTAGATCATGTAGGCTCGAGTTACACATGTAGGCTCAAGTAACCACACTGGGGTGCTAATGACCCACCTTTACAATTAGAGGGGACTACCTCATGAATCTTATTAGTTCTTCTGATTAGGAGCATCGGGGTACAATGTAATACAAGTGGTTCTCCTGGTAGGACCATCGGGGACCACAAAAAGATACATATAGAATATTCTTCGAAGTTACAATATTTCAACATTATGGAGTGAAACGAGTGTTATGAGGTGGTGTCCTTGGGTGGTGTAGGCCATTAAGAGCTATGTGTGGAATTTTTGGGTTAACAGATTGCCCCCTGATGTGTGAGGGCAGGAGCTCAACGTATGGCCAACCGACATCATAGGATTTGTTGTAGAGAGGTGGGGCTTCCGGGGCTGGGGCATGGTGGATTTTGGTTTTTGTATTAATTTGGTTCCCATCAATGGGTGAGATACAATAAATGTGTGACATGTATCTAGATGAGGCAGGCATTCCCATGCTTGTGACAATGTCAAAAGAATCATTTGATCTATGCTTTAAAATACAAGAGCCGATCATATACAACTGATGTTACAATGATGGTTTCCTCTCATGTGAGGCTAAATACAATACTGATCTGGTACATTGGACCCATGGCATTCTCATGGAATGCTATATCTTTATGACTGAAAGTTTGTTGGATCTAGTGCATAGCTGTGTGGACTTGTTGATTGAGAGTCTGAGGTACAAGTATGCTGCATCAATCATAAAGTTATATGGAAGCACTACCGGGGCTTCTGAACATTGTCTCCAACGCAACCCGGAAAACACAAGGGAAATAATGTGTTTAGGTCCCTCGAGTGGACTCACCAATGTCCTAGAGTCAGGTGACATCTGGGGTCTTCGACCAAGTACTATGTGGAACAAACCCTATACGAAACTCAATGGTGCGATGATGGAGTTGAAGTCAAGCACGTGAGAAACAACCATCCCAAGAGGCACTAAGGACTCTTCTCAAGTGGTCCAAGTAACTCATTAATGATGTAAATGTAACCAAGGTATAAGGACCTTTGGGTCTATCCTTTGGAATATGTGTGTTGGTGTTGACAGAGGGAGACCTACCCCTAGTCAAGGCAATGATGTTTCCTTGACCAAGAGCACGAGGCAGAAAACTGAAAGGTGTGAAGCAATCTGCGGACTGATTCACTGAATTGGGGGGGAGGGGAGGGAAGGGAAAAAACTGAACAGGGGTAGGGGGGGAGTGGGAGACTCGAAATTCCTTTTTTCAGAGTATGACGGTAGGGCGGACCAGGAAGAAAATGAAACTGACTCAAGGGAATGGGATCATAGCTGTAATACCGAGAATATCGCTGCAGATGGAAAATACTTGGAGGAGGTGGACACTTTTGATACTGATGGGATCGAAGGAAGACACATTGCAGAGTACTTTGAAAAAAGGTGGCCCAATGTGGGAATGATGCCAAACTGTTTTCTATGGGGTGGTGTCTAGGGAAACCATTATGGTACGATCTCATGGATTTTTGGTGAGCCTGAGAAGGTAAATGCTCTATGGTGCTTTCAATTTTAGAGAGTCTGAAAGCATGAAGAAGACTCCAGTGGGGGATTTTTTTTGTTGGTAGTCTCCTATGCCCGAAAAATGATAAAATTATACATAGGAGAGCTCTCTCATCTTGGAGGGGATGAGAGACTTCTTTACCATTGGTAGTCTAATCAGGCCGAAAAATGTTAAACCTATACTGACTGGAAGGTCATTCAAATACTTTTACGAGCATGAACAAAACCAAGTTTGCTCGACAATATTTTCTTGATTAAACGGGTGGAAAAGAGCTTAACGACAACCAGTGGTGAGCTTTTTCATCAAGTGCGGCCCCTCTGCTCGAGAAAGCACAAACGTATGCAGAGGGGAACGGTCTTGGTTTGAGTGTCCCAAGGCGGTCCTTTTCATGAAATGGTCTACATGGTCCGCAATAGGAGGTAAACAATACGATGTAGACGCCATTTCCTATACTTTAGCGAGCAGGAAAGGAAGCAACTACGCTCGGCGATATTCTCATTGTTTTAAGGAGTCAAAAAAGGGCTTAAAGAAAACTCCAAGGTGGTCAACTGACTGCGGTGGCACGAGTGGTGCCCCATGTCGGGACGGTGGACAGAGGTCCAAAGGTCATCTGCACAGTATGGATGGACTAGAAGGTTCTCAAACATACTAATACATTTGTGGGATAGATCACGACAGAGGCTCACAAGTCAGTGCGGAAGATGCATGCAAACCGAGGTGGCTCTTGGACAGAGGCCAGGAGAGCATGTGTGTGTGTTGGGTGGACGAACTTGACTACATGCGATGTGAGTGCAAGTTTGGGGGCATTTATATGCCAAATATGCGCAAGAAAAGAAATCATTTTGTGGACAGTGGTCTAGAGGTCCGCGTAAGGTTCGATAAAAAGAAAATACAATCTATGTGTTAAAAATACAAAATAAAAGCTAAAATTAGTTTTCTTAGCGGGCGGTGGCCCAAGGACACTTCTATGTAAAATGCATGGAAGAAAAACAAAGGGTTTTGTGTACGATGGTCCAGATGTCTGCGTAAGGTGCGGTGGAAAAAGACAATTATAAATACAAAAGGTAAAATTATAGTACAATCCTTTATGGGCAGCGGCCTGATAACTTGTATGAGTAGCAGTAGACACTCACATCGTCATGTCATGGCTCGTGAGTCGAGGTGACTTGTGGGAAATGGTCCCAAAATTCACTTATTAAACATGAGACAATGGTCTCATAACAAAATGAAAGTTTTGATCCCAGAGGTGTGAGAGGTGTCTTGAACAAGTTTCGGGTGAATTTTGACTAGTAGATGATGGTGCTGCCTTTGACTTGTGCTAAAAAACATTGAAAAACAAGAACGGGAAAAAAAACTACACTATAAGAGACTCATAGTGGTTATATCAGGCATAGACTCTCTTGAAGTGGAGTCCATTGCACGGCTTCTTCAAGAGTCGACCGTCTGAGTCAGTGAAGAGTTATGCCCCCTTTCCAAGATGAAGATCATTGGAAAGACAGGATGATGAAATCTGGTCTTTTATGGGAAGAACCGATTCCACACTATGGTTTAAAGGGAATGGGGTAAAACCGAAGGCCGTCTTACAGATCTCCTCGTCATCGCGTAAGTGGTGCCGGGATAGATTAGGTGGATCTTCCATAGCCGATGAGATGGAAGGGAAACTGGTGCTAGCGATCATGTAAATGGTATTGGTTGTGGTTTTTGTGGTGTTTCCCCCAGTCTCTGTTGGAGGAAGAGGGGCAGGCCTGGAGACGGGGGGATTCTTTGATTGACCTAGAGGTAGGTGCAACATCATCTCAATTGGATGGACATGAGTCAACACATTCTTGGGCCTTAGAGGCAGGGTAGGTGGTTCAAGGTACCACACAGATCTACCAGTGTGAAATCCTACAGATTGCGGGTTTCCAAGACAGACTTACTCACGATCTCGGATGGTAGGAAAAGGAAAAGGAAAAGAACATGGAAAAGGATCGTGTTGATGGGGAATGAACCCCAATGTTTCCTTGGTAAATGAGGTTGAGGTTGCAACTGAGGTTGCAGTGGTGGCTAGGGAAACAACAGAAGAGACAGGTTTGATGGACCATTGGTGATGGTGGAGACAATAGGGTCTGTAGAACTAGACATCATGTAAATGGACATGGTGTCAGAAGAAGGCGGTGGTGGGTGGAATTCTTCAATTAAGGTGATTTCAGACTTAAGGGAATGTTGACGGACATCAGCAAGAGCCATTCAAAATTTGGGCAAGTCTTGGCAATGGTGAGAATAATGGCCATACAAGCCGCAAAGGGCACAAGCATGGTTTGTCCTCAATGCCTTGTTCCTGACTATTGGCACGGTTGGAAGTTCAACCATGGGGATTTTTCGTTCGTATCCATGGCATCTAGATGCACATGGATCACTGGGATTTCAAGGAAATTCTGAGTTGGATGGCCCTATTGTTTGTAGACAGCACAAGGTGGGAGTTGTTGTGGTTCTGCAGTGGATTTGGTTTTCTTTCCCCTAGCACTTTTGGGTTGGGGCGGTGTGGGTGCAGGTGCAACAGTTGGCTTGTGCGGACCAGGTGGAGGGTGAGACTCAACTGTCATCAGTTGTACCGGGGTTAAGACAACCTGGGGCATTGTTGGTTGAGCTGGTGGATCAAGATACCACACCGGGATTCCCAACCTAAATTTGGGTAGGCTTAAGGTGGCCATGACTGACTTGCTCATGACACTGGGTGGGGGAAAGAGGAAGGGAATCATATGGACTGGAGATGATCCCAGATAACTCCCTGCTGGTTGCATGTGGGGGTGAGGTTGTGGTTGTGGCTGCACGTAATGATGCTGCTACGGGTGACTTTGCGGCTGCTATTGGTGTTGCAGCTGCGGATGATGTTGTGGTTGTGGTTGGGGCTGCGGCTGCGGTTTTTATTTGGGTGCAACGATGCTAGATGAGACCATGCAGAAGTCCGCAGTTTTCTTTTGTGTCGGTGGCGGTGACACCAATAGGAAAGGAGCCATCATGGTGGGATCGGTAAACAACCGAGGGCCCACATTCAATGGTGGGGGGGCTGGTGTGTTTTCAACCACAGTGTTGGTTGCAAGGATGATGTTAGTGTGTGTGGTTTCCACTTGTGGCTCAATGGTGGTGATGGTAGGAATAATATTGGCAGGTGCTGTTAACCCTTCCGGATCATCATAAGTGAGTTGGCAAATCGTCACAATCTTCCCTTCGTGGGGGAACATCATGAGGAGAAACACAGTTGACGTGATGGCTCACATGGCATACATGTAACTCCTCCCAAGGAGGAGGTTGTAGTCTAGTTGAGCGTTGAAGACCTCGATGTCAATCGGGACTATCTTCTCGGATAACGTGATAGGGACATGGGGGAGGATTCCTTGGGCTTTAGTGGGATGTCCATCATAATCCCGTAGAGTCATGGAGGACAGTTGTAGAATCGATGATCCAAGTTTCTACCAAACCAAGGTAGACATGATGCACATGGATGCCCCCTCATCCACTATGCATCGTTGCACAACCAAGTTTCGGATGGATACCGGGATTTGGAAGGCGATAGTGGAGGGCATGTGCGACTCTTCATTCTCTAGAGTGGCTAGTAAGGGGTCTACTGCCCCTAGAGTGGCTAGTAAGGATTTCTGCTAGGTTGGGCACATTTTAAGTACCTCAAGAGTAGACATGGTGGTTGGCGTTTGGGCCAAATCATCCATAATGCTATAGCTGACTACAGCTCTAGTTGTGGAATTATTAGCAATTCTACATATGGGGGGGGTGCAGGAATGGGGGTAACTGGAGAGGTAGTTTGGTTGTCTCAGATGTGGATGCTGCTGATGAGTTGGCAGGTTCGGTGGTGGTACTGTACTGATTTCGTCTAGTCTGTAAGTTGACCTCTTCAGTGGTCATGGTCATCAGGTGGTGAACACCTGTTTCGGTCATGAGCGGTGACCCCGGAGCATTGGTATTAGCCTAGGGAGGGGGAGCGGTTTCCACCAATATTTGGACTAGTAGTGGATTTTAAAGCACCATGCGAGGAGGTCCTTGTGGTGCCTGGTTGGGTTGGGCTTGAGTGGGGGCATTGGCGGCCTGTTGGGCCTCATTTTGAATGGCCTGCTTAGTGCGAGCCATGAGGGGACACTCAAATGTATAATGCCCATAAACATCACAGAGTGTACAAGGTTGGTTTGTGCACAATGGTGCGTTGCGTCTTGGTGGATTTTGTCATGGGAGGTTCTGGGCTGGCCGGTTAGCCGCGGCATTATTGGGATGGTTTGGTTGCTGACTGCCTCTCTACGGTTGGTTATTGCCTTGGTTGTGGGGCATGTTGTTTCTATCTTGCCCTTGTTGATTATTGGGGGCAGGTTGGTTGGGACGGTTTTGTTGTGCGAACACTTGTCCCAACGGAGCGGGTGGAGCGAGGGCGGGGGCTTAAACTTGTTGCACTGGTGGTGTATAGTATATTTGTGGGGGTGGTGGTGCCACGAATGTGGGAATTTTCCCCACATACTGTTGTGTTGGCCAAGCCATGGCCTGAGCCTTCTACGGTGGCACAGGTTCTGCATAAGAGGTTGTTGCTCCGGACTTGGACATCATTCTAGAATAGTCCGGGGCTTGGTTTTGGTAAGCAACATTAGCAGTGTTGCTTGGTTGGGGTGTAACGACAGGTGGTGTCGGTCGAGGATGTGGTTGTTTGGAGACTAACATTATGATGTCGTTCATTGTGTGGGATGCCCCTGGTGCGTCGCGGTAGGAGGTACTCGAATAGGGAGCATCTGGAATGGCAGTATACAAGTATCCTGGCTAGGCATATATGAGGTCAAATTGTTGGGCCTTCAGTATGGCCTCTTCTTTAGATTGGGGATGTTCAGATGCGATGTCCCTTGTGATGGGCGGGAGAAAATTCTTGAGGAACCAATCCAAGAAGATCATGTCATCAAGTTGGATATTACACAAGCTACGGTGCCGCCGCCACTCATGGATATGATCAGTGATGTGAGTTGTGGTGTTTTGGTGACAGGATAATAGGATCTCCACCCCCTTGTCATATCTGACAGGGAGTTGGAAATACTGTAGGAACATGAAGGCTAGGGAGTTGAAGTCGGGGTACTTGGCTTGTGGAAGCTCAATGTACCATTTGGCTGCAGCACCTGTAAGGGTGCGTTGGAACAACCTCATCCTAATGGAGTCGTCTACGATGCTATTGGATGAGCACCATAGATGGAATGTCATTATATGATTTTGGGGACATTCCCTGGATTTGCCTTCAAACTTTGGGATTTCTGATGGAAGCTTAGTTGCCATGGGTGGCCAGAACGCTTGGTGGCGGATGGGATCATTTGTTAATCTAGCCAAGTCAGGCAAGTTCAGATGAGCCATGAAGGGCAGATTTGACCCCATGTTTATGTGGGATGAGGCTGCAATGGGGGTGGGGTTTGCAGGTGCATAATGCATCTACATGGCTGGGGGTGCTTGTGGTTGCACTATGGTGGATGGGCCAATTCCCCCAACTGTTGTGGGTGGAATGGTATGGGTAGGAGGGGCATTTCCCCACTGTATTACAGTAGGGGCAATCTGGGTGGTCGGTGGACCACCCCCCTATGTGGCAGGGGGGACAATGTGTGTGGAGGGGCCATTGCCCCCATGTGTTACCACTAGGATAGATTGGCTGGTCATTATTGGTGGTGGCAATTGGATAATGATAGTCGGCATGACTGTGCTTGGACCACTTGCCAAGTTGTGGGTGACAGGTTGTGATGTGGAAATGGCTCCACTTGCTAAGGTTAGGCCGAAAAATGGATTTGAGTTTGCACTAGCCAGGGGGGCTTGATGGTGTGGTGTGGAGGCCTGGTTCAGACTGATATGGGTCTGAATCAGAATCAGAGGCTGTGTAGCCCTCTGATGGTGTGGGAGATCACTGAGAATGGGTACGACGATGCCGACTAAATGTTCCAAATCGTGGTGGTTTTCCTCTTAGATGTGAGGAAGAACGTGGAGGATCAATTGTGTTCACTTTTGTGTATGAAACCGGTGGGTATGAGATTGGGACCATAGTTTCAATGGATTCCTATTGGCTGAAGGTGCTTTCTCGGCCACTAAGACTACCAAAAGACAGCGCTTGGCTTGTTCCTCACGGGTGCTTCTACTCAATCGGAAGGCGTCGTTACCCATTTCATTTGGCAATTCCTCTCAAAGGACAGCTATTTTGGGGTTCCTGTGGTACTCCTCACAATGAGTTTCTGGGAAAATCCCAAGTACTTCCCATAGTTGAAGTAGTCAGGGACTTATGTCCTCAAAGACTGCAGAATTGATTGAACTTAGTGTAAATTTGGTAAATTTTAAGGCTTACTCAGGTCATGAACTGAGTTGGGTTAATTATTTTGTATGGTGTGTTGGTTTGCTTGTTTGTTCTAGTATTTGGTTTGCAATATGGTTTATGAATTCATGGTAGAGTTCATATCATGGTTTTGTATGCAAACATAAATAGAAATTTGTAAACAAGTATGGTGATTAACCCTGAATTGTTGGCCTAACTAAATGTCTACCTCTCAGTGATATTCTTCTTCAACGAAGAGAAGGTGTTGGGCTCTCAACACAATGGGACTAGGCCCATCCGTAGATCCTTAGGTCACCTCCCAAGTGCTCGTTGGTCAATAGGGAGGATTCTTAGAATCATGAGAATCCCTCCTTATCTACCCCCTCTACCTTCTAGGTCATCTGGTTTTAGTGGTTTGGGAAAAATACCATGGAGTGCCTCGATATATATGAGCTTATCCTTCGTCGTATCCCAGAATACCCCAGAGGGCGATGACTGGGTAGAGGAGGAAGGGAGCAGAAAGATGGTTATTTTTAAGTTACTTTTAGTTAGACTAGTTCATTTTATTAATCCTTAATGATTGATTTAACATATACACATTGTTCATGGATTGATTTGTAGAAAATAAAAAATGAAATTGAGAGAGACCTGTAATGGTGGACAGAGGTAGCTGGTCCACACTAACCGACCTCTGAAACTAAAAATTACTATTAATTAAACTTAAATACAACTTCTGTGTGACAGGACGCACATTTCTGACCAAATCCAACGAGGGGGCCACGAGATTTTTCCAGAAATGAGCGAGGGGGTCACACAGAATGCAAAAACAGCCACAATGTGAGATCCTGGGCTGAAGTCATGCTTGTCTGAGGATTAAGTGCGCCCTGGGCACACTTGTTGGCCAATTAAGAGTGCCCCAGTCTCACCTTTTCCCTTGATAAGAGCGTCCTGCTTTGGAAAGGGGTTTTTTGGTGATGCATGGTCAGATCTGGCCGACAGTAACTAGTACTGGGGTCAGTCTGACTCAGGTTGGCCTAACAGAGGCTTCGGCACTGTCTAAAATAGGAAATAAAGTAGATTTAAATAGATCTAACATAAGATTTATGGAAACTAGGGTAAAACTGAAAAAACTTGAAAACTTGAAATTTTTGGCCCAGGGATCCTGTGGGATCGACCTAGTGGAGTCGCCAAAGCTGTAGAGAGAATTTTTCCTCACTACAGGGGTGGGAATGGCTCCCTTATGCCTATAGGGAACAAGGGTAGGTTCCTACTCTTTGAAAATAGAAAAAAAAATGAAATGGAAATAGCATAAACAGAAATGCAAACTGAAACTAAGCTAGAGTAAGCAAATGGAAACTACTGTAAACTAGATCTAAGAGCTAGTAACAGAAAATAAAGAGGGAGATGAAGCCCTTGTGAACCCCTTTGCAGAAAATGGGTTAGGGTTCTACCTCCTTGAAACCTGCAAACAACCTAAGATACTACAATAGAAAACCAACAAACAATGTCAATGAAAAACTTGCAAATGAAAATATCAGTTAGAAAGAAAAACAAGTAAATAAACATGAAAAGAAATTATACCTCACTTAGGTGGAAATGGGCCACCATGCCCTAGCTCATGGGCGCACCTCTCTCTTGGTTGGGAAGCAATGGCTTGATGAGATGGAGATGGAGGAGAGGGAGAGTGGGTGGTTTTAGAGCAAAAGGTCTCAAAGCATCTACGGGCAGCATAACAATAGATAAGGGAGGAGTGTTTTGAGAGTGACCCCCCACCCTCCTTTTATAGTTTTTGTAAGGGATTTTAGGGTTTTAAGCCCTTCGTCAGGGCTTTAGCCTCTTTTTTGGGCCTAACTTTATCCCCTTTCAGGGTTTTAGCCCCTTTTTGAGGGATTTAGTTCCTAGCGGGCTATTTTGGGCTCTTTTGGGGGGTTTTTAGCCATTTTCTTCATCCTTGGGCTCTTTTGGAGGTGTGGGGGTCAAATGGAAGGTCTTATGGAGTGAAAGGAGTGTTGTGAGGTGGTGTCCTTGGGTGGTGTAGGCCATTGAGAGCTATGTGGGTGACTTTTGGGTTAACAGGAACAGGATTAGAAACCCAAGTTGTGTATGCAATGGGATAAATGAAGTCGGCTATGCGGCCCTTCTCTATCTCAACTTTCACTGCAGCCACTTTGGATGGATGGATGGGACATTGCTTCTGGCAGACGGGTGCCACATCAGGCCATGTGTTGATGTGGTGTTCCATGATGGATGGATCTAAGTCGATCATTTTAGTGTATGACCAGGCGAAGATGTCGCAGAATTCTTGGAAGAAAGCGATGTAGGCATCGACCTCTTACGGGGAGCAAGATGCCCCCAGCATGATTTCTTCAACGATCTCAAAGTTGGTTGAGATGTCAATTTTAATGGTTGGTGAAATGTTCGCCATGTTCCCTTATTCGAAGGCATCAAATGCTGGGATTGGGTTCTTGAACCAGTGAACCTTCCCATGGATGAAATCTTTGGTCTCCATAGAAAACTGGTCGGATTGCGACACCAGCTCTTCCGAGAGGAAGAAAGAGCGATGGTGTATGTCATCCCATGGGTATTCCAAGGTGATCAGAGCTTCAAGTATCTCCTCATCATTGTTGAAGCAATGAAGTGACATGTCTGATGGACCTTCGTTGGAGATGGGGATGAGCTGGTCGGGGGAGCTAGACATCATGTAAATGGACATGGTGTTAGACGAAGGAGGTGGTGGCTGAAATTCTTCGATCAAGGTGATCTCAGACTCAAGGGAATGGTGACAGAGGTCAGTGAGAGCCATTCGAAATTCGGGCAGGTCTTGGCAATGGTGGGAGTAATGTCCATACAGGTTGCAAAGGGTGCAAGCATGGTTTGTCCTCAATTCCTTATTCTTGACTAGTGGCGTGGTTGGGAGTTCAACCATGGGGATGTTTTCGTTCGTATCCACGACATCCAGATGTGCACAGATCACTGGTATTTCAGGGCAATTCTGAGTTGCATGGCCCTATTGTTCGCAGATGACACAAGGTGGGACTTGTCGTGGCTCTGTAGTGGCTTTGGTGTTCTTTCCCCTAGCTCTTTTGGGTTGGGGCGGTGCAGGTGCGGGTGCGATGGTTGGCTTATGCAGACTGGGTGGGAGGTGAGACTCAACCGCAATAGGTTGCACCAGAGTTAACACAACCTAGGGCAATGCTGGTTGAGCTGGTGGATCAAGATACCACACTAGGATCCCCAACGTAAAGTTGGGTAGGCTTAAGGTGGCCATAACCGGATTTCTCGTGACACCAGGTGGGGGAAAGAGGAAGGGAATTGTATGGACTGGAGATGATCCCACATAACTCCCAGCTAGTTGCATGTGGGGGTGAGTTTGTGGTTTCGGCTGCGGGTAATGCTGCTGCTGTGGGTGATGTTGTGGCTGCTATTGGCATTGTGGCTGTGAACGATGTTGTGGTTATGGTTGGGGCTGTGGATGCAGTTGCTATTTGGGTGCAGCGGTGCTTAATGAGACCATGCACATGTCCGAAGTTTGATTTTGTGTTGGTGGTGGTGACACCAATAGGAAAGGAGTCGTCATGGTGGGATCAGTAAACAACCCAGGGCCCACATTCAATGGTGGGGAGGATGGTGTGTTTTCAACAACAGTGCTGGTTACAGGGATGACGTTAGCATGTGTGGTCTCCCCTTGCAGCTCAATGGTGGTGATGGTAGGGATAACATTGGCAGGTGTTGTTAACCCTTGCAGATCATGGTAGGTGAGCTAGTCAACCATCATAATCTTCCCTTCATGGGGGAACATCATGAGGCAGAAGACAGTTGACGTGATGGCTTGCATGGCCTACATGTAACTCCTCTCAAGGAGGAGTTTGTAGTCCAGTTGAGCGTTGACGACTTCGATGTCGATCAAGACTGTCTTCCTGGCTAATGTGATGGGGACATGGGGGAGGACTCCTTGGGATTTAGTGGGGTGTCCATCATAATCCCGCAGAGTCGTGGAGGACGGTTGTAGAATTGGTGATCCAAGCTTCTGCCAAACCAAGGTAGACATGACGCATGTGGATGCCCCCTCATACACTATGCATCGGTGCACAACCAAGTTCTGGATGGACACCAGGATTTGGAAGGCAATAGTGAGGGGCATGTGTGACTCTCTGTTCTCTATTTCAAACGTGATTAACTTGGAGATGGAGGGGTCTACTGCCCCTAGAGCGTCTAGTAAGGATTTATGCTACATTGGGCACGTTTTAAGTACCTCAAGAGCGGACATGGCGGTTGGTGTTTGGGCCAAATCATCCACAATGCTATAGTTTATTACAGCTCTAGATGTGGCATTATTGGAAATTCTACGTATGGGGAGGCGCGGGAATGGGGGTAACTGGAGAGGTAGGTTGGTTGTCTTAGACGTGGATGTTGCTGATGAGTCGGCAGGTTTGGTGGTGGTACCATACTGATTTCGTCTAGTATGTAAGTTGACCTCTTCAGTGGTCATGGTCAGCAGGTGATGAACACCTGATTCAGCTATGGGCGGTGCCCCCAGAGCATTGGGATTGGTCTGGGGAAGGGGAGCGATTGCCACCAATCCTTGGACCAATAGTGGGTTTTGAAGCACCATGGGAGGAGGTCCTTGTGGTGCCTGGTTGGGTTGGGCTTGATTGGGAGCATTGGTGGCCTATTAGGCCTCATTTTAGATGGCTTACTTAGAGCGAGCCATGAGGGGACATTCAAATGTGTAATACCCATAAATATCACAGAGTGTACAAGGTTGGCTTGTGCGCAACGGAGCGTTGCGTCTTGGTGCATTCTCTCATGGGGGGTTTTGGGATGGCCAATTAGCCGCGACATTATTGGGAGGGTTTGATTGATGACCGCCTCCCTGTGGTTGGTTATTTCCTTGGTTGCGAGGCCAGTTGTTTCTAGCTTTCCCTTCTTGATTTTTGGGGGCAAGCTAGTTGGGACGATTTTTTTGTGCGAACACTTGTCCCAACGGAGTGGGTGGAGTGGGGGCATGGGCTTTAACTTGTTGCACTGGTGGTGCATAGTATATTTGTGGGGGTGGTGGTTCCACAAATGTGGGAATTTTCCCTACATACTGTCGTGTTGGCCAATCCATGGCCTGAGCCTGCTGCGGTGACGCAGGTTGTGCATAAGAGGTCGTTGCTTTGGATTGGGACATAATTCTAGAATAGTTCGGAGCTTGGTTTTGATAAGCAACATTAACAGTGTTGCTTGGTTGCAGTGCAACTGCAGGTGGTATCGGTCGAGGCTATGGTTGTTGGGAGACTGACCCTATGATGCCGTCCACTGCATGGGATGCCCCCGGTGCATCGCGGTAAGAGGTACTTGGACGGGAAGTGTCTGGAATGACAGTGTACAAGTATCTAGACTGGGCATAAATGAGATCAAATTGTTGGACCTTCAGTATGGCTTCTTCTTCAGATTGGGGACATTCAAATGCGACATCCTTTGCGATGGGTGGGAGCAAAGTCTTAAGGAACCAATCCAAGAAGATCTTGTCGTCTAGTTGGATTTTTCATAAGCTACGGCGTCGCCGCGACTCATGGATATGGTAAGTTATGTGAGTGGTGGTGCTTTGACGAAAGGATAATAGGATCTCCACCCCCTCATCATATCTAACAGGGAGTTGAAAATACTATAGGAACATGAAGGCTAGGGAGTTGAAGTCGGGGTACTTGGCTTGTGGCAGCTCAATGTACCATTTGGCCACGGCACCTGTAAGGGTGTGTTGGAACAACCTCATCCTGATGGAGTCATCTACGATGTTGTTGGATGAACACCATAGATGGAATGTCATTATATGATTTTGGGGACATTCCCCAGCTTTGCCTTCAAAATTTGGGATGTCTGATGGCAGATTAGTTAGCATGGGTGGCCAGAAAGATTGGTGGAAGATGGGATCATTCGTTAATATAGCCAAGTTAGGTAAGTTCAGATGAGCCATGAAGGGAATATTTGAACCCAAGTTGATGTGGGATGGGGCTGCAATGGGGGTGGGGTTTGCAAGTGCATAATGTATCTACATGGCTAGGGGTGCTTGTGGTGGCACCATGGTAGATGGGCCAATGCCCCCAAGTGTTTTGGGTGGGTTGGTATGGGTAGATGGGGCATTTCCCCCATGTATTATAGTAGGAGCAATGTAGGTGGATGATGCACTTACCCTCTATGTGGCCGGAGGGGCAGTGTGTGTGGAGGGGCCAATGCCCCTGTGTGTTACCACTGGGCCAGCTTGGTTGGTCACTATCGATGGTGGAAATTGGCTAACGACAGTCTACATGACTGTGCTTGGACCACTTTCCAAGTTGTGGGTGATAGGTCGTGATGTGGAAATGGGTCCACTCACTAAGGTTAAGCCAAAAAATTGATCCGGATTTGCACTAGCCATGGGGCTTGATGGTGCGGTGTGGAGGTATGGTTCAGACTGATATGGGTCTGAATCAGAATCAGAGGCTGTGTGGCCCTCTTATGGTGTGGGAGCTCGCTGAGAGTGGCTTTGATGATGCCAATCAAGTGTTCCAAATGGTGGTGGTTCACCTCTTCGGCATGAGGAAGATCGTGGAGGATCAATTGTGTTCGCTTTTGTGTATGAAACTAGTGGGTATGAGATTTGGACCGCAGTTTCAATGGCTTCCTATTGGATGAAGGTGGTCTCTTAGCCACCAAGACTGCCAGAAGATAGCGCTTGGATTGTTCCTCACAGGTGCTTCTACTCAATCGAAAGGGGTCGTTGCCCGTTTCGCTTGGCAATTCCTCTCAGCGGCTAGCTACTTTGGGGTTCCTGTGGTACTCCTCACAATGAGTTTCTGGGAAAAGCCCAGGTACTTCCCATAGTTGAAGCAGTTAGGGACTTATGTCCTCAAATATTGTAGAATTGATTGAACTTAGTGTAAATTTGGTAAATTTTAAGGCTTACTCAGCGTCATGAACTGAGTTGGGTTAGTTATTTGGTATGGTGTGTGGGTTTGCTTGTTTGTTCTGATATTTGGTTGTTTGCAATATGGTTTATGAATTCATGGTAGAGTTCATATCATGGTTTTGTATGCAAACATAAAAATAAATTTGTAAGCAAGTATAGTGATTAACCTTGGATTGTTGGCCTAACTATATGTCTACCTCTCAGTGATATTCTTCTTCAACCAAGAGAAGGTGTTGGGCTGTCAACAAAATGGGACTAAACCCATCCGTAGATCCTCAGGTCACCTCCCAGGTGGTAGGTTGGTTAATAGGGAGGACGCTTAGCACCATGAGAAGCCCTCCTTCTCTACCCCCTCTACCTTCTAGGTCACCCAGTTTTAGTGGTTTGGGAAAAATACCATGGAGTGCCTAGATCTATACGAGGTTACCCTTCGTCATATCCTAGAATACCCCGAAGGGTGATGACTGGGTAGAGGAGGAAGGAGGCAGCAAGATGGTTATTTTTAAATTACTTTTAGTTAGACTAGTTCATTTTATTAAGCCTTAATAGTTGATTTAACATTTACACTTTGTTCATGGATTAATTTGCAGAAAATAAAAACTAGAACTGAAAAAGACCTGTAATGGTGGAAAGAGGCAGCTGGGCCACACTAACAGTCCTTGGAAACTAAAAATTACTGTCAATTAAACTTAAATTCAACTTCTGTGTGACAGTTCACACATTTCTGACCAAATCTAGCGAGGGGGATGTGAGATTTTTCTAGAAATGAGCGAGGGGGTCACACAGAATGTGAAAACAGCCCCAGCCTGAGCTTCTGGGATGAAGTCGCACCTATTTGGGGATTAAGTGCACCCTCGGTGCACCTATTTTCTCATTAAGAGTGCCCCACTCTCACCTTTCCCCTCATAAGAGTGCCCTGCTCCGGAAAGGGGTTTTTTGGTGATGCAAGGTCAGATATGGCCGACAATAACTAGTACTGGGGTTAGTCTGACTCGGCTCGGCCTAGCAGAGGCTTCAACACTGACTAAAACATGAAATAAAGTAGATTTAATACAGGTCTAACATAAGATTTCTAAAAACTAGGGTAAAATTTAAAAAACTTGAAAACTTGAAATTTTTGGACCAGGGATCCTGTGGGATTGACCTGGTATGGTCCCCAAAGCTATAGTGAGGATTTCTCCTCACTGTAGGAGTAAGAATGGCTCTCTTGTGCCTATAGGGAACATGGGTAGGTTCCTACTCTTTGAAAACAATTAAAAATGAAAATGGGTTAGGGTTCTGCCTCGTTGAAACCTGCAAGCAACCTAAGCTACTACAATGGCAAACCTGCAAACAATGTCAACAATAGAAACTGCAAATAAAAATAACAGTTAGAAAGAAAAAACAATTAGAAAAACATGAAAATAAATGTTATACCTCACTTGGGTGTAAATGGGCCACCATGCCCTAGCTCATGGGAGCAGCTC
>LPNX010617141.1:0-17117 GCA_001517045.1 Pseudotsuga menziesii | reverse complement strand
AAGGGGATATGTATCGAGAAATAACAAACTATTTTGTTGTATATAATACATGATTTTGATTCTTCTTTCGAACTCTCTGATTCAAATTCATAGGTGGATTAGATATCAATCAACCTTTTGTGGCCTTCCCACCTTAAAGTTTTACCCATCGAAACTAACCCGATAGAGTCACACAAATATTATTTATCAAATTTAATTAAGCGGATTTAGTGGGGTTTTTTGGTGCTTTTTAGGACCTGAACCCATCACTCTCTTTGGTCGATCCTTCTTGTGCATCATCTATATCTTAGTCCAAAATTTATGTGATTTTTAATAGAGGATCATGAGCACCTTGATCTAGGGAGAGGTAAAGTGATTTAAGTTAAGGGCAATAAATATTGTAATTTTTTTTATTTGGGCACATAATCAAAATGAAAATTTTGAAATAATTTATCCCACCCCACCTCCTCCTTCCCTACCTCCAACCCCCGCTCCATATCCTCTTTCTCTCCCACAACTCTTCTCCATTACCTCTTCCTATCTCTCTAACCCAAACAACCTCACTCCATAGTTATACCCCCCTTTCCTTCTAATCACCCTATTTTTCCCAAAAACCCCCCTCCTCCATTTATTACACACACACACACACACACACATGTACTGTTACAGAGAGAAATTCCTATGGCTTGGGGTACCACAATAGATAGCTTGACTCCAGAAATCAATCCTTTCCTATATGCAAGAGAAACCAAATATCTAACACTAAAGGATCTCAATTCGTACCTTATTCTGGATGGTTCATGCAGATACCCGTTGAGCGTTCAAACTCCATATTGTATTGATAAATTGCTTCCTCAACATTTAGCAAACAAGACAAGCATGCTATATATAATTGTGTTATCTAGACCTACTCTAGCATATATAATCAATAACATATAAGAATTTAAAATCATCCATGGATCAAATACTCATTTAAACACACATTATTGGATAGGAAAAGATATTTATATTAATATAAAATAGAGATTACAATAGTGACAACCTCTGTCGACACGTCTGCGAATTGGAGAAACTGAGTCCCCCATTTGGGCCTCCACCACTTCAATCCTCCATCTCTCGATAGCAAGCTCACAAGAAAAAGGCAAGCTTGGGAAGAACATAAAAGTGCTCCAAGGGACAAAGGGATGTAGAATCAAGTATAAGCTCCGGCAACAATGGACTATAGTTTTCTTGCTCTTCAATTCCTCTCCCTTCAATGTATCCAAAGGGTTCCTTCGATAGCTCTTCAATGGGGTAATGGAAGGTCGAATCCGAGAGATCTCAAGGCATATAGAAAGCAAAGAGACAAGTTATTTGGATCCACATCAAGGAAAAATCCAAAATAATTTGGCCTTTTGCACACATCCTGATGTACACGGGTTTAAGGGTCAAATCTGCGTATATACATGAGAAAGGGTTTAAAAGTCACGTATGGCAATTATTGCATGTTTTTAGGGATGATCTTGGAAACATCAAAGGTAAAAATTTGTTCCATGGGGTCTAAAGAGTCTATAGAGGGACATGGAAGGCCATAAAGGTGTGATTCACCATGTGTTGTAAAATCAGCTGTAACAGATGCCCCCTAATGAGTAAGGTCAGAGGGGTCATACGATGGCCGAAATACATTATAAGTCCATCCCAGAAATTGAGTGATGAAGAACCTAGTGGAAGAACCGACCATCCAATCAGTATAATACAATGATAAAACTTTGCACATAACTGCAAGTAGATATAGCAGTCCCGGATACATAAGAGTACAATGGCCATGAATAAGCATGATACAAAATATGACATGTGTGGTCATCGCCATGTACAATATAAATAGATCAGAATCTGCATGATGAAGATATACAAAGGATCATGATCTCCATGAAGGCTGAAGATATATAGTGGATTAAGATCTCCATAATGGCTAGAAATATCTAACATATACTGGAATCAATTCACGAGAGCAGAAATCTCATGAACACTGGCATGATCAAGGAGGTAGAATATAAGAGATGCCACCAATCTGGAAAGTCTTCTACACAAACCGTTACGAGTACATGTCCTATTATGTGAATAGAGGTGTCGAGGTCGAACATAGTAGTCCATCGTCTGATTACTGGTCATTGATGTATACCGTTAACAGACGCGAGATCACCCACCGATAATGAAAATGGGAATCAAGGTACTAGAGTGTAAACTAACAAGAGTGAATAAATGTGTTGAAGTACAACACTCGAGAGAATCCATCAATCAGGGGACATTGATGTATTCCCAAAAAATTTCGATGGCGAGATAACCTACCATTGATGATTGCAAGTCTCAAGGAACTAAAAAATGACTCTAGATTCCTATACCAAAATAAATGATCTGAAGTCAATGGGATGAAATCCACTGGAAGGAGGGAATTAAGGCATCCCCCATCATCCAACATGAGGTACTCAGCAAACTTGTATAATGTGGAAGGACTCGATCATAAGGTGCATGAACCAGTAACTGTAACAGGAATGGCTGACATGCAAAAGTCAAGATAACTGAGGAATGGCTGACTCAGGTTTCAAATTCCTTTGAACAAGAGCATAAAGGTAAACGGTAGCATAGATTCGATATACAAAACTGGGACATCTCTGTGACACAGGAGGCATCGACAGAGGCTCCATAGGGACTAGAAGCTTAACCAATCGGTGGAGATAAACTCAGAGAAATGAGTACAGCTCCTAAAGTATAACTATTAACCCAACCAATGGATGTGATATACAATGCTCTGTTCGAAGGTGACACGACTCGACAGCTGCCAAAGATAACATCTTTTCTTGTTCAACTTTTTCAAATATTTGGAAATCTTGAAAAAAGAATAAAATCGCTTTAAAGTTACAAACTAGGAGGATACGAGTGTCAAATGGGAAAACAAACTAGTTCCAAGCAGTGGAACATACCTATGATCAATGCAAGGACACATGTGTAGGATAGCGACACTCGGGGGAAAGTACCCTCCTGGTAAAAATAGGGAATCAAGCTACAAAGGATATACAAAATGGCTCTGCGTGGTTAGACATGAGACAAGATTAGGCTATATGGCTGATACTCAAAATCAGGGAAGCTGACATAAGGCTCAATGAGGCACGCAAAGCTCATGATAATGCAATTACAACTTGACATAAGGGAGTCCTGGGGAAACAGGCCATCAAAAAGATCAAGAGGAGTATGAGGCTCTTGTGAAATTTCATGGTGATACTATACAACGGATTCCTACACCCTAAAGAAAAAATTTCTAGCATGGGCACCAAATGCAAACAAGGAGCTAGCTAGGGTACCCATGTAAGTTCAAGCTCTACCATTCACATCATGTCACTTCTAAAACAACAAGAAGGTTTCGCAACAGGATATAATGGGTTCATATGTATAGTTATAATGAAATGGTCATAAGGTCATGCAAAATGAAAACATGGGTGAAATCTAACCTATATGCTAGTTTAAATATCATACCTGAAATCGGCACGAACGGGTCAAAACAACAGTCGAAACGACACTCAAAATGGTCTCCTACATCATCATATTAGTCCAAAACTGTCCAAAAGGGTCAGAAATGGTCCAAAACTATAGAAAGGGGGTAAAAATTTTCAAAAATTTAAAAAATTTCTATAAATAGTAAAAAATTCAAATCATTATATATCATTTGAAATTTTTACCCAATTGAGCTCAGAACTTCAAAAGCGAATTCAGGGAGTTTCAGCTGGCGGAATCCGACACCGTTTTTTCCAGGTAACTTCCCATGCCCTGCTCTTTCATTTGCATGTAAAATTTTCAAATTTCCATGGTAAAATTAATTTCTAGGCCATTCTAAGATACACGATTTGGCCCACGCAGAAATCAAAGATTTTTCTGCGTATATGGTTGGCTATATGCAGAAAAATGGCCCAAGGTCGCGTACATACGTGGCTGTTTTGCAAACATTCGCGTATGCGGCCGCGTTTAATTTTTTATAAGACATGTAATGACTAAAAATTAAATTAAATGTCCAGGATGGTTCTAGAATGGATGGAAAGAGAGCACAGGGATGTAGAAGAAACAACATAGTGCGATCTAATGGCTCAACAAGCTCTTTGTGCATGTGGGATCTACAAGTTTTGGTGTCTTGGTGGCTTAAGGGCCAAACCAAGACTGCTATAGATGATAGTAGACTAATGGTATCTTGAATCAAAGTTTTTTAAGATCGATGGGATGTCCGTCACTATAGAGGTGGAGGACATATACTTCGTTACAAGATTGTCCCGATGGGGGGAAGTGGTGAACCTACGTTCTTGGGGGCCCGGAGGTGGCCTCAACATAGATTAGTATATTGTAGTATACTGTTATCTCAACACGGAGAAGGTTGGGAGCCATATCCCAAAAACCTCCATACAGGTACTAGGCCTGAAGGCCATACTACTGACACTCGGCAGGATAGCAGGGCTAGCCTCACTCCACCAAGCCTCGCGGACCTTGATGTTCTATGCAGTGGAGTGCATGAGACCCGCGGCTTACGATTGGAGTACTGCACTATTGAGTAACATGAACCAACAGCTCAGTAACTGCAAGATGGATAGGGTACGAAACTTTGGTTTCAACAATATACTGAGCACGTTCTTCTTTGAGCATGTTCTGGGACTCATCCCTAGAGTTGAGATTCCTCTTCACGGGGTTTGAGATCTGGCTCAACGATGTTGGGAAGATGAGATGCATAGACTGGGTGGAGGTAGGGTGTCCAACCCCTATCCAGCCGATTTATTTCCATAGTGGCAGCGGCAGATAGTTGCCATCGATGATTACCCCTATGTGGGGATATATTTTTGGGGAGATCCTAACATGCCTCTACCACCAGGATCAGCATAGGGTGACATTGGTAACGAATCCCAACCCTCTTTTTATGTTTTTTGAGTTATTTAATTTTTTGTGTTTTTTGATATATGGAACTAAAAGACATGTTTTTGCTTGACGACACATAGTGACATCCTGTCATATGTATGTAGATGTAGGACCACGACAGCCTGATAGTTTCCCTTGTCATAGATGGAGGGGAAGAGGAGATGACATTATGGGTGTGGATGCGGAGCGGATGCTCCAAAGCATCCATACAAACTTTGTACGGCTGACACATAGAGTACCCATGGCGCAAGTCAAGGACTTGCCTGAGGCCATGCAGCGTTAGGTGGTGGGTGTACCATGAGCATGGGTGCAGTTATTTTGACGGCTAGCTAGAGCCATGGTGACATTCCACGATGAGAACCCCCCTCCTCCTCCATAGGCTTAGATACCTGGGAGTGACACATTTTTGTACTACTGTGTATTTATATTTTGGTGGCTCGGAAGCCCCATTTTTGTATTATGACACTTATGTATTATCACAATTTGGATGTTTAATGAAATTTTTTTATGATGATCGATTTTATTTATTTACATGTGTAAAAATGTATGTTTGTGATGAGCTTATTGTCTGTGAAACAAATTCCAATCTAACACATAGTTAGCATATGAGTCAACAACTTGATTATAAATTCTTGGAACATGTATGTATGTTATGTTGTCAAATTGTCGTTGTAACAATCTCACACGTAAGAATATTCGTAATAATGTTGGATCCCTAACATGATACAATCCATTAAGCTGTGACACTACTAACTGCGAATCGAGATGTACCTCAAGAGATAGAACACCATGTGAAATGGCATCCTGTAGAAGCTCGATAACGGCACTATACAACAACATTGTCTGAAGAGGGTCGTAAACATACGCCTCCTGAAGACAATACCTGACCCGTAGGAGTATAAATCACCCAAGCAGTAGAGGCTGAGTGTTGAGTGTGACGACTAGCACCATCAATGAATCCTATTAAGGTGGAAGAATCCATTGAAATCTTCCATAAGAAATGAAACCTAATCATAAACTTGATCACCATAAGAAAATCCTAACTATGCAAAATACTATACAATAATATACAATAGTTAGCCTTGGCTGAGGATCATGCATAGTACTTTTTAAGATAGAGCCCATTTCTAGGCTCCGCCAAGGCTATCCCCTCATAATCTAATAGCTCATAGGATCCCTTCTCTAACTCACATTTAACAACGTAAGGACCATGCCATATGGGTTTAAACTTCCCTTCCCCCAAGGGTTCTTTAGCTTGATCCCACAAAAGGACCAAATCTCCTTCACTAAACCTCTTCGAATGGACAGATTTATCATACTAGACCTTAAATCAACGCTTATTCACTTCTAGAACCACCAAGGCATCTCGACGTTGCTCCTCAAGCTACTCTAAGTGGACCAAACATTCCTCCAATGGGGAAGTGTCTGGTAAGAGCTATATGGCTAGCTTCAATGAAGGAATTTCACATTCAACTGGCAAGACAGACTCCACTCCATGTAGGCAGAAGTCGACCATACTCTGGTATAATTTGGCTTATTTTCTTTTGAAGACCAGATTGTAATTTCTAGAGAGGAGTCTTGAGGACTTTCTGTCCAGCATTCTATTTGTATAGCTGCTGAATTTGATTGTTTTAGAGCGCAGAGCATCGTTTCTCTGTTATGAGAAGCTTAGAGATATTTTGCTGTGAAGTGTCTAGATGCTATGCTGTAGAAGTCGACATTCTCTATTATATTTTAGCTTCCTTTGTCTTTTGAATGCTAATTGTAATTTCCAGAAGAGAGGTCTTGAAGACTTTGTACAACATTCTATTCACAGTTGCTGAAGTTTATTCCAGAACCATTTTTGTACCATTCTAAAGAGATTAATTGGATCAGTGCCCATTGGAGAGGGACCCAGAGACGTAGCCTAGTGAAGGGGGTGAACTTTGTTATCAACTTCTGTTTGTGGCTCTCTGATTCTGTGTTTCTCTTTTATATCTGTTTATCAGTGTTGTTTTTTAGTCCTGTTCTAAGCATTTAATTTCTGTCAATGTTGTTCCATTAATCAACCTGTTGAACGCATTCTTTTAAAACAAAATTTTAATGCACTCAAGTTGAGGTCCGACGGATCAAGTTATGGTATCAGAGCAGGTTAACTACTGGTGCAAGTTTGTGAATGCTTACTAGGTTCAGGTTAAAGCGTGGTGAAGGAGAACTAATCGAAGGAGATCTTGAGATTGGCTCGAGGGGAACATTCTCAAGAACCATGTCTTCTCCATGAGAGGAAGAAGAAGGACATACAGAATGGGAAAAACCTATTATTTCGAAAACTGAGTTTCTGGAGGCTTTTATGAGCATGAAAGCCATGATGGAAATTCTACTCGATGAGCGAGCAGAAAGGAAAAAGATAGAAGAGGGTTTTTGCTGTAAAATTCTCATTTTGTTGTTTCTTGTTCCAGTCGATTGTATTCTCTATTATAATATGGCTTATTTTCTTTTGAAGATCAGTTTGTAACTTTAAAGAGAGGAGGTCTTGAAGATTGTTTGTACAACATTCTGTTTTACAGCTACCGAGTTGATTTTGTAGAGAGAATTTTTTGATGTAAATGTCTAGATACTGTTTGTATATAAAGTCAACTGTACTCTATTATAATTTGGCTTCTTTGTCCTTTGAAGCCCAATTTGTAACTGTTAAGAGAGGATTCTTGAAGGCTTTGGCCAGTATTCTGTTCTGCTGTTGCTATGGAAGTCGACATACTTTGTTATAATTTGGCTTCTTTGTCCTTTGAAGCCCAATTTGTAACTGTTAAGAGAGGAGTCTTGAAGGCTTTGGCCAGTATTCTGTTCTTCCGTTGCTATGGAAGTCGACTGTTCTCTGTTATAATTTGGCTTCTTTGTCCTTTGAATCCTAATTTGTAACTGTTAAGAGAGGAGTCTTGAAGGATTTGGCGAGTATTCTGTTCTACTGTTGCTATGGAAGTCGACATTCTCTCTTATAATTTTATCTTTCTTTTCTTTTGAAGGCTAATTGTAATTTCCAGAAGAGAGGTCTTGAAGACTTTCTGTCCATCATTCTATTTGTACAGCCTAGGGAAGATTGAGAGGTAAAAAGCTCAGTTTTGTTTATGATCATTTTGAGATCTTTGAAAAGAACCATAAACATTCTTTCTGTTTGAGCTTATTTGTATATGCAAAGAATTTTAAATGGTATGAACCTACTTTGGATATAGACAAGGAGACTAATATGCAGATTCTAAGCAAGGCAGGATGTATGGAGGTTGGAAAGGTGAGGAAAGGTGTATCCTCACTTACTTGCAAAGTGATTCAGGCTTTTAGTGGTCCAAAAGCTCTCCAATGGGGAGGAATGATTCAGTGGATTATTCATCTTTAAAAATTACACTGATCCAATATGGTACAATGGTTATTAATCTATGTTTTTAACTCATATTCTAAACACCGTACAGTTATATCCCACGCAGTTACAGCCGCGTAGTCATAGCATAGCTCACGCAGTTGTAGCATGGGCCGCACAGCTTGCGCACCATCAAGGGGAACATCACCTGGTTCGTGAAAAACCCATGCGGTCACGTATGCTACGACGTTTGAGGATGTTGGAATGTTTGAGGATGCTGCAACATTCTAGAGCTTAGGTATATGTTGCGACAACGAATCAATTATATAGCGAAGTCCTTATATGTTGCGACAGCGGATCAGTTATATAGCGAAGTCCTTATATGCTGCGACATTTGGTATAACCATGAACGTGACATTTTGTTGGAACAGTTTGGCGGATATTCATATAATATGTATATAATGTACATTCCATTATTAGCATTTGGTTCAGTTTTGGCATTTGTAACGGCTCTGTCACATAGACGAGTTGGCAGTTAGCATATGATGTGGAACAGTCTCGTTTGAAACGTTTTGGAGAGATTTAAAACAAGTAACATATGGTTATCATAACCATAATGTATACCTTGTATCTGTTAAAAAGAGTGGGGAACCCGTGATCTATGCTCCCACTTGTTATAGCAGATTTCACCACTCTAGGTGAATCACACTTTGTAGGTGAATTTCACCAATTCTGTTATAGAGAGAGATTCCTATGGCTTGGGGTACCACAACAGATAGCTTTGACTCCAGAAATCAATCTTTCCCAATATGCAATAGAAATAAAATGTCTAACACTAAGGGATTAGACCTCATACATTATTCTGGATGGTGGAAGTAGATCCCCGTTGAGCTTTCCAATCTTCCGCTTGAATTGATATAATACTTCCTCAACAACAAGTAAACAATACAAGCATACTATATATCATGGTGTTAGATCTATTCTAGCATATATAATCAATAATGTAAAAGCAATTGACATATTCCAATGGATACGATATTCAATCAAATACACATCATTGGATAAGGAAAGATAGTTATTATTAATATAAATCAGAGATTACAAGATAGATACAACCTCTAACGGCATGTCTACGAACCGGAGAAACTGAATCCCCCACTTGGGCCTCCACGACCTCAATCCTCCATCTCACGATAGCAAGCTCACTACCAAAGGGCAATCTTGGGAAGAACACAACAGTGCTCCAAATGGACAAAGGGATGTAGACTCAAGCATAATTTCCAGCAACAATGGACTATAGTTTCGTTGCTTTCAATCTCTTTATATGCCTTCAATGTACTAAGGGGTTCCTTATATAGCTTCACAAGGGATACTGAAGGGTCGAATCTGAGCGATCCCAAGGCATATGGAAGGCCAGGAGTCGAATGAGTCAGATCCATGTTAAGGAAAACTCCAAAAGGATTTGGACTATGCACACATCCCGATGTACGCGGTTATAGGAGTCAAACCCGCGTATGTACGCGGTTATCGGGGAAAAATCCGCGTATATCATCTTTTATATAGTTTTTTAGGGATGATCAAGGAAACATCAAAGGATCAAATATGGTCCATGGGGTCTAAAGAGTCTGCAGCGGGACAGGGGAAGGCCGTACAAAGTGTGATTCACCTAGAGTGGTGAAATCTGCTATAACACATGCCCCCTAATGTGTGAGGTCAGAGGGGTCATATGATGGCTGAAATACATTATAAGTCCATCTCAGAAGTGGAGTGATGAAGGATCCCAAATGGAATACCAGCCACCCAATCAACATAGTACAATGATACAACTCTGCATATAACTACAAGTACATGATACATAAGAGTACAATGGCCATGAATAGGCATAATACATGATATCACATAATAGGCATAATAGGCGTATTCGATTTTAGTTGCAGGTGACAGAGTAGTGAATGAGGGGGGCTCCATTCTTCACTGTCTACTCTAAAATGTTTGCACAGTGGCCATGGTAGGCCTATAAGAAAGCCTACACTTGCTACCTCTTAGCCCTTTTGGGTAGACTGCGTTTGGATTTGTTTCTTGGTTGGGGTTTTATACTTTGGGTTTCGATTTCTCCTTCGAGTATAAGATACATACTTGGGTTTTATTTTTTTTAAGGAGTTAAGTCATGAAGTAGATCGCAATCCATTCAGCTTTGTGTAAATAGATTTGGGTATATAAATCATTATTAGTTGTATACGATGTGGACTGTGAAGAGCCATGGGTGGGGAACCCACAATGGCCAACGTTACTGTAGGTTTATTTCGGAATGACTGTGTGTTAAATTAAAAACTTTGGCTGAGGTCGTCAATGTGGTTAGGATCTTACAACCTCACTGTTAGCGTATGCATTTTTTTATTACATAGAATTTGGTGTATTGATTGCTGCCGCATACATTAGATGTATAGTGTGGCATGTGTAAAGATGGTTATATGATTTTCTTACTATTTGTGTGTGAAATTCTGTGGTTTGTTATTATTGTTTTTGCCTTGAATTTGGACATCCATAGGAATCAATGTAAGGACCTTTGTTGGCAAAATGGGTTTTAGTTATTAGTTGTTTAATGTTATCTGACAACTGTGTGTAGATTATAAATAGACTCTGTGTATTAAAATGTTGTATTTTAGTTAATAAAAAGAGGTTGGGAATGTATTCCCATAGCATTCGATTCATATCCCTGTTTGTAATACATGAATTTATAATATGATTTCAATATTGTTTAATTTGCTATGTGTAAAGTGTTGATGAGTTGTGTAATTTTTTTTAATGGTTATGTATAAATGAAATTTGGTTGTTTATGATGGAAAAGTTTTAGTATTATTTTATATTTAATATATCAGACCTTGAAAGGTCTTTAAATGAATTATTTATCTTGTATTTAATTGTATAGATAGCTTTCCAATTTGTTTAAGAATTATGACTTTATCTGGTTATGTCAATACATATAAATATATATATTAGTTCAGATGGTAGATAGTACCCTAAGTTACCTACATGGTATATTTATTTAAATCTTGAACCTAGCATTGATCTACATTAATATAAACATGTCTCTACTCACAAATGAAATATGTTAGTAGAGTTTATAAGAATAAGTGAGCAATAATAACAGGTCTGAATTAACCTAGTTTATACATAACCTGGTTTTATGAGTACATGAATTAAACTAGGCGCAGAACCCTTGCTAAACATTGATGAATAAATAAAACCTGTAGGAAATATTCTGATGAATACAACCTAAGTATATATGATTTAGGAAAACAACTTATAACTTAGGATTAGTATTAAAATACCGATCCTAGCAGAATTTAACCAAGAAACCAATCACATAGGGTTAGGAAATGTATTATAATCAGCTACCTAGCATACTCGACAATTTAACTGGGAAAGATAATAAACAGTCTAGGGTTACAATTTAAGAAAATGAAAACCCTAGGAAGTGTAGTTAGAACATCATTTATATAGTGAACATTTACATAAAGCATCCAACATTTATACTAGAAATGAACTTGACCTACTAAGAACTCATACCTGTAATTTTCTGAAGTTCCTTTAATGGTTGAACCTGCACACTTTTAAATAACCAGCATTTACAATTTAAGATAGAGTTGAACTTTGATTTTCATGACCAATTCACTTGGGAACTACCATGTTCCTCCCAACCATGACCCCAAACCGTTCATGTTTTTAATCCGGATCCCCTCGAGCTAGACACCAACATGCAAGTAGATTAGAGCTCTTAAGGTAGGGTTTCCTAACTAGTGTATCCGATCTGGCTTAGTTCCCCTTTTTCTTCCAGTAAATGTTTCTTGAAGAATTCACTTGAGAGAAAACATTCAAAAAAAAATGACTCATCTGATGATAGATCAGAACCCCAAGCCTTTCCTTGGCTTGAGTCTTTATAGACAAACTTTTCAGTCAAAGGGATATTTAAATCAAGAAACCTTGGTTTCTTGATTTAACCCTTTTCAATTAATTTGGGTTAATTTTTAATAATATAACACTTTATTAACATTTTTCTTGGGGCATCATATACCATGATCCCTAAACTTAATGACACTTCTCCATTAGGGTCAAGTAGGTAGATGGTTTAGGTCTACTAGGATAGGAAACTCTAAACATCCTTGCATGTTGGATTTCCCTCGTATAACGTGGTAGCTATTCAATGTTTTGATGAGAATGCAGAAATTCAAAGTTTTATTTAATCACTTATAAATAAGTATGATGAGATCAATACCCTTCTCAAGTCGTTTTCACTCGGAAGTTATTAAATTATTTTCAGTAATCCCTAGCACTTACTAGAGCCCATACTCAACACTTAAACAATTATTTACAATTAAGTGCAATTCCATAGATCCTCGCTCAACACTAGTGGTAGGATGTACTTGTACGATACACCTAGGGATACAATGAGCAAGGATCCGATGCTCCAGAGCTTATGCTCAACATCAACATGGAAGGCTCCAGGGATTATGCCCAACACATCCAATTATATTTTCATGTGTTATAGAGCTTCTCACTAAACACAAAGGTAATTAATCATGTGCTCTAGAGCTTCTTGGTCAACACAATAATCAATCACTCAAGTGCTCCAGAGCTCCTCGCTCAACACAAAACATTTCATCAATCATGTGCTTCAGGGTCCATGCCCAACCAAAAGAAGCATATACATATATCATCAATAATTGGCTTACAACCAATATATAAAACAATAATCATGTTCATATGCAGTGGGGTCTTCGACCCAATATAACAATAAATATCAAGATAATCATCATAATCAATAGGCACTGGCCTATAAGTGTTAGGTCCAAAATTTAGGATATCACATCCTTGCTCGCTTAGAAAAACATCGTCCTTGGTGTTCTAGGGACTCGAAATGATATCATGAAATAAGTGGGGTAAGCCTTTCGAATGGTGGCCTCATTCTCCCAAGTAGCCTCATTTGCCTCAAAGTTCTTTCACTGCACTTTCAATTGGACTACGGTGTGCTTCTAGAGCTACACCTCTCTCTTATCCAAAATATGAGTAGACTCTAGGGAAAACTCCCCTTCAGGTTCCACATGCATGGGAAATTCTAGTTCATAAGCCACTGGCTCTTTCTTGGCTAGTATTTCAAAAGGTCCACAAAATATAGGTGCTAACTTACCGCGCCTACCCAAGCTCAATAATCTTTGTTTGGATTTTAATTTCAAGTAAACATGATCTCCTATTTGAAAGTCTTTATCCTTTCTTTTCCGATTTGTATAATGTTTTCGATGGTCTTGTGCTTCTTTAGGTTCACCTAGACCTTGGTAACCAAATGTTCCAAGTCCATCAACAAATCAGGCCCTAACATGAGCTGATCCACCGGGCTATCCCAGGTAAATGATTTTCTACACTTTCGTCCACAAAGTACCTAAAAGGGACTCATCTTGGCGGAAGCCTGATAACCATTGTTATATGAAAACTCTGCAAGATGTAGGTAATCCTCCCACTTTGTGGGGTTGTTCATGACATACATCCGAAGCATGTCCTTGACAATTTGGTTTAGTCTCTCTATCTGCCCGTCTGTCTGTCGGTGATATGCAGTGCTAAAGTTCAACCGCATCTCCAATATGGAGAATAAATATGTCTAAAAGTTTCCGGTGAACTTAACATATCGATCCAAGATAATTACCTTGGGTATCTCATGCAATCTAAATGTATCTTTCAAGAAGATATCAACAATGTTCACGACCTTGTAAGTCAACTTTAAATGAATGAAGTGTGCTTCCTTCGACAAATTGTCGATGACCACAAAAATAAAATCATTTTTATTTTTATTTTTTGGTAAACCGGTGATATAGTTCATGCTAATAACCTCTCACTTCCATTATGGAATGGGAAATGGTTGCAATAAACTCCCAGGATGCTGATGCTCAGCTTTGATTGGATAGCATTTCTGACACTTCGCAGTAAACATTGCAATGACAACCTTTAACTTAGGCCAGAAAATGTGTCTCTTGACAATGGATATCATCTTTTGATATCCCAAGATCCCCAAGTAGGGTGCCCTATAAATTTCTGTGAGCATGCTAGACCAAAGGTCCCCTCCTTCTGGAACATACAAGCAATCATCAGACCATAGCAATCTTTATTCATCTACCTTGTATTCTTTTTGTTGTTGAAACAACCTGTCCTCCTGGACTTTCTTGAGGATCTCTACATAAAAGGGATCAACTCCGTTGGCTACTCTAATATTCTCATGCAAATATGCATCGGTTTGACTCAAGTTCACCTTATATGATTTCTTCGACTCAAAGCATCGACAACCTTGTTCTCCTTTCCCTTAAATGATTTAGCTCGAAATGGTACTTGCTTAGGAAAGCCAACCATCTGGCTTGCCTCGCATTCAGATCTGGTTGATCAAATAAGTATTTTAGACTCATATTGCATGTTTTAAAAAGGAACTTCCTTCCCATGAGGTTGTTCCTCCACATCCTCAAAGCATCGATGATGACAGCTAACTCAAGATCATCCGTCAAATAATTTTGCTCATCCTCTTTTAAATTTCATGATTCATAACAGATCGTGTGATCATTTTGCAAGAGGACTCCTCCAAGTCCTTCCTTGCATGCATCCATGAAAACGACAAAATACCCATTGGGATCCACAATTTGTAACACTGGTGCGGTCATCAAAATCTTCTTAAGCTTTTGAAATATTTCTTTACACTTAGCGGTCCATAAGAACTTAATTGATTTCTTCTACAAAGCGGTCATGGAGAAAGCGATTCTCGAGAAGTTCTCAATGAACTTTCAATAATATCCGGCTAATCCCAAAAAGGACCTAAGATAAGTGACACTCATAGGGGTAGGCCAATCCTTTATGGATTTAATATTTTTTGGGTCCATAGCTATCTCTGTCTCAGAGATAATGTGACCTAGATACTGTATCTACGATTTGTAAAAATCGTATTTACTAAACTTAGCATAAAGTTGGTGTTCTCTTAACACTTGTAGTACTATGCGATGGTGTTCTTCATGTTCTTCTTTATTCTTTGAATAAACCATTATGTCTTCTATAAATACTAAGAAAAACTTATCCAGATACCTACTAAATATGTTGTTCATCATACACATAAAGTTCACAAGTGCATTGGTCTACCCGAATGGCATCACTACAAACGCGTAGTGCCCGTACCTTGTACAAAAAGAATTTTTATGAATATCCTTGTTGAGAATTTGTACCTGATGGTATCTAGATCATATGTCAATATTTGAAAATATTTTGGATCCTCCCACTTGATCAAACAAGTCATCGATCATGGGGAGTGGGTAACGGTTCTTGATAGTCATTTTTTTTCACTGACGGTAATCGATTCACATCTGCATCGTACAATATTTCCTATTTACAAACAGAATCGGTGCTCATCAAGGGGACACACTGGGTCGGATATACCCTTTCTCTATCAACTCCTGCAACTGCAGTTTGAGTTCCACGAACTTAGGTGCACTCATGCGGTAAGGGGATTTAGAGGCTGGAACTGATCTTGGCATCAGTTTGATGGAAAAGTCTAGCTATCGTCTCAGAGGTAATCTGGGGATTTCCTCGGGAAACACATTCTTTAATTCTTCAAGAAAGGGGAAGTATTCTATGTGTTTTTCCCTATCAGACTCTATGTCTTGGATGTTTACTGCAAACAACTTGCGGCCCTTCCTAACACATTTGTTTTCTTGTAAGGTAGATAGTTGTCTCACAGAAACTTTCTTTAGAATTCCCTGAACCTTTACTTGGTTCCCTTGGCTATCAGTACATAAGATATAATGTTGCAAACAATCGAGCATGACATTGTGTTGTTCCATCTAGTCCATGCCGATAAGTACATCATACAATCCTAAAAGTAGGATGTTCAGGTTTATTTTGGTAAGAAAACCATTTAGGTTTACGTCACATTCTTTAACAATTTCCAAAAAATTATGTTTCGTACCTGTGGCTAACTAACCCAGCCAAGGTTTATCATGTTTTACTTTGCCTAGTTTGCATATATCAACAATTTTAGGTGCAACATAGATTCAGCAAGCACCGGGATCAATAAGTGTTGAAATAGAAGTGTCCAAGATCTTACCTTCTATCTCGACCATTGTAGCTTGATGATGTTCCTATCGGCCATCCAATGTTGTATAGATCTGGGGTGTTCCATCTATGTGCTCAACAGATGGTTCTTCTTGTAAATTGTGCAAGACCCCACCGGTCTTGTTTTTACAATCTCATGCATAATGAGGGCCGCTGCATTTCTAGCACTTGATCTGTAGCGGGGTAGCATTAGCCCCACTTGCTACTGGTTTGTTAACATTAGCAGCTAGCACATAAGGATTTGTACTAGGTTTATTAAAGTTCCTGTTTGCTTGAAATCTCTTATTCTACTTTCTGTATGGCTGCGGGTTGGACCCAGGTTTGCAATTATCAAAGAAGTTCTTAGACTTGTCTCAGTTTCGGTTCATCTTCTCCTACCTCAGCTTCCCATGCTTAGAACATATCCTAGCTTTATGCAGTGTGGTATCCAAAGTCTTAGGCATGTCAAATTCAATCTTATCCCAAAAATTGGGAGGAAGACATCGTAGGAACTGCTAAATCTTTACCTTTTCTTCCTTGATGTGTGGTACATAATGCAACAGATATAGAAATATTCATGTATCCCATGTGTAGTTTGTGAAATTCTTTCACTGTTCGATCAAAGGACCTTTCCGACATATATTTTTTGGGAAAATATTTCAGAGTGTATCCGAGGGTATTTCCCACAGCTCATCTTTCTTGGTGTGTTTTAAATCACTCCTCCATCTTGCTGCTTTTCCATTCAATTTATAGATGGTGAGAC
>LPNX010617132.1:0-54359 GCA_001517045.1 Pseudotsuga menziesii | reverse complement strand
TGAAGAAAGTCAGTCTGATTGATATGCTAAGCAGTGTAAAGCAAGGGAAGAAAGGTGATTAAAGATGGTTAAAAAGGGACCAAATCTGGACTCAACAATCCTTATTTATATTAAAAATTGGAACTTGCACCTCAAGCATGTAGAAATAATATTGAATCTTCTAGATTAAGAAACCAAATTTTATGCTAACAAATCAAAATGTAGTTTCAGGATAAAAGAAATAGAATTTTTGTGCAGGCACAGTTTCAGCTGACGAAATTAAGGTTTATCCCAAAAAAAATTATAGCAATCACAGAGTGGTCGTCCCTTAAGGTAATTACAACGTTAAGAGGATTTATGGGTCTAGAAGGTTCTTATAGAATATTTGTTCGCAACTGCACCCAATTGTAGAACCCCTAAAATCACTATTAAAAAGGGATGCTTTCAATTGGATAAAGATGTAGTAAATTGTTTTAAACAATTAAAAATCCTAATGACATCCACACCAGTGTTAGCAGCTCCTAATTTGACGAATACATTCATCCTTGAATGTGACGCTTCAGGGAAAGGCTTAGGAGTTGTTCTCGTGCAAGATAAACATCCCATTGCTTTCGAAAGTCGAAGGTTAAAACCAAGTAAGCAAACAAAATCCACATACAATAAGGAAATGTTGGAAATAGTGTGTGCCCTTGTTAAATGGAAACAATATTTGTTCCAGGAAAAATTTCTTGTTAAAACATAACAAAATAGCCTGAATTATTTTCAAACTAAAAAAAATCTCTCTCCCGAACAACAGAAATGGCTAAGCAAAATCCAAGTCTTTGATTTCAAAATTTTGTATAAAAAAGGTAAGAAGAATAGGGTTGTAGACAATTTATCAAGAAAATATGAGAGTCATGCCTCACTATGTGCCATATCCATAATTGTTCATGAATGGATTTCAGAAGTCCAAATTGGCAATGTGAAAGACCTAGAGACAAGGCAATTGAATAAGTTGAAAACAACAAATCAACAAACTCCAAATATTCATGTGAAAAAACGTATTATGGTACAAACAAACAATATATTTACCCAGCTAATCAAAATTCAAAACTCAAGTCTTAAAAGAGAACCATGGCTCCCCGACAACATGCCATGTTGGTTTCTTTAAAACATCCCACAATATACATGAATCCTAATTTTGGAAGGAAATGAAGACTGATAGCTAGAAATATGTGGCTGAATGTGATACTTGTCAAAGACATAAGTTCAAAATGGTGGCTCCTCCCATTCTCCTTCAACCCCTTCATATTCCAACCCAAAAATGGTCTGAGGTATCCATGGATTTTATCGCTGACCTTCCTACATCAGAAGGATGGGATAGTATATTTGTAGTCATTGACATATTAACAAAATATGCTCGGGTCATTAGTATTTCATCTAAATTAAAAGCAATCCAAGTCATAGATAGTTATGTAAAGAATATATTTAAGCTCTATGGGTTTCCCAATGTTATTGTTAGTGACAGGAACCCCAAATTTACCAACAACTTATGGAAAGAATCGTTCCACCAAGTTGGGACTTCATTAACTATGAGTACCTTGTACCACCCCCAGATAGATAGACAAATTGAAGTAGGAAACAAATATCTTGAAGGATACCTGAGGAATTTTGTGAACGACTGACAAACTAAATGGGTATAATGGAAATTCCTTATAGAATGGTGGTACAATAGTACATATCATACATCAACAAAAATTTCACCCTTTGAAGCCTTATATGGGTATCCACCTCCTACAGCAAGACAATATATCATCAACAATTTCAAAGTTCCAGCAACAAGATATTACCTAGCGAAATCCGATGAGGTCATCTGCATTTTGAAGAACCATCTCGAAAAAGAAAGAAACCGCATGAAACAACAATCAGACTAAAAAATAATCGATCGAGAATTTGAAGTGAGATATTGGGTGTTTGTTCACCTTCAATTCTATAAACAAACTTCACTAAAAATTTTCAAAAATCATAAACTTGCACCCAAGTTCTATGGCCCATTTCAAGTTCGAAAGCGATTGGGACAAGTGTCTTATGCTCTAGAAATACCAAATAAAGGAATAATACATGACGTCTTCCATGTTTCATGTCTAAAGAATAAATTGGCTCAACCACTCACATGTAAATTGAATTGCTTATGTTAGATGATGAAGGAAAATTAGTGTTAGAACCAGAATGCATTTTAGAAATTAAAACCAAAACACTTCACTCTAAGCGAGTCAATGAATACCTTATCAAGTGGAGAAACTTACCAAATGATGAAGCTACATGGGAGAATAAGTCTTTTTTTTCGTTCCACCCATCCTTACCAATACTTCATAGATGAAATATTCTAGAGAGGGATGACTTGTAATAAAACTAAATAGTTTAGTAACTTAGTTAGTAATTCGTTATTTATTAATGAACAACTTGATAGGTCACATCATTTAATTATGACCCTTGATTTGTATAAATCCACATTGTAATCCTTGTAAAAATGCATCAATTCAATAATTAAAATATATCGTTTGGAATATACATTCTGTACAAGACCCAATTTTGATAGGATGGAAAGGATCAATTGATATTCCTTCTTCTCAATCCCACATTGCTTGAGAAATATAAAAAGTGACTAGAATTTGGTGAAAAATACTTAAATGGATTCAAAACTTCTTAGACTCAATGAGAATAACTCATTCTCCAAATGATGCGCTTTTATCTCATCTTGTACTCCAAAGAGGGACTCAAGTTTGGTACATACTTGGTTTGGACTAGTCAAACCATCTAGATGAAAGAGTAGATCATGATAAATAGAGAGGAAAAGCAATCCATAGGATTTATCCAACCTATTATATCACTTATATTTCTCAACATTAGCATTAGGATCATTCTCCAAAGCCAAAGAAACTATTTATAGTCCCTTAGTGTGCAATAGAATGCAAATTTTGGCTTTCCATTCATGACAGTTGAAGGGAGTCAAGATCATATCCGAAGAGGAATCCGTGCTAAGAATTTGGTGCACTCAAGAAGATACTCTCTGCAACCTACACAAATAAAAACTAGGAGAAAAAATTGTAAGCTCAATTCAATCTCTTCTATAGAGAGGAATAAGAGACTGGATGCGCTCTGGTGTAGAGTACTGATAGCCCCTCAACTTTGTAGAACTTAAGAGACCTTGCACTCGGATACCATGTAGAAATATCAGCTTTGATACTATGAATAAACACTGCCTTGATGCTAAGAATAATCATAGGATGTAGATCTAGCTACAAGATAATTCACACAAGCATGCACAAGGAAAATAGAGAGAAGAATAATGAGATTGAATACAAGAGAAGTGATCCAATATCTTCCAAGTATTATTGATCAAATAAATTGATGATTATTACAATAGTAATACATTCTTATAAATGAAAATTTGAGTTTCAAGAAGACAACTCATGCTAGATCATAAATCGGACCTACTAAAATATGATAAACCCCCATAGGTGACTAAAGCACTTTCCAAATATATCAATGACCATGAATTGGATGAATCATGTGTGAGTTGTCATGAGTGATGAAAAAACATGCTAATCATTTAACCTTGAGAGAAAATCATGGATGATGGGTTGGAAACAAAAGATAGCATTTTCCTTGTTGACCAGCTTTACCTTATCCACTAAACAGTAGGAATAAAATAGGATAAAGATAGGATATGTAGGAAGGTACAACTACTAATTATGGAAGTAAATACAGTTGGCAGGATCTATCCAGAATCAGGATAAAGGGGCTCCTAGGGTATATATGGAAAGTGTTGACCAAGTGATGCAAGTGGATGCCAACTATCTAGGCTAGTGGATAGGAAATTAGTAAAAAATGATTAAATATTGTTATCCTAAGTATGGAGTGGGTTTATATTATACCAACACTTTGGCTCTGATACCAATTATTAGAAAAACAAGATCACATAACAATAACAATAAAAAATATTCAAATATAAAACACATAAACACATTACAAGAGAGACACCAATATAACATGGTTTACCCAATATGGGCTACGCCCACACAAAAATTTCTAGTCCTTTATTATTATATCGTCCAACAAAATGAAGGGATACAAACTACATCACACCCACTTCACTTCCTCTTTAGTCTCTCAAAGTCTCTCTCACGCAATCATAGAGATTGTTTTTACAATTCTATAATACAATACAATACATACCCGTATGACAATGCCTTCTTTTATTAATGGAATACCATGGGCTTGTAAACCACCCATTATTGACCAAGTCATGACTTTCAAATTACAACATTTTACTAGGTATTTTTCCTAAATTTTCACTACGGGAGCGCTTCCCACGAACCCCCGCCAAGAGGGGTCTCCCAAATCAATCGTTGCCCCCTAGACCCCCATGTGACTTTAGTCGGGGGGAACTCCCCCACATCCCCCGTCATGTTAAGGGAGGAAACACGAACTCTAGAATTAGAAAAATCAGGCTCCACAACCAACAAGTAGGGAATGTAGGATATTGTAGTATGGTTGAAAGGACATAGGTAGTGAGGAGTCATTGACTCTAATTTATTGGTGTAATTAGAATAGATAAAATGGGACATAATGCAACAATTATTTTTGAGTCCAGTGATTCGAACCAATTTACACTAGAACAGAACTAGGGTGAGAGAGAATATGTTATAGAATGGCATTCATCCAATTATTTCTCAGTTATCCTATAATGCAAACCAAATATTTGGTAAGATATAAATGCATCCAATATTTCTTATCATTCATAATAAATGCTAATTTGGTATGAGGCATGGATTCAAATTTTCATACACAAACTACTAAACCTTTCATGGTGCACACACAACACTAGTAATTGGGCATGATACTATCGAATATTGCATATGAAACAAGTATAAGCATCTGCAATTTTACTCTAGGCATTGTATATAAATGTGCAACTACAATGATGATATTTTTTCCTAGAGAGTGTATGGACATAAAATAAGGGGAAAAGATAATTAACTGAAAAATTGTCTTGACATGTATGAAATATGGATAACTATTGATAGAGTTTGTTGCAACTTAGCTTAGTCATTGCAAAACAAATAGATATAATGTCTAATAGGTGGAGACATCAATCCTAGGTTCATAAGGATTTATCATGTTGCTTCAATATTGAAGTGAACAACCACTTACCCATGATGAAGTTTGTTTGTCCACACAAAACCTAATCAAGTTTTTTTGTCTCCATAAAAACAATACTTCTACTTTATGTAAAACAATGCAAATAATCTATCTCTAAATCAATTAAACCACTCTATGGAAAACTCAATAATAAGCTAACTTGTTTTTCAAGGTATGTTGCATATCTCTACCTAAGTCATTTTTGCATTATTCAATTCTGAATCCTTATGTTTTGTTAAGCATCTTATACTTTAATACAACTACTGAATATTTTTTTCCATAAACACGAGAGAACCATATTCTCTTCAATGGTACATGCTTAAAATTTTCCACTATCCATTATGTACATCATAAATCCAAGATATAGGAAACTCCATTGGTATATGCTCTTAACGACCAATATCTAGTTTTTACACCATCAAACTCAAGTGACAAAGAGCCCAAATTGATTTTATTGTCATTGAATACCATTTGTAAACATGATTATAACAAGGATGTTGTGATTAACATACTTGTGATTTTGTTTTGTATCACAAACCTTTTGTCTATTATGCTTTTTCTCGCAAAAGATATCCCTTATTGTAACTAGAGGGATTTATCTTGCCTACCCACAACCATGATTGATTGTGTTTGTTGGTTATGATGCATGCTAGGAATTATTCTTCATTGTTGTGTACAGTAAGGTGTAATGCATAGTTTTGAAAGAGTATATCAATTGCTTAAAAACATAGAAATCCCTAGGAAGAATCAACTAGCCAAAATTATTATAGCTAGAAGGAAAGTGAGAAGGAAGCTTATGGTGATGCTTTAAGGGATTGCCAAACATTAAGAGCCCATTCCTTTATTGAAATTATGAAGAATTAGATTCCATTAAAGGGTACTTGAAACTGCAACTTGAGAAAATGATTGTCTTGTAAAATGGAATTCAATCGCTTGTAGAAAAAACTTACATTGGAGAGATAAGAATGGAAATACATTGGAAATGATAGAGATATGTTGGCTACGCTTCACTTATGGCTCTAATGACTTATCAATGTCGTTAATTATAAATATTATAGGTTGTTTTGGACCCATTAGTGTTAGTGGGTGCCCCCTATGGGTACCACACCTCAACTTAGATTCCATATCACACTTGACCCTAACACCCATTTATAATGAGTCCTATGTTTTACCATGCAACTAGTGTCTTTTAAAAAAGGTGTATGACACACATATAGCAAAAAATGGGAAATAAGGTTGCTAACACTCTCATTTCATGGAAATGAAGAATATATAACTGTATAAAGGTATTTGATAGTCCTAAGGAAATTGGAATCAGATAATACAATATATTCCATATCCATTAGTTGTAGTGTGTTACTACCTAATTTGTAGGATTATTCCAAATTGTTTCCAACATTGTTACTGTCTCTTACAAGGAAAGAAAAGAGGATCGTGATACATGCACATAAGGTTCAATTCATGCACTATGTTCTATAGAAATAGTAATTGATATGGTTTACATATAGAGACATTAGCATTAGATGCAAAGTACTCTAGTTTCAATGAAGAGTCCTCACCGATTTGGGGGTCATTGTGTCCTCTAGGTGACCAATGTGACCCCTCTGCGTCCTATGTGACCTCTATGCATCCTCCATAACCCCTATGCATCCTCCATAACCCCTATTCATCCTCTCATCTACATGCTTCTTTACCAACTCCTTCATTATCATCTTCTGTGTCAACAATGTGCTCTATGTGATCCTTCACCAACGTCCTCTGTGTGATCCTTCACTAACGTCCTCTGTGTGATCCTTCACCAAAATACTCTAATCAACATGGGTGAGAAGGGTGGACTTCCCAAATGTCCATAATGTGTGCTATGATCACTACAAAATAGGGAAAACACCTCTTCCTCACGAACTTTAATATTGAAAGATTCTACCTATGGCTTGCTTTTGGAATATCCACCCTCCTACCCCAGTTCCTTGGCTTCTTCCTGATAGCTTATTTATTCCCAATAGTTTGTTCTCAACAATGACTAAATGTAGCTTCATACCAATTTCTTACATTCTTCTCCTTGCATTTACATTATGTGTGAACTTCTTCCTCGTCGTTTTTTATTTGTGCAACAAACCCTTTCATTGACGTGCTCATTTAGATGTAGGGAATCACCAAAACATATGTGTATCACAAACCTTGGTCTATTATGTTTTTTCTTGCAAAAGATATCCCTTATTGTAACTAGAAGGATTTGTCTTGCCTACCCACAACCATGATTTATTTTGTTTGTTGGTTATGATGCATGCTAGGAATTATTCTTCATTGTTGTGTACAATAAGGTGTAATGCATAGTTTTGAAAGAGTCTTTCAAGTGCTTAGAAACATGAAATCCATATGAAGAATCAACTAGCCAAAATTCTTATAGCTAGAAGAAAAGTGAGAAGGAAGCTTATGGTGATGCTTTAAGGTACTACCGAACATTAAGAGCTCATTGCTTTCTTGAAATTATGAGGAAGTGGGTTCCATTAAAGGGTACTTGAAACTACAACTTGAGAAAAATGATTGTGTTTTAAAATGGAATTCAATCGCTTGTAGACAAAAAATTTGTTGGAGAGATAATAATGTAAGTGCATTGGCAATGATAGATATATGTTGGCTACACTTCACTTATGGCTCTAATGACTTATCAATACCATTAATTATACATCTTATAGGTTGTTGTGGGCCCATTAGGGTTAGTGGGTGCCCCCTATGGGTACCACACCTCAACTTAGATTCCATATTAAACTTGACCCTAACACCCATTTATAATGAGTCCTATGTTTTAGCATGCAACTAATGTCTTTTAAAAAAGGTGTATGACACACATATAGCCAAAAAATGGGAAATAAGGTTGCTAACATTCTCATTTCATGGAAGTGAAGAATCTCTAACTGGATAAAGGTATTTGATAGTCCTAAGGAAATTGCAATCAAATAATACAATATATTCCATATCCATTAGTTGTAGAGTGTTACTGCCTAATTTGTAGGGTTATTCCAAATTGTTCCCAACATTGTTACTATCTCTTACAAGGAAATAAAAGAGGACCGTGATACGTGCACATAAGGTTCAATTCATGCACTATGTTCTATATAAATACTAATTTATATTGTTTACATATAGAGACATTAGCATTAGATGCAAATAATGCTAGTTTCAATGAAGAGTAATCACCGATTTGGCGGTCATTGTGTCCTCTAGGTGTCCAATGCGACCCCTTTACATCCTCGATGACCTCTATGCATCCTCTACAAACCCTATGCATCCTCTCATATGTATGCTCCATTACCAACTCCTCCATCATCATCCTTTGTGTCAACAATGTGCTCTATGTGATACTTCACCAACGTCCTCTGTGTGATCCTTCGCCAACGTCCTATGTGTGCTCCATCACCAACATCCTCTAATCAATATGGGTGAGAAGGGTGGACTTCCCAAATTTTCATAACGTGTGATGTGGTCACTACAAAATAAGGAAAGAACCTCTTCCCCATGAAATTTATATTGAAATCTTCTACATGTGGCTTACTTCTAGAATATCCACCCTCCTACCCCAATTCCTTGGCTTCTTCCTGCCAGCTTATTTATGCCCAATAATTTGTTCTCAACAATGATTAAATGTAGCTTCATACCAATTGCTTACAGTCTTCTCCTTGCATTTACATTATGTGCAAACTTCTTCTTCATTGTTATTTATTTGTGCAACAAACTCTTTCATTGGCATGCTCATTTAGACGTAGGGAATCACCAAAGCATATGTGTATCACACATATATTTTACATACTAATACCAAGGGCCATGATAACTCCCTAAGATAACACACACCCTAAATAGGGAATTATTTTTCCACCAGGTCCTCGTGTTGGATATTTCTAGGTTTGGAATACAATGGATTAATCTTAGGTATATGTCTATGGTTTGGGGATAAAAGGAAAACAATTAAGCCATAACATTTGTATTCGTTTATTTCTATAATTTCAATGAAATTTAGAAAAAATGACATATTTATTTTATATCCATTCCATGTAATTAGGTTTGGGTTTTTTCATTTTATTAAGGGCATATATATGTAATATGTGTAGGTAGGTATAGGGACTATGGAATTAGGGGTTAGGTGAGCATATATGGAACTTGTGGTAAAAATTAGGGGGTAATGATTAGCTACTAAGGGTTCATAGTTAGGTTGTATGGGTGGAGGTTAATGGTTCATAGTTAGGGGGTATGGGTAGAATTTAGTGGTTCACAATTAGGGGGTGTGGATAGAGGTTAGGGGTTCACAAATAGGGTTAGTCCCTAACCGTATAACCCCTAAATTTAGGATACTATATGAATGTATCCTAAGAGAGTATTACGCAATATAGTAAAAAAATACATCTTTATTTTCTATACATTCCATATTGCAATTATGTCAAGGGATCTTGGGTTTGAGGTAGGGGTTTAAAACAATATCTATTATATGTAAATAGATATAGAGACTACATGGTTTTTAGATTGGGTTGATGGGGTATGGAATTTGGGATAAGGGATAATGGGATTAAGGGTATAGATTAGGTATTTGTAGTCATGTTTTTTCATAGAAACCTCCAACCCCTAACCAAATATGATCTTAAAAGAGGAGTTTGTATAGGGAGTTATCAAGGGATGAGGTTATGGATAAGGGGTTAAGGGGTATGTAGCTAGGGATAAGGGGATAAAGGGTATCTACCTAGAGATATAGTTTTGGGATTAGGTGGTATGTTTGTCACTTATATGCATGCATTGGTTAGGTCCATGCATGAGACTCCATGGACAATTTGCAGAACCCCAATTTATCATGCATTCCCTACTTAGGGAATCATTTAACCACAAGTGGGATATGGTCATCATGTCAAGTTATAGAACACCATGGATTATTATTTCTGTCCATTCCATTAAACAAAAATTGAGATATAACATTGAATATCCTACCATTTTTCAGATATAACATCATATTTTCTATGCATAATTAAACCCAAACAAAATACAAAATTTTGAACCCAAAATCTAGCAACACATTCAGTTTTTTTGGGTTTCGTTGGATGGAGTTGTCATATTTTGGGTTCAAATCTACTTGTCACCCCTTAACCCCTACCAAGTGAAACTCTGTAACTTATTATCCCTAACTACATAACTTGTAACCCATATCCGCCACCTAAAAAAACACACACCCTAACTATGACCAAGTCCTCATATATACCCCCCACCTAAAACCAAATATCCCTTAAGTTTTACCCTTGAATACCATTTAAACCTTACCCCTAATAATAATATATTAAAACTACAAATCCCTAACTCCTAACCCCCATGACACCAAACTCCATATCTTGCCACTTGATCTAAAACCCATACTCCTTAATTTAATTCATTTTCCTAACTACATCTAATAATCATGACATAGAAAAACTAGATACCCCTTACCTTAACCCAAACATTCTTACTCCTAAATACATAAACCATAATCCCTTACCTTCCCCTAACTTTGTACCTCATAAGTACCTTGTAAGAAAAACCTTGAAATTACGACAATAAGAACTTCGTAGACAAATATTACCTATATATGTCACATGTGATTCCACATTGGCCCAGACTTAGCTACAAAGACAAATGCCGTGAAATAAATTGGTTTACATAAATATATATGATAAAGATGTGATTTGTGTAATATGGTTTGTTAAAATTTAGAAGGGAGCATTTGGATAAGGGTGCAAGAGATAAAAACAAATGGAGCTTTGTGGATTGATTTATGCTACCTGGATTGTTTAACCTTTAATAAATACATATTTTAAATATTCTTTTAATAATATGAATTCTAGGAAATGAGACATATTTGCTTACCTTAAGCATTGAGTTTGTTCAATTGATCAACACTTATCTCGAAAGGTGCAAATTGTATATGTTGATAAAAGAACCAATACATAAAAATTAGAAATTAGAAAAATGAGATTCAACATTTGTTCAATTTTCAAATCTACACATCACAAAAAGAACCCCTATGGCTTTCACTTGTGGATTGAACAACTAGATGTAAGATTGGGCTTCATCCAAATCCATCAAGTCCGTTTTTGTTAAATCAAAGGATTATTAACAAAAGGAAGTGCATTATCACACCTTTGTGTTAGCATGACTTTTTATGTTGAATGGTGGTATTATAACTTTGGTATTATGCATTCTTTTCAAGTTAGTAAATGATGATCATATTGAAGAAGTTGTAATTTGGTGGATCATTTATATTTCATTTGTTAGTGTTTGTGTATTTACAATCTCTTCTATCATTGAAATAGGATTGTTTTACAAAAAAATGGTTTGCGCACTTTCTCCACTATTATATCAAAACCTTAGATGGTAAGGTAACTCAGTAAAAAAATTGTCTAACAAGAAAGTAAATAAAATATAAGAGTATCATTGAAAATATGAATAAGGTTCCACTGTTATGCAACAAGACACTCTAAGGTTTTTCAGAGTTGAAATTCACACTAATTTTAGTCACATTCCAAATATTTTATTTCAAACATTCTAGATGTTATATTGTTGAAGTCACATTCCACATGCACATAATTTTTTTAAAACTGCAATTTATTTTTCCATACGTATAGTTTCAAATTCATACTAATTCTACATAAAGAAATATATATTCCACAAGGTGATATTAGACTTATTGATGTTGCAACTCAAGGTCATATTTTGGTTGCAAAATATATTTCCAGATGCCTTGAAGGCTATGTCCCATATACATTTTAGTATATGGTATTTATATAAATATAGATTCAACCATAAATGGAAATAACCAAAGCCATGAAAATATCATTGTACTAAGTTATAATACTAAGTTAAACAACTGCGTTGACTCGTGAATGTGAGAACATAACCCAAAGACATGGAACACATCTAGTGTTCTTTGTAAAGGAATCAAGAAACATAGGATATAAATTGTCTTACTTGATTTCTTTTTCCTTTTCAATCACAATCTATTTATAAGAAATCAATCATCGAAGGTGCACTATTTGGGTCATAATTTGCCACCCTAGTATGTGAGATTGCGGCTCATCATCCAGTGATAGTACATAAAACATATATATACATAAAAAGATACATACAACATACATAATAAAAGGTACACAATTTAAATATTCAAATGAAGTTTAACTTGATCCCTAATCCTTTATCGATATTATCCATCCCTAAAACTATGCTTCATCCAAGAGAATCATGTGTGGCTCAACAATAACTATATTTAAAAAAAATAAGAGCTAAGTCAATGTTGAAGTACTTGTGATAGAATATTTGACTAATTGATTTGAAGAAGTTATCACGGAAAGGAGTTGGAAACCAACCGTAACTCTACACAATCTATATTTTAAACAAAGAAGATCTAAGTCAATGTTGAAGCACTAGTGATAGAATGTTTGGCTAATAGATTTGAAAAAAGTATCATCTAAGGGAGTTGGAAACAAACCATAAATCTACACAATCGGTCATTATACATTAGAAATATGGAGCAAAGGTCCAACTATAAAGTGAAAAATACAAGAATGTATCGATATTGACAGTCAGTTTAAACCTCTAAGATTAGCACAAAACCAATTATATACCAATAAAACACTTAAAATTATAAACTTAATTTACCATGTTGAGTTTTCTTGCTACAAGGCCAACTATGCCTAAAAACTTAACCTTCCAAAACATAGTCTACAAGATCTATTGTTATAAAAAAACCTAGGGAGAAGTGATTCAATCTTCTTGTGCATAGTTTTAGTGGAGGTTTTAATAATTCGTTTGTGCATATCTATCTCTCATATTTAGACCAAATTATTACATAATTACTTTCCAAAATACAAAACAAATAAAAGGGTATTAATCAATTGTCTCTTGAAGAAGCACTACAACCTATGATTTCCTCAAAACCTTAAACTTTGCCTCTATACTTGAACTCCTAATATGTAAATATAATTTATAGGAAGTACATCCACGTTCCTCTAACTATTGTTTACTAGTATTTACATCCATCATCCAATCGTCAACTTTTTTTATGACCAAGGATATATTGTAATTATGTTTGATAAGGAATTACGTTCTCAACATGAAACTGATGATCAACTACTATATGTCACAACCTTTCCACTATAAACATTGAACCTTGTAAGCATACTCAACATTGAAAATCAGAGCCTTATAAATCGGTGTTTACTTATATCACAAAGAATATATTATATCTATGATAAGTTGAAGTGATGTTAGGTGATCCAGGACTTGGGGCATTGGCCATCTTGATGTCCTGCCAATCTTCTTCTTCTTCTTCTTCTCTCTCTCTCTCTCATTTGTTGACAAGTTTAAAGGAATGTTGGTTGTATTTGACGGGTAAATTTCCTTGTGATGAGCAATTTACCCGTCAAATTCCATCTCATTTACATAATTATTAAAATATAAATCAAAGGAGGATGCATGGAGAAGGAACCTCTAAAATTTCTTTCAGTGGTGTAATGTTATGGATAAGTTTCAACTACTACTTCTATGGTATCTACTAATGAATAATAAAAGTTGGCAGTGGAGTGGGGTTGAGGGGGGCCTAGAGAAGGAATGTGTGAAGTGGTTTCTTTAAGGAAGAGGTATCTGTAGCTAAGAGTGAAAGTCATATTTTCTAGGCCAAAGACATTAGATTTCTACGACATAGACATCGAATTTTCTATGCCATGAAGGTCAAATTTTCTACACCAAAGACATAATATTTTCTACGACATAGACGCCATATTTTCTACACCATGAAGGTCATATTTTCTATGCAAGGGGAAACCATCGAATATGCTACGTTACTTAGTCAAATAATCGACTATCGTCGAATATCCGACAACAACTAAGCTATTTTTTAAAAGAAACAAAATCTAGAATTATGAACCCAAAATTCAAGAACACATTCAGTTTTTTTGGGTTTCATCGTATGGAATTGTCATATTTTGGGTTCAAATCTATTTTTGTAAAAAATAGAACAATTTCGGTCTTCTCCTATAAGATCCAAAACATTTCCTTATAATGCTCTAGATCTTGCACAAACTATTGTAGATACTCCATTTTGGATAGATGATCCAAGGAGGAAGAGGAGAGAGGGAGAGTTATATGGATCAGATTTGGGACCTCCTCTTCTTGAGCCTCCCCCGTAATAGCCTGATGATTGGAGCTAGATTCTGCATCACATGGATGGAAAGAAGTAGGGAGGACTATGGGAAGTCCCTACCACCACTAGAAGCTACATCCTACTCTATTTTATTAACATATTTCCTCCCTGTGGTGGTGTCGTCAATATACCCTTTATCCTCCATCTTAGTCTTGGTGGTTGATGGATTCCCTCCGTGTCTTGGTGGAGTGGCCTTAACCTAATGGAAAACTGAGATCCCTGGCACACTCAACACAATCTCTAATTTTTCATCTTTGATATTTTTATTGATAGTAATCTCTGAAAAAATGTATGTTGTACCTCGCACTATTTTTTACTTGAACACATCGAACTATTGTGCAATATATAATGTGAGATAGTAAGGGAGGTAATATACCATTTACAATAAATAGGTATACTGCATGTTGTCTCATAACACTCTCATACCCAATGTTCAAAAGTTTGGACCAACAAGTACCTCAAAAGTATCCATATATTCAGTATTCAAGTGAATGAAAAATGTATTACCCAATATGCTCTTAATAATTACATGGACTAACATATTAGGCACACATGGAATAATGATCACAAACACATCTAATTTACTCATTCATTAATAGAATTAGATAAATAATCATCATTTCATAACATTCATTCATTCATTGAAACCATACTTTCTCATGGGATGAACATAACCATACTTTATTAGGAACAACGCCTTGCACATAGTACATTTTGAAACCAGCATGATAGAGAATGAAAAAACCCATAGACTGACATAAAAAATATCATATTTCATATATAACCTCTCATAAATAATCCCAGCTAATTCAAACAACCCTTTTTAGTACCATTATAAAAATATTGCTTTAAAGGAAGATGATCGAACTGGTCCTTCCATGGATTAACTTGACCGATGCATGACTTACTTAGCATGCAATTGCCATGCCCTGCAAAAATTGTCACACCTCACAAAACTTCCATGCTTGGCACTACCTTGGTGTGTTGTGTCGATCATTGGAGCTCCTCCCACTAGTCCAAAATTTGGCACAAGCTAACACCCATAATCCCCCAACACTACGATCTATCTTGTCCTTAGTCCATTGAACATATGGTTTGATTGTGGAAACTAATGGAAGTTTCACACTCAATTGCATGAAAAAAATGAATTATGTCCGGACCTCTCTTCTTTATGTTGTTATGTCAATAAAATAAGCAATGAACTTTTCCACTTTTTTATTTTTTGCTACCTGGGATTAGTCGCACTTTTTCATATACCTATATGACTTCAATTGATTTAGTGTGTATATCTATCAAACATGAGTAGTGTCGTTCTACCTATTTTTTTACTTCTACTACCTTTCCAGACAATGTTCATTGTTATTTGTGGTAAGCAGTAATCATCTTGGTCAAACCATAGATATTGGTCTTTGCCTTTTTGTGTGAAACGGGGTAGAGCTGGAATTAAGACTTGTTTTCTCTACTATCTATGCTTCCTTGGAATGGAATTTTCCATCAGTTGCACGAATTTTTGGTACTGCATCTTGCATATGGGTTCAAACGTTGAAGTTGTACTCAACCACTCTTGATAATCTCTTTGTGCCATTTTTTCTTGTTGAAATATAGGCTCGACCTCTACTATCTTGTGCTCCAACTCAATATATTATTGACTTGGTGTTGGATTTAATTTCACTTGTAGTTCATTCTTGTCTTCATGTAGTTTTTGGACCGGTTGTTCCATGTGGTCCACCATATATTCAATGGTAAGTTGTCCCACTTGATTTTTAACCGTCACTTGGAAAAAAGCATACAACTCCTGCATTATTTCTTCTAATGAACTGCTCTAGGCTTCCACACGGGTGTCCTACTTCTACAACAATGTATAGGATTCTTTCACTCCTATGGTGGTTATTGATTTCCTTCATTATGACATCTACACAATGTTGGGGATTTGTGGTAGGTACTTCATGCAAGTTAATATCAGGGATTATTTTAGGGGAACATTTAGAGGGGTAATGAAAAAACCCTGGGAAATTTTTTAATATTAGAAATGATTTTTGAAATTATATAAATTATCCCTCCATTTATTATTACCAAAATTAATAAAATTTGGATATCCAACCCGTGAGAAATATCAGAGAGGGAAAAATATATTTTATCCTACTGAAAGATGGCTGAAATTGTGAGTTTTCCCTTGTAATTCTTGTAATGGAGATCAAGAGTTGTTGGTCTCCCTAGTTTTTTATTCATGGAGGCATTAGCAATTTAATTTGCCCATGTGTTTCATTCATGGAGGTGATTACCTATTTCTTCACCCTTGATTTATGGAACATAGGGAAGTGAATGGTTAGTTAACCCTAGATTCGCGGTTGTGGCATTTATGGGTTGCATTTGCCCCAAAAAAAATCAAATTTATCACTTTCTTGGCACAAATCGTCCATGAAACTAGAATATCACTACTGGAGCTTTAGTTTTGATGGTGTTTTTTACCACCATATGGAAACAAGTTGTTAGTTAGCCATGTATTCAAGGTTGTGGCCCTTGTGGGTTGAACTCCTCCCCAAAAAAATCACATCGTCTGTGGAATTTCACTAATGGAGGTTTTGATGGTGTTTTTTATCTCCACATTTTGTGGTAAATGAGAAATTTGGGGGTTTTAGCTCCCAAATTTGTCAAGTGAAGATTTTTTAAATTCCAAAATGGTCTACACAGGGAAAAACATACAACGAATTAGTAAAATTGCGACCATTGTTTCCCTATATAATGTTGAAAGAGTTAGTAATTCACCCAAGCCATTTTTTTGCATGAAGCTTGATTTGTTGAGTGAAAAGCAATAGTGGAGTGGAAAGAAATTCGATAGTTGTTGACTGGGAATATCTGCATTTGTTCAAGTTCAAGGTTCCTTGGGGTCTGTTGTTGATGAAATTTTCATTGATGCCAACATGGACTTGCAGTGGCCCCATAGGATGTCGTTGATGCCACTAAGTCCCACCACTAGTGCCTTGGATCCTTTACAGAGTGGGTTTGTGCCTTGAAGCACCTTGTACCCAGTTAACAAGGTCCTTGTACCCACGAGGATGGATCTTCATGCCACCACCTTGTTGAACATGTTGAAGACCTTACTGATTGTGTTGAATACCCTGGAGATAGTATTGAAGCCCTTATAGATGATGGAGAAACCCTAGATGGGTTGGAGAAGAATTAATGACACATTATGTGGTCATTCATGCTCTGATGGTGTCATGGTACCCCAGCAAGAGGTTTGGAAACCCCACAGGTGATGTCAAGATGGTTCTTGACCCTTGAGGGTCTCCTAGTATGGTTGAGGTGGTTGAAGAATCCTATGAATCCTCTTGATTGTTGAAGAAGTTGTGATGAAGTTCTTGGAACCCACACTTATGGTGGTATGTTGGAACCCATTATTATGAGGTGCTTGGTGTCCTTTAAAGTATAGATATTGAACCCACATATATGGTGGTTTGATGTTCTTTGGAATCTATATGTTCATTGGAATGTATTATCCTTGTTGTCATGCATATGAATCCCATAAGGTGTTGAAAACTAGTGGTGAGGTCTTTGTACCCCTCTTTTGGGGTTTTTGTACTCTTATGGTGATGAATATATAGTGGAACCATTGGATATGTTTTTAATGATATGGAGACCTTGAACCATGATGATGTATGGTCCTATTTGTGGTTATATGGATATTGGGATGTAGATGGAGGTAGATCCCATGGACGTGCCCTGATATGTTGAAGAATATTTTGAAACTCTTGTAGTTGGTGGTATGGTCTTTTGAACCCTCATGTGTGGGGTCTTTGACATATTGAAAAAATTGAATATTTTAAGGGTATTGGACCATGGTATTGAAAATAAACCCATCATGGGGAGATAGCACTTGTCGTTCTGTTTCCAACGGTAGGTGGCACGTCACGTGGCTCCTTACGGTTCAGGAGATATTAATTTTTGAAGTTGGGGTACCCCACCTTTTTGGGTGAGCAAACTAAACAAAAGAGAATTTAATTATTTGTAATTTTGAATTGCATGTCAGCTCAAGGTAATATTTTTTCTCTACAACCCATATAAATAGAATATCAAGCATTTCATTTTTTCATCACCAATTCTTTTAGGAATTTCGCACATTTTGGAGAAAAGTGCGAAATTGTGTGTGTAGTAGGGCTTTCACCCTAGCTACAGAGCAGGAACGGTTCCCTTCTATCTATAGGATGGAAGGGTAGGGTTCCTATGAGAATGGAAGAACATAAATAAATAGAAAATAAAAATAAAAATGAAACCCCTGCACACAAGGTTAGGACTAAGCTCCACAACCCTGCATCAAACTTGTTAGAAAACAAAGAGCCACCTGCAAGCAAGCAATGGATACTTGAAACTTAATGTTAAACCATAAACCTGCAAGCAAATAATGTTAGAAAACAAAGCAAAAATAGAAAATAGACAAGTATAAATTCTCTAGTTGGAATGGGCCACCATGCCCTAGCTTGGAGAAGCACCTCTCAATGGATGGGGAGCTTTGGCTCAATTGAGAAATGGAGGAGAGGGAGGGTGAATGGATTGAGAGGCAAATGGTCTCAAGGCACTCACATGGGGAGCATAACAATAGGGAGAGAAGGAGTGAGTTGAGAGTGACCCCCACCCCTCTATTTATACTTTTTCCTAAGATTTTTAGGGTCTTAAGCCTCTAGTTGGGTCTTTAGCCCCTTTCGCTCAATCTTTATCTCTTTTGGGGGTTTCAAGATCCTTTGAGGGANAGGCTTTAGCCCCTATGAGAGCTATTTTGGCTCTTTTTAGGGGTTTTTAAGCCCTTTTTCATATTTTTAAGCCTTCTTGAGGGTGTGGGGGTCAAATGGGGTCAAACGAGGGTCGTATGTGGATGTCTTTAGGTGGTGTAGGTCACATAGAGCTCATTGTGGGATTTTTTGGGTTAACATATTGCCCCCTGATGTGTGAGGGTAGGAGCTCATTGTATGGTCGACGAACATCATAGGATTTTCTGGGGAGAGGTGGTGCTTCCTTGGCTAGGGCATGGTGGCTTTTTGTTTTTGTATTATTGTGGTTCCCATCAATGGGTGAGATACAAATAACGGGTGACATTTATATGGACGAGTTGAGCATCCCCATGCTCGTAACAATGTCAAAGAGAATCATGCGATCAAAGCTCTATAATACAAGAGCCAATCATATACAACTGGTGCTACATAATGGTTTCCTTGGTTAGAGGCTAAGTACAATATTGATGTAAAGAACTGATACATTGGACCCATGGCATTCTCATGGAATGTTATATATTCATAACTGATGACCTGATGAATCTGGGATGATACATAACTGTGGGGACTTACTAACGGAGAGTTAGAGTCTCTATGGTACACTATACTACATCAATCACGAATCTATATAAAAGCACTGCTGGGGCTTCTGAACATTGTCTCCAACACAACCAGAAAATCACAAGGGACATGAACCTATCTGGATCCCATAATAGACTCACCAAAGTGCTAGATTCAGGTGAAAACTGGTGTCTTTGACCAAATACTGCATGGACCAATACCCTGTACAAATCTCAACAGTGCGATGATGTAGTTGAATTCAAGCACGTGAGACACAACCAGCCCGAGAGGAACTAAGGAATCCTATCAAGTGGTCCAAGGAACTCATCAATGAGATTAATGAAACCAAGATACAGGGACCTCTGGGTCTATCCTCTGGAATAGATGTGTTGTCATCGACAGAGGGAGACCTACAACTAGTGAAGGAAACGGTGTTTCCTTGACCAGAAGCATGAGGGAGATAACCGAAGGATGTGAGACAATCTGAGGACTGGCCCACTGAATGGAGGGGGGGAGGGGGAAGGGTTGAATAGGGGCATGGAATCATGGTGGACTCAAAGTTCCTTTTCTCAGAGTATGATAGCAGGGCGGACCAGGCAGCAAATGAAACTAACTCAAGGGAAAGGGATCATAGCTATAATACCGAGAATGTAACTGGAGATGGAAAATACTTGGGGGAGGTAGACACTTTTGATATTGATGGGAATCCAAGGAAGACACATCGCAGAGTACTCTGAACAAAGGTGACCCAAAGTGGGAATGCTACCAAACTGTTTTATGTGGGATGGTGTCTAAAGACACCGTTGTGGTACGATCTCGTAGATTTTTAGCGAGCCCAAGAAAGTAAATGCTTGATGGTGCTTTCAATTTTGGAGAGTCTAAAAGCATGAAGAAGACTCCAGTGGGGTCTCTTTTTCATTGATAGTCTCTTGTGCCTATAAAAGGTTAAAAGTATACATAGGAGAGCTCTCCCATCCTTTGAGGGATGGGGGACTTCTTTACCGTTGGTAGTCCAATCAGGCCAGAAAAGGTTAAACCTATACTGATTGGATGGTCATTCAAATAATTTTATGAGAAATGAACGAAACCAAGTTTGCTCGGCGATATTTTCTAGATGAGAAGTATGGAAAAGAGCTTAAAGACAACCCATGGTGAGATTTTTCATAAAGTTTGGCCCCTCTTCCCGAGAAAGAATAAAAGGATGTAGAGGGGAACGGTCTTGGCTTGAATGTGCCAAGGTGGTCCTTTTAATTTTATGGTCTACATGGTCCACAAAAGGAGATAAACAAGACGATGTAGATGCCCTTTCCTATATTGTAACGAGCGGGAAAGGAAGTAGTTGTGCTCGACAATCTTTTCATTCTTTTAGGAGTCAAAAAAGAGCTTAAAAGAAACTCTGGTATGACCAACCGATCGCAGTGGCACAAGTGGTGCCCCATGTCAGGACAGTGGATTGTGCTCCAAAGGTCATCTGTGTAGTATGGATGGAGTAGGTGGCTCTTAAACATATCAATACATGCACGGGATAGATCGTGGTAGAGGCACACAAATCGATGCGGTAGAGGCACGCAAACCGAGGTGACTCTCGGACAAAGGTCAAGAGAGCTGTGTGTGAGTTGTGGTGGATGAAATTGACTACATGTGATGTGAGTGCAAGTTTGAAGGCAGTTGTATGCCAAATTCCTGCAGAGGAAATGATCCATCCTCCAGATGATGGTATGGGGATCCGCATAAGGTGCGGTGGACGGATTAGATAGCTATAAGCTAAAATAAAAATGATGCGCCTTCCGAGCGGTGGCCCCGAAACCCGCATGAGTGGCAGTAGGAAAGTGTGATACAAGTACAGGTCTGGAGACACTTGTACCACGATGTGGTATGTGAAACATGGTAACTCTCGGGAAGTGGCCCCAAAAATTACTTTTTAAACATGAGACGATGATCTCATTAAAAGATAGAGGGAAAAATATTGAGCCTGGAGGTGTGAGAGGTGTCTCAAACAAATTCTGGGTGACTCTACCTAGAAGCTAATGGTGTTGCCCCTAATGGGGGTCTCTGATTTGTGGTAAAAACATTGCAAAACAAAAAAGTACAAGACTATGTTACAAGTTGAACTACCGTCACTTAAAGAGGTGACGTTACAAGGAAAGTGATTTGGACTTTCAAGGGATCAGCTGTCATTCCCTTGTGTGACATGATGAACCCTAGGAGACGTCCCGTTGGGACACAAAAAACACACTTGAAATGGTTCAAGTGGATTTTGTGCTTGCGACATCATAGGAAGGCTTGCCACAAGTCGTTTATGTGTTGTGCTTGCTTCTCTGACCGCGCAATGAGGTTGTCAAGATAAACCATCATGATGTGTATGAGGTCACGAAAATAGTGTGTCATGGCATGCTGGAAAGTGGCTCCAGCGTTCTTCAAACCAAAGGGCATTACTTGATAGGTGAATGTGCGCCACGGGGTTGTGAATGCAGTCTTATAACGGTCTTCTTTCCATATCTGGATTTGGTTGTATCCGGAAAATCTGTCCATGAAGGAAAAGACCTCATGTCCTATGCATGCATCAATGATCTGATCGATGAAGGGTATTAGGAAGTTGTCTTTGGGACATGCCCCATTTAGATCACAGAAGTCTGTGCAAACACAGATGGTACCCTATTTTTTTTTCATGGGAACAGGATTTGAAACCCAAGTGGTGTACGCAATGGGGTAAATGAAGTCGGTTGTGCGCAGCTTCTCAATTTCAGCTTTGATCGCGACAGCTTTGGAGGGATGGATGGGCCTTTGATTTTGGCACATGGGGGCCACATCGGGCCATGTGTCGATGTGGTGTTCCACAATGTATGGATCCAACCTAGGCATTTCAGTGTAGGAATAGGCAAAGATGTTGCGGAATTCTTGGAAGAGGGATTTGTAGGCAGCAACTTCTTTTGGGGAGCAGGATGCCCCCAGCATGATTTCTTCAACAACCTCAAGATTGGTTGAGATGTTGATTTTGATGATTGGCAAGATGTTAGCCATGTTCCCTTCTTTGAAGGCATCTAGTGCCGAAATGGGATTTTGGAACCAGTCGACTTTCCCATGAATGAAATCTTTGGTTTCCACGGAAAACTGGTCCGACTGCGACACAAGTTCTTCAGGGAGGAAGAACGAGCGATGGTGCATGTCATCCCATGGGTATTCTAGGGTGGCTAAGGCTTAGAGTATCTCCTCCTAGTTGTGAAAGCAACGAAGAGACAGGTATGATGGACCGTCGATACTAGTGGAGACAAGAGGGTCTGTAGAATTGGACATCATGTAAATGGACATGGTGTCTGAAGAAGGAGGTGGGGGATGGATTTCTTCGATCAAAGTGATCTCAAATTCAAGGGAATGTTGTCGAAGGTGGGCTAGAGTCATTCAAAACTTGGACAAGTCCTGGCAGTGGTGAGAATAGTGCCCATACAATCCGCAAAGGGCGCAAGCATGGTTTGTTCTCAACGACTTGTTTCGGACTATTGGTCCACTTGAGAGTTCAACCACGGGGATATTTTTCATTGTATCCATGGTGTCCAGGTGTGTGCAAATTATAGTAATTTCAAGGTAGTTTTGAGTTGGATGGCCTTGTTCTTCATAGACAATGCAAGGCAGGATCGGTCGTGGTTCAGCGATAGCTTTCCTGTTTTTTCCCCTAACCCTTTTGGGGTGGGGTGGTGTGGGTACGGGTGTGGTGGCTGGGTTTTGTGGACCAGGTAGAGGATGGGATTCGATCGCAATGGGTTGCACCAGGGTTAAGACTACCTGGGGCATTGGCAGTTGGGCGGGTGGATCAAGGTACCACACGGGAATCCCCAATGTGAAATTGGGTAAGTGTAAGGTAGCCATTAATGGCTTACTCATGACACTAGGTGGGGGAAAGAGGAAGGGAATTGTGTGTACTAGAGAGGAGCCGAGATAAATCCCTAATGGGTGCATGTGGGGATGAGGTTGTGGTTACTCTTGTGGATGATGTTGTCGTTGTTGATGATGCTGTAGGTGTTGATGATGATGCGACTGTTGATGGTGTAGCGGCTATGGATGGTTTTGTGGTTGCGGTTGGGGTTGCGGCTACGGTTGATGTTTGGGTGCAGCAATACTGGATGAGAGCATGCACAAATATGTAGTCTCATTTGGTGTCGGTGGTGGTGACACTAAGGGGAAAGAATCCATCATGGTGGTATCAGAAAACAACCCAGGGCCCACATTCAACAATGGGGAGGATGGTATGTTGTCAACCATGGTGTTGACCGCAGGGATGACATTGGTAGATGTGGTTAGCCCTTATGGATCAATGGTGTTGATCGTCGAGATAACATTGGCTGGTGCATTTAACCCTTGCAAATTGTGATAAGTTAGTAGGTCAATTGTCACGATTTTCCCTTCATGAGGGAACATCATGAGACAAAAAACACTTAATGCTACGGCTTTCATGGCATACATATAACTTATTCCAAGGAGAAGGTTATAGTCCAATTGAGCATTGAAAAACTCTATGTCAATCAGTACTATTTTCCTGGCTAATGTGATGGGAACATGTGGGAGGATTCCTTGGGCTTTAGTGGGATGGCCATCATAAGCTCGCAGAGTAGTAGAGGATGGTTGCAGAATTGGGGATCCAAGCTTCTACCAGACTAAGGTAGACATAACGCACGTGGATGCCCCCTCATCCATTATGCATTAGCGTATGACCAAATTTCGAATGGATACCAGGATTTGGAAGGAAATGGTTGATGGCATCCGCGGTTCTCCGTTCTCCATGTTGAATGTGATCAACTTTGAGTCAGAGGGGTATACAGCACCGAGGGCGGCTAGTAAGGATTTTTGTTGCATTGGGAAAGTTTTAAGTACTTCTAGAGCGGACATGGTCGTAGGTGTTTGGGCCAAGTCATCGACGATGCTATAGGTTACAGCCACTCTAGTTGTGACATTGTTGGAAACCCAGTGTATGGGGGGGCACAGAGGAAAGAGGGGTAAATGAAGAGGTGTGTTGGTTGTTTTGGAAGTGGATGACACTGATGGGACAACGGGTTCGGTGTTGGTTCTGTATTGGTTTGGTTTGGTCTGTAAATTGACCTCTTCAGTTGTCATGGCTAGCAGGTGGTGAACACATGTTTCTACAATCGAAGGTGTCCTCGGGGCATTGGGATTGGGTTGGGGAGCGGGTGTAGTTGCTACCAGTCCTTGGACGAGAAAAAGGTTTTGGAGCACCATGGGTGGAGGCCCTGGTGGTTCTTGGTTGGGTTGAGCTGGGGCTGCTGTATTGGTAGCATGTTGAACCTCGTTGTGGATGGCCTACTTGGCTTGACCTATGAAGGGGAACTCATGTGTATAGTTCCCATAGACCTCACATAACTTGCATGGCTGATTTGTGCATAGCAGAGCGTTGCACCTAGGTGCATTTTGTTGTTGACTGCCTCCCTATGATTGATTGTTTCCTTGGTTCCGGGCCCGGTTACTTCTGGCTTGCCCTTGTTGGTTATTGAGGGTTGGCTAGTTGGGATGGTTTTGTTGTGAAAACACTTTTCCCAAAGGTGCTGGAGGAGTGGGGGTGGGAGCTTGAGAGGCTTGCACAGGTGGGGCATAGTAGACTTGGGGGGGTGTAGGTGCCACAAATGTGGGCATTTTCCCTGAATATTGTTGTGCCAGCCAAGCTAACGCCTGGGCCTACTGCGGTTGCGTAGGTTGTGCATAAGAAGTGGTAGTTCCAGATTGGGACATCATTCTTGCATAATCCAGAGTTTGGTTTGGATAGGAAACACTAGGGGTGTTGCTTGGTTGTGGTAGTGTTGGGCTATAGGGCAGAACTGGGTTTTGTACCATTAACTTCACACCAACAAAAGACCCACAGTGTTGGCCCTTTCGGCAACAACCTACGAACAGGTTGCCGTCTCACCCGAAACAGTTATGGGGTGCCGCAAAATTAGGTTTCTGCAAGAAGAAGAGGGATATTACTGTACCTTTAGCCTTAAACAAGTTATAATCACACAATACAGAGCTTCAACGATACTTATATAACTTCACAACTAGATAAAAAAATAGTTACTTGCTTAACCCTTAGCTGGGAATTCACAGCGAAGTTATTAATTAGCAGTGATCTTATTTATCAGATATTTACTTATCAATGCATAAAGAACATAACAGAAACAACACAAAAGAACTACAACACCAGATATAACATGGTTCACCCCCAGTTTAGGGGCTACGTCCACAGAACTGTGTTTTATTCAACTCTTTAGAAAAACCACAGTTCTGATCTGCGCACTTAGCTGCAGATCCTTTCAAGTCCTCAAAGCTGCACACACAGCTGCAGGCCTCTGTGCACACAGCTGCAGATCTTCTTAATCACCCAAAAATCCTCTGTGCACACAGCTGCAGAGGTTGTCCACACACACATCTGGGACTTAACCTTTCTTACAAAAACAAGCCTTAGCTTCAATTCAATTCATCTTACATCAAAAGCCTAAACTGACTTCTTTACAAGAGTGCTTATTTATAGTGCACTTATTACAAAACCATGGGCGCCCCAAACCCTAAACCCTAAACCCTAGATTTAAACCATGGGTTTATTACAAAAAGAGGGCTTTGACTTAACCCCAACACCCCTAAGACTATTTTGAGTCGTAACTCTGCTTACAAGTTCCCACAAAAACCGGGGAGTTACCATAGTTAAGGACCGTTAAGGTACACACCCCAACAGGCCCCTAAGACTCACCAGTGTCCCGTCCCGGGACACTCTTCTGCTCTTCTGGTAGACGGACCTTGTTGGCAAATACAGTAAACTAGTTGTTTAGGCCACGCATAATATCCTCGGCTGCTTCCTCCTTCTCGACTAACTCCTGTAGTGCTGCTGTTGATGCTTCGCTGGCTTTTTCTTGTGCAAATGCATCATAGTCTTTCAGAACTTTGAGCTGGCTATCCGCAGTAGTGCTCAACTCCAAGGCTTCATTGATAAGGGGCTCCATAGAATTTTCCAACAATGTTGCTTTTGCTCTGCATGACTTGATTTCCTGTTGGAGTTCCTTGCTTTGTTTTACCTTGAGCATTTTCTGCATAGGAGGCAGAGTCTTAATTTATGCCTTGACTACATCCAACTCTGTTTGTCGCTGCTTGATTACTTCTTGCATCTCTTCGACTACGGGATTTTCCTGTAAGGTTGTCCAGGCCTCGACACTGTCCTCTAGCATCTTTGCTGCACTGCTCACAAGGTTAGAGATTTTTGTTGCTGAAGCTTGAATGTCCCTGCGACGCTGCTCTCTAACCTCTGGGGGACTTTCTGGTTTGATGCAAAGTTGAAGCTCCACAATCTGGGCCTCATGTTCTGCTTTCAGCGTCTCTACCTGGTTCCATGACTGTAGTGTATAGTCTTTCAACTTGACTATCCTTCGCTCTAGTTCTTCTTCGGCCTATATGTCGAAGTCGGGGAGACTTCGACATGCCTCATCCACTACTCGCGCTAGTGTGGCCTGCTTACTTTCTGCTACATTTTTCCTCTGATCTGCTTCCTGCAGCTGTGCTGCGAGGTACTCACTCTACTCTGTGGCCTTTTGTAGCTGCGCATGTGAGTAATTATCTCATGCCTGAATCTCCTTCATGATGGCCAACTGACAACGATGCAGTTCTGTCATAGACATCTTAGTGTAGTCTATTCCCACTATCATGCTCATTTGTGAGCGAGACGCTGCATCGGTTATTATGAGAGCTGCACTTGACACTTGTCCTTTGTTTTCTCTAGCCGGCCATTGCCTTGTATCTGATTGCATGCTTGTCAGGGTACTACTTGTTGCAGCACCAGTCACTAATTTTCCTGCAAGTTCCCTTAGTTTGGACAGTCCCCGAGCTACACCGGTAATTGCACTAAGGTGTGTAGATGCAAACTCGGACCATTTCTTGGTGAGAACTATTGTGGTCTTTGACAGAGCCTGATTAAGCTCCTCACTTGTCAGGGCGGGCTCTTCATCGATATCTTTTTCCTTTGATGCCTTTGCTTTCTTCCTGGAATGGGGCTTGTTCACTTCCACTACTTCTGGAGACTTGCGCTTGTTTGGTCGGTTAGGGTCTGAGGCAGTTTTAACCGAGTCTTCTTCTTCGTCTTCATTTCCACCATCTCCACCCTGGTCGCTTTCAGTCTGCTGTGACTCAGTTTGTTCGTCACTGTCCTCCGGTGGGTCTTACTATTGCGTCTGACTAGGGCCTGCGCCCACATTTGTAACTGGGGGAATTGGAATGGTGGGTTTTGTTCCTGCGTCCTTCAACCATTCAGGCGGCCACTACTGAACTACTGCGAGGATGTCTTCTTTGGTTACTACATATGGTAACTTAAACCATTGATGCTTTTGATCTGCATGGGCCTGGATGAAAATATGATGCATGTCAGCGCTGAAGTTGGCTGCGCCGTCATATTGAGAGAATAGCTCATTAGTGAGCCACAGTGTTTGCAGGATCTCATAGGATATGCTCATGGCGTAAAAGGAGAATACAGTGTTCGTCATCTGTTGGGATTCTTTGTCCTGTGACACCCAGAGAGATGCGTACTTTGCTGCACCCGGCATGCTTGGAGGTATTTCAATAAACTATGCCTCGGTGGGTTCTTTCCACCCGATCAGTGCAATAAGTACTATCAGCCATGAATAATCAAAGGGTCTACCTTTTTCCTGCGCGTCGCGGGCATCTTCAAGGAATTCCTTGGCAATGTACGCTGCCCAGTTGTAACTGTAACCTTCCGCGCAGTTTGCAGCAATACAGACAATTGGGGCAGGTACTTCATATGATCTGCATTTCCTCATTAATTTGCAGGCTAATAACTCCGCGGCAAATCGAATGTTATGGTGTTGAATGGTCGAGGTTTGATACCCTCGCTTCCCTTTCGTCAGCCCGAAGTGTTCCTTCATGCTTTGCGCTAGCTTTACATCTTCATGTTTGCCCAAAAACTCAATGCCAGGGTCAGGCCCTTCCTTCGGCAGGCCCGTAATCCGATGGATAAGTTCTCCATTGATAATGATTTTATGGCTTCCTATCCATAGGTGCCCATCATGCACAAGTGCCAATAATTGCTTTACCACCACGGTCACCTGCGTGCTGCGACCAAAGTGGGGAACATCGAGCATCTTCAGCAGACCAGCTTGATCCAAGCCAGTAGCCCACTGCCTGGTGCGAATTGTGGAAACTTCCCATGATCATTCGTATCGTGGTCGGCATACTTAAGCCAGTCTATTTTCGCTGTCATGGTCCCGACTAGCTGCACACCCGGTGGCAGCGAAGGGGTGCGTAAAGTGAACTTCTTTGTCCGCTGAGGTAGCTAAACCCTTGGTCGAATGGGCTGGAGATATGGTGGATGCGACGGGGCAATGTTCTCATCCCCTTCAAGTGGGATCTCTGTTGAACCAAACGGATTCATCTCGGGATCCTCCAGCGTTTTCCCTGATTGCTTGTGTCTATCTTCATTTCGCTTAGAGTGAACTTCAGGCTTAAACTTTTTCCTGGTAGATCGTGTCTGCATTGGCTGAGTTGGTGCTGGAGGAGTCTCTTCGCGAGGTGTCGACACAGGTGGGGGGCTGAAGAGGTTCGGCAAACCCGTCTGCTCAAATTCTCTCAACAGTTCCTGAAACTCACGATCAGCTGACATGGATGCAATGTTAAAACTCAATGAAATGCAAAATGTGAACTTCGCCGGTGTGGGTGCCTTCTTATAGAATCCATAAACTAGATCTGTCATAACTGTGCATTGATGATACTAAATTGGCCAGAGATCTTGTCCAAACGACGGTATATTTTCCAAGATCGCATTAATACAGGTAGTTAATACAGAGAACGTACTGGCGCCGCCAAATTTGATTTCTTCTAACGGTCATTTTTTAAGTTCCGACAGATCTTTCCTTCTTCGGCACAACCAGTAACTCGGGCGGCACCCTACTAAGGACATTCGACGCCTGCAGACACCAGCTTCGACATGGCTTCGAGCTTCTATCCACAACAAAGTGTCATCCACAGCCTCAATGATGCCTTTTATTCTTAAGAACTTCATCGAACATAAGTCCTGATACTCATGGAGAAGTTGGGCCACCTTGCTCATCATTGCTTCAGCCCAATAATCTCCAATAATAGCATACTTAGGGTTTTCTTCTGACCCAATGTTTACGGTCCGCGTCTTCAGGGGATGAGTCACTTCAGGTGCTTCGACTGCTAGTCCATGTACTTCGCAGTGTCCTTCTGACTCAGGAATGTTAACGTTGCGCGGATCGTCATCCTCGTCAATTGCGAGGTTATAACATTCTACTGCATTGGCTTCTTGTTCCTTCCAATCAGGTTGATATTCTGCTATTTCTTGATCATCAAATACTTTAGTATGTATCAACCTAACAGCTGTGTCCAAAGCAGGAGAAACCTCATTAATAGAAAATGTCAGCACAAAACTATCAACAAGACTATCCCAACTTACAGTACCGTGGCGAAGCTCGACCTCCACATACCAGTTCTTTGCAATAGGTTCCAGGGTGTGCACAAACCTATGTACCCATTCTTCACAAGGCACATGCTTCCACGCTTCGTAGCCTTGCTCCAAATGTCCCTGAGGACTAGTCTTACCATTAAACCTGCTTCGCACCTCCTGAGGTTGATCCCTGAATCTTAGGCAAAGGGACTTCTGGCACACTTCCCAACTATGAATGTACTTTTTGTGACCATTCCACCATCTGGCTGTTATGGCTCTGAATGTTGAATCTAAAGTCTCCATTTTCTGTAAGTCTGGTACATGCTCTGAGAATTGCACAATAAACTCTTTTGGGTCTATCGAACCATCAAATATAGGTAAGGTTCTTGTCTGTGAACTAAGCCATCTGAGAGACTTGGTAATTCTTGCACAGCGATGTCCATGTAGCTCATACAATCTATTCTTCCAATTCTCTAGGCCGTCATCTGAATCCGTCATGCAGGAGCTATCACACTGCCAATCCATGATACCTTCGGCAGTAGGATCAACATAATCTTCTTCCTTCACTGTGATATTGTAGATATGGTCCAAAACATCCTGGTCTTCATCTTTTACTGGTTCTATGTACCTTTCTCCTTGAGAAGGATCCAATGGTACTATGACTCTCAGTCCTTTCCCTTTGAAAGTCATCTGCCTCTTCTTCAGGTTGATTACTGCATCATTATCTATTGCCCATTCAATGCCTAGCAGTGCTGGATAGGGGTTGCTGTCATCAATTATTTCAATTACCTCAAAGTCTGCTAAGGTACTAACTCCATTAATATCTACTGATACACTAGGGAGTCTCCTAGGGGCACAATATTCTGCTGATTGGCTAATCTCAACTATATAGGGGACCATTTCAAAGTAGGTTTTCCCATTTTTTCCCATGTCTGCTTAGTTAAGACATTTACTTCTGATCCTAGGTCCAAGATGACATCAGTCATGTCATACTCTCCTATTTGAGCATTCAATCTCATTTCCCTACCCGTTCTTCTGACTCTATGAACATTTTTTTCCTTACTAGAACTTCGCTGAGGTTCGCAAGAAGCAATGACTTTCTGCAACTCATTTAAAGCAGTCTAATTTCTTAAGAGCTTCATGCAACTTTGTAAAAAGGAGGACAGTGTACTTACTTTATCCATCGAAGATTCTTGCGACTGCGACTGCTGTTGAGGTTGTTACGCAGGTACTACTGATGTAATGGGATCAGCAAAGTCTCTCTTGGCCTCCATAAATGTCTCTTTTTCTCTGTCGACATCAAATGCTGGGATTTTTTCTAGGGCCTTACGAACCCAAGCCTCGACAGGCTCTGGTAACAACATTAATGGCTGGGACAGGTCGTTGCTCCACAGTAATCAGCTGAATATTCTGAGTAGGGCCACTATTTCTTTCTTGAATCTTGGCTATCAACTGCGGACATTGCTCGATCACATGGTCGACAGCTCTGCAATATCGACATGTCGTAGTTGGGTTCCGACAGTCCCGAGCTAGGTCTCCTGCCTGGTTACAGTTATAACACACAACTTGGCCTCGTCCTCTTCCGGCCATACCACCATGACCACGACCTACAAAATTTCCTCGACCTGATGTACTACCATGGTAGCCATATCCATCATTTCCTTGTCCATCATTTTGTACCCGATATGCATCATAAGTGTGTTCTCTCATGAGGTCAAAGCTGCGACACTCATCTTCGTTGTGTCCCACTGACTTACAGAATTTGCAATAAGGGTTCTTAGGGACTTGCACATACCTTTGTAGAAGATAGCAGTCTTCAGGTCAATGCTGGCCAGTTGTCCTACAGATCTCACAATATAGAACACTAGGGTTGAACGGGTTTGGTGCACCAGAATTCAGGAAATTTCTTACCGCAGGGCACTGTTCCTTGCCGTGACCCTCTATCCGACATCGTGTACACCAAACCTCTTCGTGACTAGCTTTCCCTTTTTTCATATCGTGAAGCTCCAGAGCCATCACTGCCAACTGTGCTTGTATTTGAGCGATACCAAAATTATCTTCGACAAGGGTTGTTTCAAGCTTCATAGCGATTTCCAAAGCCTCCTGCTGATCCGCAACCTTCTGTTGCATGAGTGGAGTCCTGATGTGCGGTAACAAAGCTGCGATGAACCATTCCTTATGCTGCGCTGGTCCAATAGTGAAACTGACTTGATCTAGTAGAAATTTGAACCTCTGATCAAAGTCCCACACTGATTCTCCTTGTCGTTGCTGAATTTCCTTTAGTTCAGTGATACACTGCGACTCTGATTTAGGCTTCTTAAATTCCTTTATCATTGCTGCTTTTATATTGGCCAAGACATGGTTCTAAGTGCTGGAAAACTTCATGAACCAGGTCAAAGCGTGGTCTCTAAAAGAAGTAACCAGCTGCGCTCTTCTTGTATCTTGATCCATAATGTTCTTAGCAGTCCATACGGCTTCGCATAAGAACCAGAACTGTTCTGGATCCTCTGATCCAGTTTCTTTGAAAATAGGGAGCTTAATATCATCATTCATGTGGACCATCGTAGATCTAGGGGGGGGGAGGGGGACTGGTAGTAGGCAGAGGGGAACTTACTGGTGTAGACTAACCTGCGACAGGAATACTCTGGCTAGGGTTACTTTCAGACTGCGACTGGTTCTTAGGGATAACAGGTCTGCGCTGCGGGGTTACCGGAGAGTTTCCAACAGAAGGGGATTCTTCGGGCTCTGAGGCTGCTGGACTTACGGGGGTAGACTCAGTATTCTGACCTAGGGTATAGGACTCAAAATTTCTCTTGTACCTTTTGCCACTTCACAGCAAACCACTTTGCTCGTCGAAGGTACTTTCACTTGCAAACATACGTTAGTAATACTAAATCTAACAGTCTGATCCAATGAGCAATATACCTTTTTCAGCCAATAACATTTTAATTCTCAAACTAAATGAATTCAAATACTTACCCCTTGGGCCTTTGAAAAACTTCTGCTTGGCTTCGTTGAAGGACGCACTTGTGTCAATAGCGAACTCTGTCACAAATGCTTCGAGGGTTCGCGTTGTCCATAAATCAACAGCTCGGGATATCTCGTTGTTCACCCTTTTCAATATATTAATTCTTGCGGGGGTCCAATCAGGAAACTGACCTTCTTAGAAGTTCGTCCTTCTCTCTTCCAACCTGGATAACCACTGGTGCAACTCTACGTGGATACTAACAAAGAAAATTTCATAAACATCAGAAAAAGCGTACCTTTGCAAAAAGTCATTTGCGCTACGACACGGAACTTTGTTCTCTTGCTCAGCAAATTTCAAATAAGTCTTTTCAATCCAATCACCGATTTCTTACACTGAGGGTCTCCAAAACATAACCCTCTAGGTACGACGTAAACCCCTCTTGAGTAGATACTGAGTTCAACTGGCAACGGAACCAATTTGTTGGGCTATAGGGCAGACCCAGGTTTTGTACCATTAACTTCACACCAACAAAAGACCCACAGTGTTGGCCCTTTCGGCAACAACCTGCGAACAGGTTGCAGTCTCACCTGAAACAGCTATGGGGTGCCGCAGAATCAGGTTTCTGCAAGTAGAAGAGGGATATTACTGTACCTTTAGCCTTAAACAAGTTATAATCACACAATACAGAGCTTCAACGATACTTATATAACTTCGCAACTAGATAAACAAATAGTTACTTGCTTAACCCTTAGCTGGGAATTCACATCAAAGTTATTAATTAGCAATGATCGTAATTATCAGATATTTACTTATCAATGCATAAAGAACATAACAGAAACAACACAAAAGAACCACAACACCAGATATAACATGGTTCACCCCCAGTTTAGGGGCTACGTCCACAGAACTGTGTTTTATTCAACTCTTTACAAAAACCACAGTTCTGATCTGCGCACTCATCTGCAGATCCTTTCAAGTCCTCAAATCCGTGCACACAGCTGCAGGCCTCTGCGCACACAGCTGCAGATCTTCTTAATCACCCAAAAACCCTCTGCGCACACAGCTGCAGAGGTCATCCACGCACACAACTGGGACTTAACCTTTCTTACAAAAACAAGCCTTAGCTTCGCTTCAATTCATCTTACATCAAAAGCCTAAACTAACTTCTTTACAAGAGTGCTTATTTATAGTGCACTTATTACAAAACCATGGGCACCCCGAACCCCAAACCCTAAACCCTGGATTTAAACCATGGGTTTATTACAAAAAGAGGGCTTTGACTTAACCCCGACACCCCTAAGACTATTTTGAGTCGTAACTCCACTTACAAGTTCCCACAAAAACCGCGGAGTTACCATAGTTAAGGACCGTTAAGGTGCACGCCCCAACAGGTGGTATTGTAGGTGGTGTTGGGCGGTGCTGTGGTTGGTGGGAGATAAAACCTATGATGCCATCTACAGCATGAGATGCCCTTGGTGCATCCCAGTAGGAGGTGCCTACACAAGGAGTGTTTGGAATGACAGTGTAAAGGTATCCAGACTATGCGTAGATCAGATCAAACTGCTAGGCTTTCAAGATAACCTCCTCTTCGAATTGGGGACGTTCGGATCCGACATCCTTTGCTATAGGTGGTAGCAGAGTTTTTAAGAACCAATCCAGGAAGATCCTGTCATCAAGTTGAATCTTGCACAAACTACGGCGTCGCCGCCACTTGTGGATGTGGTCAGTTGTGTGGGTCGCGGTAAGATAGCAAGATCTCCACCCCTTCATTGTATCTAATGGGGAGTTGGAAATAGTGCAGGAACATGAAAGCCAAGGAATTAAAATCCGGGTATTTGGCTTGTGGTAGCTCAATGTACCACTTTGATGCAGCACCTGTGAGGGTGCATTGGAACAGTCTGAGCCTGATTGAATCATCTATGATGCTCTTTGATGAGCACCATAGGTGAAATGTCATGATGTGGTTTTGGGGGCACTCCCCTTCCTTCTCTTCAAACTTGGGAATGTCTGAGGGAAGTTTGGTTGGCATGGGAGGCCAAAAGCTTTGATGGCAGATAGGGTCATTTGTTAATTGAGCCAAGTCAGGTAGGTTGAGGCGTGCCATGAAAGGAAGGTTTGACCCAAGGTTTATATGAGATGGGGCAGCAATGGTGGTGGTGTTTGCAAGTACATGATGCGCTTGCATAACTGGGGGGGGTACCTATGGCACCGTTGTGGACGTTCCACTGCCCCCAAGTATGGTGAGTGGCATAGTGAGAGTGAAAGGGCCATTGCCCCCATGTGTGATAGAATGGGTAGTGTAGGTGGAAGAGCCATTGCTCACAGGCATGCCAAATGGGATAGTGTGGGTGGAAGGGATACTGCCCCCATGTATGACAGGAGGGATGGTAGAAGTATATGGGATACTGCCCCGAGTTGTGACAGGTGGGACAACTTGACTAGTTAATATGGGTGGTGGTAGTTGGCTGATGATGGTTTGCATGACCGTGCTAGGGCTACCAATAGGGGTGTTAGTGGTGGTGTGGGGTGTGGACATGGGTCCACTGCCAATCACTAGTCCAGAAAATGGTTCTGGATTAGCACCAGCCATGGGGCTTGATGGTGCAGTGTGCAGATCTGGCTCAGTTTGATATGAATTTAAGTCTGAATCAGAAGCTGTGTGGCCTTCTGAGAATGGTCTCGACGGTGTCAGTTCAAGGACCCAAACTGTGGTGGATCGCCTCTCAGGCGTGAGGAAGAATGTTGGGGATCAATTGTGTCTGATTTGTATGTCAAGTGGTGAAATATGGTAATGAATTTTGGTCCCCGATTTCAATGACTTCCTAATGGCTTTTAGGTGGTCACTCGGCCACCAAGACTGCCAAGAGACAGCGCTTGGATTTTTCCTCACAGGAGTGCTAGTCAATCGATGGGGGCATTGCCCGTTTCTCTTAGCAATTCCTCTCAGCGGCCACCTACTTGGGGGTTCCTATGGTCCTCATAATGAGTTTCTAGGCTGAGCCCAAGTACTTCCCATGATTGAGGTAGTCAGGGACTTATGTCCTCAAGGACTGCTAGTGTTTGAGTCTTGACTTAGTATAAATTATAAATTTTAATGGCTAGCTCAGCGTCATGAACTGAGTTTGGTTGTTTTATGTGGTACGTTTTATGTTTTGTATTTCTGTTACCTTTGGTGGCTGCTTACATGGCTTATGAATACTTCACAAAGAATGTTTGGTTTATTGCAGAATTCACAACTTGGGTAAATTATTGATGAAAGCAGTACATTGTAAATAGAAAACTAAACACATTCCATACCTGAATCTGAACTGTGGTAGGCTGACTAGGTGACTGCCTTACACCTGTATTTCTCTTCAACCAAGAAAGGGTGTTGGGCTCTCAACACAATGGGACTAATCCCATCCGTATATCCTCAGGTCACCCTCCGAGTGCAAGGTCGGTCAACAGGGAGGACGCGAATGCCATGAAACCCCCATCGGTCTCCACCCCCTCTACCTTCCAGGTCACCCATTTTTAGTGGTTTAGAAAAATGACAGGTGAAGTGCCTATTACTATATGAGCTTCACCCTTCATCTTATCCTAGAATACCCCAAAGGGTGATGACTGGGTAGAGGAGGAAGGGCTAGGCAAGATCTTAATTTCAATTTAAGGATTGAAACTTACAGTAACTCTATCTAAGCTCTAATCAGATTTGTTAACCAATTAACCATTTGATTTAAGAGTGATTTACACAGGCTGCAATGAACTAAACAGAGACTGAAATGAAATAAACATAGATTGGTGGACAGAGGCAGCTGAGCCGCACTGAAAGTCCCAATAGAAGCAAACAATCAAGCCCAAAAATGGGTCACGCATCTGTATAGGACCGGTTTTTGCGAAGTGTATTGTGATCAAACCGTGAGGAATTACCTCAAACGGTTGAAAACCCACTTCAAAAACGGGCCCTTTTACACCTAACCTTGGGTAGATTCATAAATGGATCAACTTTTTGGGCAGAAAATGATCCCAAACACATATGAATTTTAAGAAATTTGATTCGGTCATTTTTGCATAGTTGAGCGATTTGCAAATCATAGAACGACCAACAGTAACTGGTACTATGGCCGAAACAATAACAAAAATGAAATAAACATATCTATGAACCTAAATAAGCAAATATATATCAAACTAAGTAAGCAAAATATAAAAAACAAAACCCAGGGATCTAGTGGGATCAACCCGGTATGGTCGCCAAATCTATAGTAGGGCCTTCACCCTAGCTACAGAGCATTAATGACTCCCTTCCATCTATAGGATGGAAGGGTAGGGTTCCTATGAGAATGGAAGAACATAAATAAATAGAAAATGAAAATAAAAAACAAATCCCTGCACACAAAGTTAGGACTAAGCTCCACAACCCTGCATCAAACTTGTTAGAAAACAAAGAGCTACCTACAAGCAATCAATGCATACATGCAACTTAATGTTAAACCACAAACCTACAAACAAATAATGTCAGAAAACAAAGCAAAAACAGAAAATAGACAAGTATACCTTCTATGATTGGAATGGGCCACCATGCCCTAGCTTGGAGAAGCACCTCTCAATGGATGGGGAGCTTTGGCTCAATGGAGAAATGGAGGAGAGGGAGGGTGAATGGCTTGAGAGGCAAATGGTCTCAAGGCACTCACATGGGTAGCATAACAATAGGGAGAGAAGGAGTGAGTTGAGAGTGACCCCCACCCCTCTATTTATACTTTTTCTTAATATTTTTAGGGTTTTTAAGCCCATGGTTGGGGCTTTAGCCCCTTTTTTGGGATTTTAGCCCATTTTGCTCAATCTTTAGCTCTTTTGGGGGTTTTAAGCTCCTTTGAGGGGTTTTATCCCCTTTTTGGAGGATTTATCCCCTATGAGAGCTATTTTGGCTCTTTTTAGGGGTTTCTAAGCCCTTTTTCATATTTTTAAGCCTACTTGAGGGTGTGGGGGTCAAATGGGGTCAAATGAGGGTCGTACATGGATGTTTTTAGGTGGTGTAGGTCATGTAGAGTTCATTGTGGGATTTTTTGGGTTAGCAGTGTGACAGAAAAATTTCTGGGCATCTTCACTAAAATTGACATACCTTTCTCATCCGGAATCAGAATTGCAAAATTATTGGCTCGTTGGAAATCTTGTTACGAGGGATATGTGATGATAGGATCTACATATTATTTCAGTTTTTCTATGTTTCTTCATCTTGTGATCTTCAAAAAGGTATGGTTCATTCTATTGGGTTTCTCTTGTGATGACACATGTCTCTCATGGATAGAGTTCCTCTTTGATATTAGTATGTGAGGCTATATATTGGTATATCTCTTTGAAGTCATTCAATACATCATGGAGTATATGATGATGATGTTGCATAAACTTTATGATATGATATGATACACCTTATGATGATAATGAATGTGATAATGATGTACACTCTATGATTTTGATGCACTCCTATACAATATGATGTATATGCATACCATAGTGTGATGATGCTCACTTATGCACTATGATGTATACTTGATGATGATGATGTATAAACGGTGCACACAGAGATGATGATGATGCATATTTGATAATGAGGATGCATACCTATGATGATGATGCATACATATGATGATGATGCATGACGATGCATGACTTCTGTTCAGTGAAAACATAGCAGAATTTCTTGTTCAGTAATTGAGTATGATGAGGTGTACAATGATGTACATGAGAAGTGTATGGTAGTAAAATGAATTATCGGTATATAGTGATGACTCAGTAGATGACCAATAGCAGAGATGAGCACCAGTGATGAGCAGTAGTGATGAGTAGTATAGATGAGCAAAGGTGATCAGCAGCAGTGATGAGAAACAGAGATGAGCAGTAGTGATGAGCAACAGAGATGATCAACAGTGATGAACAGCAATTATGAGAAACAGAGATGAGCAGTAGTGATGAGCAACAGAGATGAGGAATAGTGATGAGTAGCAGTGATGAGAAATAGAGATGAGCAATAGTGATGAGCAGCAGAGATGAGAAACAGTCATGAGCAGCAGTGATGAGAAATAGAGATGAACAGTAGTGATGAGTAGCAGTGATGAGCAGTAGAGATGAGCAGCTGTGATGATCAGTAGTGTTGAGCAACAGTGATGAGCAGAGATATTGATGTGCAGAGAATAGGCTGGTTTTGCAGCAGAGCCATATGATTTCTTGCAAGAAGAATCTTGCACTTGAGGATTGGACTCCTCAAATCCTTCTTAGCATGGTCTAAGAAAACCATGCCGGGTCCTGGATGAAGTGTAGGTGCTCTTTGTATCAGTAGGTGCTGATGTTACCTCACGGTTGTAGCCATTCCAAAACAAATACAAAAATATTACCAAATCATATGGTGTTGTGTTCTATTGTGTTATGGTTCTTGTTATGACTTCATGATTCAGATGCTTATGATTGATAAATGATGAAGTGATAGATATTTATGAAATGATTATGTAAATGGTAGAATAATTCATTTAGTAAACTAGTTGTTGATTGTTAAAAGTGAAAAAGTAATAAAGAATGCACACATGGATTCATCCCCCCTCTCTATGTGCCTCGTGTGTCTAACAATTGGTGAACAATTGGTATCAGAGCAGGCCTCCGTCACAAGCCTAGAAAGCTTGAAGGAGATCCTTAGACACAATGAAGGAAAATGAAGAGTCATACGTGCCTATACTTGATATGAAAAATTATTTCAGTTGGAGGAGAAAAATGAAGGCATAACTGAAGAAGTTTGGTGTTTGGGAGATTGTGATCAATCCACCCGCTCCATCAAACAAGAAGGGAAAATCAGCTGCACAAAAGGAAGTAAAGAAGGACAACACTACAACCTTGAATTTTCTCATCGATGGACTTCCCAGTTCAGTGAAAGAAAGTGTAGGGGAGTACACTTCAGCCAAAGACCTATGGTTCAAATTAGAGAGCGAGTATCAAAAGGCAAGAACCGAACCCAAAAATACAAACCAGGAATCAGAAGACAAGCCCCCGGAAGAAGTCAATCAAGAAGAAGAAAAGAAAGAAGAGGAATCCAATAAAGGTATGGACTCTTGTGATTGTAATGATATCTTGTGTGATGAAATTGAAACGGTTCTTGCAGATGATGATGAAGGGCTATCAAAGGCTGCACATGAGATACATCTCACGTTGCTAAATATTGATCTCAGAGCCAATTGGTTCCTAAACACAGTAAATCTGAACCAGAGTGAATTCACGAAGTTCAAAAAGAAAATCTTGGACTCCTTGAATGAATATCAGCAGAATACCATGACAATGAAAGTGTTTCTTGTAAAACTCAAAAACAAAGACAAAGAGTTGCGAGATCGAATTAAAGACAAGGATGTTGAAGTTGAACAACTAAAGATTGAATTTATCAGTCAAAAGGAAGAACCGAAAGATCCTACTGAAGAGATTAGAGAGGTCAATCATGATCTAAAGAATCATTGGAGGAAGCCAAGAGGATAGAAGAAAACCTGAAGATTCACCTGGAAGAAAAGGAGGAAACTATCCAAAAGCTGGAAATGGAGGTAGTTGGGATTAGGATGAAAGGAGAGAAGAATAAGGACATTTCAGCTGTCCTAGATAAGATCTTGGATTGCCAGAGATCTCCACTTGACAAAACTGGTCTTGGTTACAAGAATGACAAGGAAAAATATGAAGATGACACTTGGTCTCTAAAGACTCCAGAAGCAGGTCGATCAACGTCCAAAGCTTCTCCCCATGCACCTACACATGACAACAAAGACCTTGGTAGTTCAAGAATGCATCAAGGAGCGAGATCTATTCCTCAAGGAAAGTTCAGAAAAGAAACAACTCCAAGATGGAACCAAAGTCCCAGGTATGAAAGTGGATTCAATGGTTATTGTTATTTTTGTTCTAACTTTGGTCACAAAGACGTGGATTGTAGACTCTACATAAGAAGAAGTGGTGGAATCCTGTTGGCACTCCAACAACTCCCTTAACTTTTGCAAAATAAAGGGGCCCCCTCATGTAGATTTTGTAAATAGAAATCTTTTTGGTTTTATCTTGCTTGATTAGTTTGGCAATTTTATGGATTACTTTCCTTCATCTTTCACTCTTTTGCATGGTTTTCATAGAAACATGACTCGAGGGTATCATAAAATAAATCCAAAATTGCACTTAAATCATTTTACTGAGAACCTTATACTTAACCAATGAATATCTTGTTGAATGAAGATCATTCCTACTATAAAGAAAAGGTTTCCTTGACACTCTTATGATTTCATGATAATATAAATACATGTGATCATATAAAGTTGTCTTGTATTCTAAAGATAATAATACTAAGAGTCGTCGTTTTTTTTTATTCATAAGATGAAGACTTTACTATTATTTTCAATTATCATCTTTTTCTTTAAAAACTCAATATCTTTATAAACTCATTAAGATTTTAATATTCTTGTGAAAACATTGATTTTAACCATGCTTAGTTCAAGGTTCTTGGTATTAAAATCAATCTTGGGGTTGGTTAATAAGATTCACTTTCTATGAAATCGAAGTTTTAGTAAAGCTTATAAATAATTTCTTATAAAAAATCTAACTTCTCCAAGATTTTGAATCCCTCACGATTGTTGATTTTGATATTTACAAACACAAACTTACCTTTCATTAACAACGAATTTGAAGATTTATTTTGCTCTAAGGATTTCATGAATTGACACGTTTTGAGTTATACATAATAAAGGATTGGATTCTTTTAACTCATTTTTTGGTTTATGTGGCAAGAGGAATATTATATATAATGTTGTGCTTGGAATATTTTTTCACCTCAGGATTTATGCCAAATAAATCTCTGAATTCTTTGTGAATGAAATAAAGTCACGTAAAAATCCCACGATCCATGCAAATGAAAGTTGATCGCAGTTAAAGAAGCATTTGCAGCGAACAATGTGTGCCCAAAATCAGTTTCAAATTCTGCTAAATTTGTCTTCATTTCAGAAAATAAGGATTTGCTATCAAGATCATTTACTGCGCATTCCAAAACTAGAGCGATTGTTTCATTCTGAAGTTAAAGTTCTTCATGAAAGTTAATTTTATCACAAAGGTGTTATGATAAGATTAAAAGACCTGTAACAGACTTCAAAGGAACACTGCTACAATAAAATAGAGAATAATTATTGCAGCTATATCATTTCTCTACCCAAATCCGGTATATCAAAATGTTGTTAGATCCTGCATTTTGAGCTACGAGAAGATCGCCTTAATAGATGAGGTAACTTGCCACATTCATGAATAGATTTGTTAAGACGAAAAAGATCGTTGCACCAGAAATCTTTAATGTCATCGAATCTCACTTGATCTCAAAGTAATATTCATCAAGATCACTTCCAAGTTGCCAGTTTCAGATCGTCAGCTTGGAGATGAAGGCAACGCAACATCTTTTTATCAGAGCTATCGGTTGACATTTCTCTTGGTTCAATGAGTCATCACCAAGTCGATTACCAGCATCAACCATCGAAATATCAGGAATCGGTTCATGTTAAAGGGAAGTTACTTCATCTTTTGACCTTCCAAAATAATTGTCTTTTACATATTCACACAATTTCATGGACTGAGATTTACTATAAATGTTACATGCAAGTTTAAAGGATCATTCCATCCACGTTTCAACAACATTAAAGAGAAGATTGTCGGATTCCCATCATTATTCAGGAGATGATTTTCTGCAGCAAAGTGCGGGCAAATAAAAGTGAGAATCAAAATTCTGAAACATGGGTTTTTGGCAGAACATACCCATTTACCAAATTGGTGAGGAATTTACTCAAAAAGGTGAACCATTTGGGAGATTTTCCTGGTTCTTTGAACACAGTTTTTTTCAGTTGCGGCCAACATGGAATCGGTTCACTTCTGAGTTTTCTGTTGGCTTATATTCGGCTATTTAAACAATAGCAGAGATTGCTTAAAGGGGTAGCACTCATCAGAACTGGAGAAGCTTTCTTTCTTTAACGTTCTATGATTTTTCTATGTCCAATGGTTTTGTAAACTAAGGAACAAGAAACGCTGCTGCCAGTGGGATTCGGTTCCTAAGACTTGTGGAGAACATATATTTTACAGTTCTATAATATTATTCTGTTGTGTTTATGTTTCTTTAGAACTGTTTCTGAAGGTTAGTGGATTCTACATAATGCTTAGGACATTAGCTAAGTCTTTCAGTTCTTTCATACTATTCTGATGATGTTTCTCCTTTGTTGAATTTTGTGTTCATATATATATATATATATCGTTATAGTATATATGAAATCATTTTTTTGGGATTTCAAATGAGTACATGGTATTGAAATATGAATGATCCGTTGTTATATTGAAAAGTAAATGATTTTCTTCATGTTTTTTAATTGATTATGAAATTAAGTTACATCAAGTATTAACTGTGTGAGCTCACCTTATTTCATCTTCATATTAGTACCTGATTGTACATGTTCTGTTTCAACACTGTGTTAAACCTATTTGATTATGAGTTTTATCCTCTGTTTAAATTATTTTGTAATGAGATATTATCTTATTGTGAGTTGATTTCGATTTATTCTTATTGATTGTGGGCTTTTCTAACAATACAGTATTATAAATCACTTTACATACTGAAACCTGTTATCAAAGTAACCATTCATGCTCTCAGCTGAGATAGATAGCTTGCATTTAGGTCATTATAGGATAGAATTAGGAGATACTATTTTTTGTATTTAGCTTAAGATAGTTTTTTTTAGTATTAGTTAGTTATTAAGTTGAATCTCTTTGATTTGTCAGAAGATTTGGTTAAGTAAACTTACCATCCACATATAAAGAGACTCTCTAGTTTGAGAGCATATTATACAGGCAGTAGGGCCTTGATCTTGTGAGAGATAGTCACTCCAAACACACACAAGACTGGAGTAAGTCAAGTGTGTGGGCTATCTTTCTGTAAGTTGGCCTAGGTCAGTATTTTCGGCCAACAAATGGCGCTAGAAGGAGGGCCATGAGCTAAAACAAGTGGTTTTATTTTTCTATTATTTTTAATAACCATTTATCCTCTTGCTCTTTGATTTTTCAGCTTTTATATTTTTTTATTCTTCTTCATCATAGACATGTGTGCTTAAGGGCTGGTTGGATGACAAGCTAACCATTTGAAAAATGAATTAATATTGATTGTTTATCATTCATGGCTCATGCCCAAATTCCTGTTTGAGAAGCAATTTTTAGTTTTACATTAATTGATATTCCCAATGAGACAGTTAACCTCTTGTCGAAACTTGAATTTGATGGTGAAGGCGATATATCTGCAAGGAAACACCTCAAGAAGTTTTTTCCTAAATGTAATAAACATAAGATTATTGATCTTAGTGCTACTTGCACGTTATTTTCTCTTACCCTCAAAGGACGAATCAAATGCTAGTTGGAGACATTTCCACCTAATTTCTTTTTTACATGGTTTCAATTTGCACATGAATTTTTGGATACTTTTAAGGATTATGATTCTAATAAACTATGTAGTGAATTGTAGGCTCTTCGAAGGAAGAAAGGTGAGTCTTCAGAAGACTTTTTAGTAAGGCTTTCTCATATCCTTTGCAAATTTCATATTACTGATTTACCTTCTGGATCTGATCTTTTAAATATTGTTTTCAACTCTCAAGTTCCTCTTATTCAACAAAATCAAGACGTTTTTCAAAATGATGTTTCAACAAATCATTTATCAACCCTTCTAGAAACTTCTTCCTCTGTCATTGATTCAGATACTTCCATAAGTTCTACCCAACCCCAAGGTGACAAGATCGAAGTAGAAGAGGTACCATCTCCTTCCGATGATTATTCTCTTCTCAAAGGAGAAAGGCATACTTCTTTTGTCCAAAATATTGAAGCTATATATATTAAGGAATCAAATGGGAAAGAACTTATTCATGATGAATTTATTTGTATAGATAGAGAAGTTGATTATGTTGATGAACGACAATATTCAGATTCTTTTGTTGCAAAATTAGATCAAGATGAATTGATTATAAATCAAACTATATGTTCACCATTTTTTGATTTTTGTACTAATTCTTCTTTCGATTCAATTATCAAAGAACACAAATATGTTATTGATAATTTTATGTGTTCTAGAAATTCAATAGAAAAAGTCGAAGAAGATGACATGAATCTTAGTTGCTCAACTAAATGTTGTTCACGAAAAGAGATTAATCTTTTTCAAGCAAAGATCGATAAAAGTTTTGATTTACATGAAGGATTATCAATTAATCTTGATCTTGAATCAATTTCATATGGAATCCTTAAAGGTACATCACCAAATTATATTGAAAATAATCAGGTAATAAAAGAGAAATCTTTTGGAAATATTAATGATCTTTCTAAATTGAGAGAATCTTTTAATTTCCTCACTTCTAATTCTTACTTTTCTATTTATCCTGATTTATTTTCTGATTTTGATATGCGTAAGATTCCATCTGAATTATCTAACTATGTGACTTCAAAATCACATTTTTATGAGATATCTAACATTGATGATTCACTTATTAAGCATGAGTTTGAGGGATTGGAACATATTTCATTATTAAATCATCATTCGATACAATATTTTAAAGATAAAGAAGGTTTATTGCAAGATGGTTACAGTCAACTGATATTTGATGAGAATAAAACACCATTTTTTGTTGAAACTAAAAATGTTTGTTCTCGTCAGAATTACTTATATGAGAGATATAATTTGATTGGTGATAATAAAATATTTGCTGAAGAGTTTCCTATAACTTGTGATCACCAAAGACTTACATCTCTTTTAATTGATTCATCTTTAGTTGTAGATCCTGTTAACAAGATTACTTCGTTCGATATTAGGTCACCACCGATTCACTCATCTATTACATCATTTCATGATCCTACTTTGTATTTGAAACCAATTCTTCGAATTGTTAATGTGACTAATGCTAGTTATTTGATTCTTCAAATTGATTCACTTAAGATATGTTTGCCACCTATGGATTTCATGTTGGTAGACCATACTTTGCATTCTAAGTTTTATGATAGGATTACGGAGTGGCTCGAAAATTCTTATCTCAAAAGGTTTCCAAAAACTGGTAAATTTGTCTTATCATTATATGTTTCAAATGGTAAGGATGATAAACTTATTTTTAGTTTTCTCTTATTGACATATCATTTCTAGTTACTATTAGGAAAACATGTAATTCTTACAGGATTAGAGATGCTTCGATGGCTTCATTGGCTATTTCATTTTACTTGATTCTCATTACAATTGTATTCTTTTGTACATAGTTAGGCTTAGGTTTAGATTAATTTTTCTTCATTTTTACCCTTTCTTGTTTGAATAAATGCAGTTATGAAGACGATGCTAATTTCAAGAGGTGACACTTATTGATATATTCAGGAATGTTTTCTTTACCTTTGACTCTCTTGCTTATAATTATATTTATTTAAAATTTTCCTGTTAAGTCATATATCTTTTACTTTTTTGACTTAATTGGGAAAATGTTTTATACATTCTTATGATCATAAGAAAGAACTTTTAAGAAAACGAAGAATGTTGTGCAAATCAATACCAAAATCTTTTCAGTTGTAACTGCATATGTAATTAAGACTTAGTTTAAATTTGTTTCTTTTTTGTTTCTTTTCTTTTGCTTATCAATAAGAGCGACCTAACTTATTAAAACATCTTGATTATTTTTAACAGATGCTTATGTCACAAATTATAGAGAGACATATTTTTCATCTTGTAGAAATTAATTCTCTTTTGTCATTTGTGATATAACTATTTCATGTTTCTACACTTAAGATGTTAATCTATTCAGGACTTAGTTTTTATTTTTACATTTGCATACATCCATTTTAGATTTATTACTTTGATTGGTTTTATTTTGCGAGTTGATAGGATTTTCTTTTGAGTGGTTTGTTTGTTTTCCAAAAAGGGGTAAACTAATTTTAGCATATGGTGATCAAAACCATGTATTTCTGTCAAGTATTTGATCAAAATCATTTTCTATTAAAGGGACATCATTATAAAGACACTCTTCAAAACCCCAAAATTTTCGCAAAAATTTAAAATTTTGAAATAACATAAAATGTTGAGACTGCAGTTTATTTAACAGTTAACAGCTAGCAAAAAGAGAAACAGTTAATAGATTAATTTGTATAACTCAATTATGTTATCTTAGCAGTTTTATTATTAACATAATCTTAAGTTTATCTTGCACATTAATTCTATATTTGGTTTAATGATGAGTTCTATTTATGACAGTATGTGGAATCTGACTTTGAATTCTGAGGCTTACTTAGCATTTATGCTAACGCAGATGGATTATTTGTCCTTATAGGTTTACAGGTATAAATGACCGAGTATCGTCTTTAAATTCATAAAGCATCATGCAATAATTCTATTTGCAAATAATAAGCTTAGATTATAAGTTGTTGTAATTCAACCTACTTCTGTAAGGTAACACAGTTTGTTTTCTTCTATTGCTCTTGTAAATGAAGTTCAGATGATTGTATTTCTTCCTGTAGAATATGTAACGACACTATTACTTCCTTTAGTTCTGAACAGTTTATTTTATCTGCTTAATATTCTTCATTTTCAAATGCATACCTTAGCAATTCTATGTTACATTTCTTATATTTGGTTCTATCTAAGAACAACTTCTAGAGTTGATATTTTTCTTATCGAGTCAATCTTTATCCTCTTATGTTAACCTTAGTAATTTGGTAAGAATGTAAAACTATACTCCAAGTGATGAGAAACTCTCACAACTTCTAAGATAAGATCTCATCGATCTGTATTAAGTAAAAGGGGTTCATATGGAAATGTTCTTACCTTTCACTTTGCCATTACATGGTTTGTTATCAAAACTTGGCTAGTTTCCAAGATTTAAAAATGTACATAAACTATTTATTTATCGTCATAAAAGATTTTATTAGTGTTACAATTGCATAATACTGAAGAACCTACTCAAATGACACTATGCAAATTACTCTAGTTGAAAGCTGTGTAATCATTTACACCACCATGAAGAGAACTCGAACTAAAAGATAGTTTTCTTACACTATTTATTAAACTGTTTATAAGTCCATGACTTCATAATTTATCATAAAATACTATAAGTAATAACTTAGTTATTACACAACCTATATCCCAATGATGATATTATTATATAAATTTCGATGAGTTGTAACCAAATCAAAAGGGGATTAATACCTATATAGGGATTTGCTTATTACTAAGTTAAAAGTTTACATAACCTTTTATTATCTCCATAAGTCAATTATTTATGCAAACTTACAATAGAGAAACATGATTCTCTCAAGATTACTAATATAATATTGTATCATTGCTTACCCATACAATATGTAAGATTTCTTTGGGTCACGAGGATATAGGCTATGATTGTGTTAAGTCAACTATTATCATAATTTTGTAACATACGATGCTCATTAGTATAACTTTACTATGTAAACATAAACATAAATATCCCAGCTTTTACTAGCGATAAATCCTAACATTGGATTCGATATATTACATAAGGTATTTCTTTTTGGGTTACGCGGATAAGGTTTATGTTATGTATTAGTCAACGTTATGATGACGTTGAAACTCCACGCCAATGATAAATTATGCACCATCATTTAAACTATTATAGTATGATTGAAACCCATGCAAACCATGATACGGTTTTGATGAAATCATTGGTGAATAAAATTGGTTATTATGAAAATGCAGGTGACTACGGAAAGTCGACCCACTGCATGATAAAAATGTCTGCGACCACATGGATGTTTCCTGGCCATGCACTGGTTGCTTAAATAGTTTTAACCCTAACCCTTGGCTCATTTGACCTCCGTCATTTGCGTTGGCTCTGTGGGATGCTCTGTGAGCTCCCATGGCAGCCGTGAGTTGCAGAGACTCCCTCGCTGGTGTTTGTCGTGTCCTTCTCCCTTGAGTTGGTTCCTATTGTTCGCCTTCACTGCAACATCTTTCATTTGGTCACAGTTCACTGCTTCTCATTGCACATGGCTTACGGCTGCTTGAAATTCGTTTTTACTACTCCTTCTGTTGTGGTATGTCCTTGGTGAAAGCATTGGGATTATTGTATGTAATGGCGTAGCTCCTTTGTCTTAGGGTTATGGAGTTTAGTTTACCTATTTGCTTGTAGTGACAGTCCGACTCCATGCTTGCAGACTCCTTGCAACCATTACTCAGGCTTACCTCCTCTGCTGTTAGTTTAGAAAAAACAGAATCCGCCATCTCCATCCTCAGTGAGTATGAGGGTTCGAATCTTCTTGATGCTAGTTGTAGTGTTACTGTTCATCTAGGTCTCCATCGTTTTTGTTTCCAGCTTGGGTAAGTTATCCTTTAACTGTCATTACTATTACGTTTTCAAATCTGCACAAGGGTTTTAATTTTTATTAAGCTCTGTTTCTTTTACTTTGCAGGTTAACTTGTCTTCAAGGTTGACGGTCGTGTTGCACTATAGAGATGGCTGCACGAAGCATTCACGGTAAGCTCTGGTTTCAAATAGGGTTTCCTCTGCTAGTACAGACTCTTGCAGTTGGATATGGTTTCGGCCGTGCTGCACCTAGTATTGGGTTGTTGTCCTTTGTTTTTATGGTTTTTGTTTTGATTTATCTCCCTTGCTTTTCGCGAGGTGACTACAGCTTTAAGCTGTGACTTGTAAAGCTCCTCTCGTAGTTGTAATGAAGTTATAGTTTTGTAATATGATGTATAAGCTTGTTCATACTCCATATCTGAATATGGGTGCTCGGCTCCTCGCTAAGGTGTTGTACTCTGTTCAAGTTTTTTGCTTACATTTAGTCTTCGGACTTGTTGATATAATGCAAATATTTTTAATACTGTCTATCTGTAAGTTAAATTTGTTCTCCTTTATGTTTTTGTATTTTATCTCTGTGTAATGAATTTAATTTGCTCTTTTAATGGTTATAAAAAAGAACTAAGCTTACTGTTTATCCTAGGCTACTACTGTAATGGATTTGCATATAAGAAAACTGGGTAGTTTCTGCTCAGAAATACAAGCTAGGGTTTTTACCCTATTTAACTTTTATAATGATAATTTTTGTATTGTTATTTCATTAAGCTTGATTACTGTCAAGAGATTTTTTAATTATTTTAATGGTTCAAGGAATTCCAGGTTAGGGTTTATGGAAATAATCTTTGTTCCTTCTTTAAATATTTCTCCAGTTTGTAAAAAGAATTTCTTTTTTATTTATAAACGATAATATTTATGTTAATAATATTATCTGTATATAATACAAATACTTAAGTATATAATACAAATACTTAAGCTTGTATTTGTGCATACACTTATTCAAATAAGACTGTGACTAATCTGTAACAGTTTATTGCTTATACTTGTACATAAAATCCAACCACTAGATTATGACTTGGTTGTTTTTATTAGAACAAGGGTATTATTAACTAGGGTTCGACCCTACAGTTCTCTTTTGCAGAAAGATAAACCTGTTAGCATTTACAGTACAGTTCTTATATAATTATGCAAATGTTAATTTATTAAGTTCTTATTGTTTTTCTGAATTGTTATCTAGGGTTTTAGTAGGATTACTCGTAAACATTAATTTAGTAATGAGTTTGTTTTCTTTTAAATAAAAGAATGATTCTTTTCCAAAAACCCTTTCGGTTTATAGTAACTAATTCCCTTAATTAGTTAACAATAATTAATTAAACTAAGTATTTATATTTTCTATCTTAATACAACAATTATTTTTCATATCACTATCCTAAGTTAGTAGTATCTGTTAGTTTTTAAACTATTATGAATTCTAGTAAACTAGATATGGTATCTGATACCTTTGTTTGAACTGAAAGTAAACAAGTAGTTTAGCTTTATTTCTTCTACTGCATATGCAACAAGTTAATAAGTATAATACAAGGAAAATAAACATGTAACATAGCACAGATTAACATCCTGCATAACTTAAATTCGATAAAAAGAATAAGATACTGTGTATAGTAGAATCTATTTCCTATTAGAGCATTTATAAAGAAGATCCTTCTACCTGTGCTGAGTTATTTCTATTTCTTTTTCTAATGTACTTACTTACATAATCTGGTTAACAAGAACATATAAGAACAGGTTATTGTTCTTTGATGATAATAGTCTTCATACAGAAATAAATTACGTTGATATAATGAAATGCATAATACGTCTACTCATTTCAGATTCCTATCATATCTTCATCTATTTTAAACACACTACGTGTGCTAGAGTACGGTCTGGTTTATTCCAGACGGGGAAAAACATAGGTAGTATTATTTCATCCAATTACAGATTCAATATTCAAATAACTAAAAGATTACAAGTTCTAACAGTTCACTACAAAACATGCAAATCATTCATTATTCATTCATTCTCAGATATAAACTTTTAACACAGCAACTAAAATACTGTAGAACTTGTTTTAAAGATGGATGACAATAGTGTTGGGAGGTCATTCCTCCCTACCAACTCCTAGAGAGCGCTCAAACAGCATCTTCTCAGGACCCCCGAGCTTGTTCCTGGTCTCCTTGGCCGAGAACTGGTGGAGCAAGCAACAAAATACTAGTCCAATGACTCAGTATTAACTCTGCACTCAGCAGCAAGATCCTTCAGTTAAATAGATGTACTAGATCCCTTTCTGCAGTTTACCCCTCAAACACGTTCCACAAATTCCCTTCCCAATGAAATCCTCTGAAGTAAATTCACCTGAATGGTTCTCTTCCTGGAATGAGCAGCCTCAGCTCTCTTCAATGGGATTTTTAATTAAGATTGCCTAGGTCTTTTTGGGTTAGTTGTCATTAATTGAACCACCTGCTCTGATCCCACTTTCTTGGGGGATCATGACCCCAAATGTATGGAGGTTTCCACCTGCAACATTGGAAGTGTTTGAGGATGATGCCACTTGTCTATTTGCTCTCCACCCAGTCTCCTCCACCAACTTGACCAGTAACACTCTTTTTAACAGCTCTCCCAAGCTGTTGTCTCCAATTTTTATTTATTTATAATTAAATATTCAGAATTACATTCAATATCCTTGACTCTGCTGAGTCATCATTTACAACTTAGCATATAATTTAACATAATGTCTTGGAATAAAATAAAATAAAATAACATTATTTTGCAAAATTGGGGCATGTGACAATAAGCTTGGTGAAGTTGACAACTTCCAAGCATGGAAGTATATGATCTCTCTGAAGAAAATGAATTGGACACCTACATGAGTAGAGAGGTTCCAATTCCAGAGGGAGATGAGGCTCAAAGCCTTAGACAAGAAGAACTTGGTCAAAGCCAAGAAGATCATTGTTGATTCAATCACGGATCACCTTATACCACAAGTATTTTCCCTAAAGACACCGAAAGAGATGTTTGATTCCTTTACCAAGCTATTTGAAGGGGAGAACATAAATCGAAATATGAATTTGAGAAAACAATTGAAGAATCTGAAGATCCAGAATGCGGAGACCATACAGTCATACTTTACGAGGGTCTCTCAAATCAAAGAACAACTTGTAGCAGTAGAAGAAGAAGTGGAGAATGCAAAAGTGGTGATAGTCACCTTGAATGGCCTCCCAGGATCATGGGATTCATTCATTCGAGGAATGTGTGCCAGAATTAAGTGATTGCTTTCAGAAAGACTCGGGAAGAGCACACATAAGAATATTCTCAACTCATAATAAGAGAAAAGAAGATGGGAGCAACTGAAGATAAATATTTCACGATTCAAAGAAGATACCTCAAGCGATGAGGAATATGAAGAACTCAATTCTTGAAGAACCTCTTATCCATCTTAGCATTTGGATAAGAAACGATGCTATTATGAATGAAGTAGGTGATGAAGTTGAAGGCTCAAGAAGGAGTCTACCCATGAAACAAATAAAGATAAGTATTCAATTGTCATTTCATGATATTGTTTTGTTATGCATTTGTTTATATTCAGTTAATGTATAATGCATGATAGAATGTTTGCATCAATGGCAGTATACTACGAATATGCATGTAATGGGTAAGTAGCTCATGGTGCTATACAACTCTCCATTGCTACTTATCTAGAATGAAACCTCTCTGTTGACATATTGGATTAGTGCACAATCTCAATGTTGTCCTGGTAGAGATAGAAGGCATCTAGAAAGTTTCCATGAGATATGGATGAATGTTGTATTGGCTACAATAGTTGCATGATCATATATTTATGCATAAGAATTTTTCATTATGAATATACCTTATGAAATATTTCTAACCATACAACTAATGCATTTGACTTGTAGGAAAGAACGCGTAAAATCACCTACAAGCAAAGAAGGGTGAGACTTGTTCCAAAGAACAAGTGACGATAGTTCACGATGAAGAATAATATGACGAATGCAGTTACATCATTGATGCAGAACCTTCCATCCATGAAGAAGTAACCAAGAATAAAGGGAAGACTAGTTCAAGAAGAATGATGTCTAGGATGCAGTATCGATACATGAAGGGAAGTTCGTAGTTCCATCATGCAGTAGATGGAAACATCGTAGGATACAAGGCAAGATTAGTAGCACGAGGCTTCTCATGAAAAGAAGGCATATACTACGAAGAGACATTTGCAGCCAGTGGGATTTGAGGCACATGACAAGGAGAATCATGTGTGCAAATGAAGGAAGGATTTGTATGAGCTCAGAAGACACCCATGGGATAACACATACATGAGGAGCTTGATGAAGATCTTAACCTTTGCTACAGGTTGAAGATGAAATCCTATAGATGATGACAAGCTCACAGACGGGTGCGAAAAGAACTTTTGAAAAATTTCAAGATAGAGGATCTTGGTATCCAATGATCCTAGATGGATACATAGAATATTAGTAGCAGAGGAAGCTACTTGTCACTCCGGTACAGAATGTTTCGGTGCATAGAGTACGAAAGACAAAGGGAGAATGATGCTTCACTTCAGAGGGAGTGACTGCAGAATATCCCGAGGTTCGACATACTAGAGTTCTTGGTAAACTACTGGGACCATGACCTTGGGATGTTTAACATTGAAGGTGAGACTTTGGAGATTACCACTCAGGATATCTATTTTATTACTGGATTATCACATCGGGGAGCCTCGGTGAACCTAGAGGGCACTGGCAGGAGTTGTGACCCTCTGAGTGTTCAGAATTATGTTGACGTATTCTGCAGACCAGGGACACAGAAGAAGGGCAGTAGCATTCACATCGCAGACATACAGGACTTTACA
>LPNX010617093.1:0-41908 GCA_001517045.1 Pseudotsuga menziesii | reverse complement strand
AAATTAATGACCAACCGACAAGCTATAAATGACCAAAATAAAAATGACCAATTTTGGTCATGTAATAAAAGACCGCAAATTAGCCACCAACGATCGCCAAACTAAAAGTGGTCATTGATATGCGGATTTTGGTCATTTTTTTGGTCACTAATCTCTCATTTTCCACTAGTGTTCCAATTGATCGCTGGACAATTATATAAAATGGGCCCTAATGGGATTCTTTGTCGCTGCATCTTGGAACATGAGAGACTAATGATACTGAATGAAGCACATGATTTTGTCTCAGGATTCCATTACACTGGAAGAGATACGGTGCTAAAGATATTGCAAGAGGGATTGTGGTGGCCTACCATGCATGCAGATTTACAAGAATATTGTCGCAGTTGTGATGTCTTCCAGAGAATGGGAATGTCGTCGCAGAGAGATGAAATTCCAATAGTAACTCCACAAGAATTTTATAAATGGGTTGTTGATTTTGTAACCCCCATTCGTCCAACAGGGAAGCACACAGGTGCAAGGTATATAATTACTACGATCGACTATCTAACCAGATGGGATGAAGCAATTCCAGTAAAATATTATACTGCTACAACTTCTGCAAAGTTTCTATTTGAAAATGTCATGATGAGATGCAGCTGCCCAAAAATTTTGGGAAGCGACCAAGGTACACACTTTGTTAACCAATTATTTGACGATTGATAGAGGAATTCAAGATCCAACATAGAAATACAATGCCATATCACCCTCAAGCAAACGATGATGTTGAAGCATTTAACGAAATTCTAGAAAATGTATTGACAAAGATTTGCAATGTCCAACGAGATGACTGGGATAAAAAAAATTCCATAGTGTTGTGGGAATATCGCACGGCCTATAAGAATTTGACAAGACAAACTCCATTTCATCTGGTATATGAAAAACACACTATGATTTCCATGGAATACATTTTGCTCAGTGTAAGGATTGTTGCAATCATGGAGATGACAAATGTTGGTGTTGTCAAAGAAAGATTATCGAAACTAATATAGTTGGAAGAAGAGCGTTTTGTCATAGGATATCATCAAAACGTCAAGAAAGAATGACATAAAATATGGCATGATTACCACATCAAGAACAAACAATTTCAGGTCGAAGAACTTTTACTTCTATATGATAGTGAATTCCTCAAGCATCCGAGTAAGTTAAAAACACACTGGTTAGGACCATATCTTTTAATTTAGATCACTGCTAGAGGCGCAATGCAATTGTAAAATTTGGATGAAACACCTATCAAAGTAATGGTTAATGGAAGTCGAATAAATCCTTATCAAGATAGTCATGACTTTGTCGAATGAAAAAAATAGAGAAAAAGAAGAGAGACAGAAAATAAATAATAACGAAAGGAAAAATGTCACATACTACTAGTCTGTCACAAAGAAAGGAAAATTTTCATAAATTGTTTGTCTGTCACAAGAATAAAAATGATGGCAAAGATACTTAGTTTGTCGCAACCGAAGGAAACCTGTCGAAGATGCATAGAGGTCGCCAGAAATAGTGACACTGTCGCAAGACGAATTCGAGTCATAGAAATGACATTTGGCCATTATTAATTTGAAAGTCCTGAGATATTTTGGTGGTGTGTGTTTTGGTCACATTAGTCTTTATGGCAATAACTACCACTTGATGTGGTAGGAAAAATGGTGGCATGCATAGAAGTTTCCTAATGATCATTCGAATGGTAAACTCATGTGAAAAAAAGGAAATATACATTTTCATTGATTTCCCAAGCATGTGAAGGACATTGATTTCCATTTTCACCCAAGTTTCAATTCACTCTACTGCTGTATGTGAGAGAGACATTGTTGTCTGCAACTGAAAAGAGCAGAAGTAAGTTTTTCATAAAGCATACTTATTTTGATTTCCAGCACAAGCACAATTGTAGAACTTGAGGTTGCGACTACAATCATCATGGAATACATTGTTGGATACATTCCACCACAAGATATGGTTTTCAAAGAAGCTGAACAACCTCCATTTGTACCGTCAGTCGGGTCATGACCAAACCAACAAGGTTCCTATGTTATAACAAGGGGGAAATGTTACAAAAGCCAAAAGAAAAAAGCACCACCACTGGAGGAGGAGGAAGAATCAGGACATGAGACTATGCTTCCATACGTCCCACCAAGACGATCAAATACACAAAATATTAAAGTTATGAAGAATGCATGCTACCCACTACAAACACCAATTGTGCCAAAAGGAGTTCTAGTGTCGTAGAGAATTCTACCAAACCTTCAGAAATTGACCTTCGGGGATCATGACACACGGGAAAAGTGAGATTTAGACCTGAAGAATTTCATGTTGTTTATATAGGAAGCAACAAATGGCCCAAAGTGACTGGCTTCAATGGAATGGAAAAGAGTTCTGGACCAAGCAGGTCTATTGTCATTACTCTTTATGTCGCATTTCAACTGAAGTGTAGAAGTAAATGTGTGTGTAAAAGAGTTATTGGTATCATTCCATGGTGGTTTCCTATGGATCGACGAGAAATTTTTTGTGGGTGTTGAACTCATAGAAGCAATTACAGGATTAGCACTTGCATGCATAGACCCGGTGTCATATTTCAAGAAATACCAAGACACTATGTTGGCGACCAAGATGAAGGACAAGTATGATTTTTCTAGGGATACCATAGGTTTCTTAATCAGCTCCATCAATGACCATATTGTTCAATTCATTGCGAAGATATTGGATACCGAATCGCTGAAGAAGATGCAACCAACCCAATTACTAAAAAGGCAATCACAGTGGTTGAAATCTATGCGGAGGGAGTTCAAATTAATTGGTCACATTATCTATTGAATAATTTATTGAAATATGTAGAAGAGTCGCAGGAAAAAGGTACTCCATTCCACTACTCATGGCTACTCATTTTAATTTAATTTGCTGAATGGTCAAAACCAGCAAACTACCAAGTGGTAGACATACCAGTGCGCTGTCGAGGAGCTTGATAACAGAATATTTGGTACGAGAAATATGACAAAGACAGACAAAGAGACAACAATGTGTAATTATTTACGCACATAGATTCCATACGATGCCAAGTAAAGAAACAAGCAAGAATTAAAGATGAAATCGTTCGACGGTTTTGAAACATCATTAAATTTGTCATTGTGCCACATCACATCTTGTTTCAGCCACAAAAATATCTACAACACCAATTGTTGGCGACCCATTTTTTGTTGGTTGAAGAAGAAGTCGAGGCCATTCCCCAATATTGGTTGGAAGAATGGAGGTTTCATGTTGCAGATGACATATTAGTTTCCAAAGAAGATCCATGACATAATGAACCACAACCACAAAATGATGGTGAACAAGGAGGGAACCCACCACCTTTAGAGACATAATATCCCAATCGTCAGCAGAATGGTTCAAGTACAACCCCGACAGACCTAGTGGTAGGAGAGAAGTGGAAACGGGATGAGGGAAAGCAGACTGAGACAAGGCGAAAGAAAAAAAAGGATGAAAAAACAACAAATACTACCAGCCTTGATGGTGAAGATGTTAACCTTCTGACTGAAGAAATGGTAGAATTTGTGTAGCAGATCTTAAATAAAATAGATGAGCGACAAACATAGCTCACATGAAGTATCACAAATATATCGATGGTGCTTTGTAACTATGTAAAAAAAATATGAGTCACAATTGATTATACACCACAAGTGACAGAGTCACAACACTTACTGGGCACGTCAAAAGGGAGGCCAAGTGATGTACCAATTCCAATTACTCTAGTAAGGACTCAAGTGGTGGGTGAAGCACTCGACCTCAAAATGGTAGAATTGAATACTATAGCCAAGAACTTGGTCCATGTGACCATTGATTTATCATGGATGTCTCTATATGAAGTGTATGCAATGTAGAATGCCACAGTTGTGGAAATGAACGTAAGAGAAAGGGAATTGATTAAGCAAGTGAAAGTAGCAAATAAGAATGTTATAAATATGAATAAAAAATTCCAAGAGACCAAGAAGAAAGCTAAAACTTGGGAGGAGAATATATACAGGCTCAAAAATGTTGTAGCCCTTGCTTGCAGTCAGTTTTTTGATGAAGGAATAACAAAGGATATGTTTTCAGAATCCAAGGCCATTCAACTTGGAGAGATCGCGAATGACCTTCACAAAAAGGTTGCAAAGTTAAAAGCACAGGTGAAACCTAGTACACCCCTAGAGGTGTCAGAAGAAAGAAGAAAAGCAGGGACAGAGGCTGTGAAGAAGATAGAAGAAGCAGAGGCACTGTGTACCAAGGCCGTTGACCAAGTTTATCAGACTTGGGAAGCATTGATCAACGATGTATAATTAGAGAAAGTCGCAAAAAAACTATGCACTACTGAGATAGAATAAACTCAGCTAAATAATGAAATGAAGAAGTTACCCTTAGCAGATAAAATGGCTAAGTTTTCTGAAATAAAAAAACTTCAATAGGAAGTTGCAATGATGTGCACTCAACAACAACAGAGGACTGACAAAGTCATAGAGTTACAGGCTAAAGTAGAAATAATTACAGAAATCATTCATCCCATACATCAGAAGGTACGATGAGCAGAAGAGGCCACGAGACTTGTAACATTGGAACACGTCAATTCCGACCTTGTCAAACAATTGCAGAAGGTAGAAGAGAATGTGTGACGCGATACTGAGGAGACAGTGAAAATATTTCAATATTTTCAAAGTAAAGTCGTCACAAATATGAAATTTGTGGACTATAATAGGGTGGCTCAGGACCTACCACCAGTGAGTGTTGGGGGCCTGTTGGCCCTAGGAAAAGATCGGCAAAATTCAGTTAGAATTCTACTTGGAAGATAAAGAGTTCAGTCGCGGGGAGAAGAAGCTACGACAAAAGTAGATGGGAAGAGGAGAAGCTGCGACTAAAGCAGTTGTGGAAGGAAGAACAAGGTAGAAGCAGAAACTACATAGGAAGTTGAGATGGAGAGAGACAAAATAAAATAAACAAGAAAGATTTAAGAAAAAAGAAGTAGTCACAGAGGAAGCTCCAACATGATAAGAGTTCATGAAAGAAGAGAATATGCGATAAAAGAGAAGTCGCAACTCAAGGAAAAGATGCGACGAGATCAACCGCAAAGGAAGGAACCATGATAGAGAAGGCATGCAACATACTAACGAATGAAAAGGAAATCTTGAGAGATCGTGGATACGAATTCGGCTAGAGTCACATGTGCTTTAAGGAATAAAATAATCTTTGTATTTTGGGCCGATAGTGCCTACTGACAAGTGTAACTAGAATAGGAATGACATCCTATTGGCTAACACAATGAAGTCGGATGAATGCGATATGTAAAGGGTTTACAAAAGGAAGAACCCAAGTTGTACACGGTTTACTTACTTAGTTACTTACTTACTTCCTCAATTGCTTAGTCACTAGTCGGTCGGTTTCTAGTCAGTCAGATGTGTCTGTAAGAAAAGAAGTAGAAGAGAGAAGAGAGATTCGATTCAGGTTGTGCGCAGATCAACAATAGAGTGAAGTAGAAGAAGATCGAACGATAGAACACTAGAGAGAATGAGAGGAGAGATGAGTCTATATAGATAAGAGAAGAAGAACTAGAATAGAGTTTGCAGCCGAGTGCAGAGACAAAAGGTGTCAAATATTCCTCATGCCATATGTAGAGCACCTTTGTGGATTTTCTCGGATGGGTTTCCACATTAAATATTGTGTCGATGTGTAGATGATGAATGTATTTATGTCGCCTGAATGTATACGATGAATGTACTTAATTCGTAGGAATGTATATTGTGAATACGTGTTTATGTATTTTCTTATGAATGAGTTCTCTTATGCATGAGTCGTATTGTTGATAGATAACGTGTGTGTTAAAACCTTATATTGTTGTTATAATATTTGTCAATGGAAGCTAAGTAGTGCCTTAACTACGCATAGTAATAATAATTAATACACCCCTTGGCTTCAGTTGAGCGAGTTGGTACAGTGCCAAGGAAAAAGAAATCCCCACCCAACTGCAGAAACTTGGTTCTAGAAGTTACCCGTAAGAGATATCTTGAGTGAGACTACATCTGCATCATAGGTGTTGTTGAATGAGCCTTGCTCTATTGGGCTGATATCATGGGCTTTGTTGTGCGCAAAAGAAGCTCTGAACCTAGGTCGAAGAGATAAACTCCAACATGGAGCAATATCAAAGTGTGTTCGTATCACTAGGATGGTTTGTAGATAGAGTTTGGTTTATTTATTGCTAAGTGAAGTAAGAACTGTCAATTCAGCGAAGTAGGAGAATGAAGCCTGACTTCCACTTGGTTGTTGTGAATTTACAGGTATGTACAATATTTTATCCATCTAATTCACAATTCTAAATTTGACTTATAGGGCGTCACACAATTGCCTTTAGACATGGATTTCTTAAATGAACTTAGCCCACTAGATCCCACCGGAAAGATGAAAGCCATATTTTTTATTTCCTTCTTTAGTTTATTGGTTACAAATAGTTGTGCAGTTATCCATATATAAATGGTTCCAGTTTGGGAGCCACTTAGTGCATGTATGGTTCATTTTCTTGATCTTTTCCATGGGAGAGAATCCCATTAGCTTAGAAACGAGAAGGATAGAATATTTTTTGAGGTAAGGTATTCCTTTATTCTTCGGGAAAAGGGATGTGCTGGAAGTTTTATTTATCCCTTTAAATTCTCCTATACATATAACCTTTATGGTGTCGATTGATAGAGACATATTCTAATTGGTAGTAAGGAACCCCCTCATTTGGGTGGTCATTGGTAGAATATATAAGACTCAGACAGATAACTTGCCTCGCTCATCCTATGGTACTCATTGTAATAAAGATGCATGATCCAGGATGAAATTTCATCGATCTCCCAGCAGTTAAGCCTCGCCTCCACCAATTTCTACCTATTCTCCAACTGAAATTTCCACAATTTTGTGTAAACCTTGAAGACCTTGTGGAAATAAGACTCATACCTGATCCATCCATAAGCCATAAAATACCTAACGCAAGTGAATTCCTTTTCATCCTTCTCCACTAGGTTCCAACACACCTCCCTCACTGGCACAACCATCAGATTATTGTTGCTGCTTTGAGTGGCCATTCTCATTCCACAAGACCTAAAATTCGATACCTCTCGCTGGATTAAATAATTGATTCAGGGTTAGGTAAACATAATAAAATCTCTTCTAATTTCAAAAGTTAATTCATGAAAACCACGAGGTGGTCATGCGATTTGGGATACAAGTAGCCACTGGTACAAAAATATAAATTTGGAATTCTTACTCAACCTAACCCTGAGCCTCTATTGGAAATTTCAAGTCTGCAACCCCACGTTGGTGGCATGACATTTGTTTGACCCCTTGACATAGAATTGAACGTATTCATCCATGTTATTCCCTGCATTATAAGGGGCTTGTGAGTTGTTATCTGTATGACCACAATACTCTATTTCTACTTATCAGACTTCCATAAGGAAACTTACAACATAAAAACACTTGAATTCTTCTTTTTTCAATGTTATTTATTCTGCACTCCCGGGATTGAATCGGGGATTTTATGAAAAAGAGTTTTAGGAATAAAAAAGTGGAGAGCATATTTTATTTCTAAATACCAATTGGTTTTGTTTAGAAAAATTCTAGTTCTTTGGTGGTTTTCCTTACTCATTCCAAACAAATACTTTAATACATAACAAGTGCTCCTGGATTCAACCCCTGTTAAAGGATACCAACTTTTGGTAGGGTGAGTTGAATCCATAAGGGTGTATGGATCATGAATACTTAGCATGACCAGTACGAGAGTACTAATTTATTCTTGTTTACACCATCATTTAACATTTGCAAACTCTAGAACTGTGGTTTAGTTTATTATTTCCTTCGGTATGGAAATTCTAACTTTTGTGCGAACAAGCCCTGAAATACGGGGAATTGACAGATGCAGACAGTTAAATATACTAAAAATATTAAAAGGATTTAAATTGTACTGTTGCGTAGTGGCCCTAACTTCTAAGTAACGATCTTAATTAAAATTAAGTGATCCTAACTTCTAAGTAACGATCTTAATTAAAAGGACTACCTTACTTTACTTCTCTCGTGACATCACCTTACCCTGTGAAGAACGATATATTGGGGATTTTGAAAATAGAAGGGAAGTGCAGCTAGGTACCCATCGTATTGCACCCATTCCTAGAGTCTTTTTAATGTAGAAATGGTCCACAATTACTTGGTGCATATTTTCATCGCCCTATGTCATTCCCAAAGCGGTAAAAGATTATTTTTATTTAGGTGTAGGCCAGTGTTGCAAACTAGGTAGTTCTTATATTTCTTTGGACGATGGAACATAATTGAATATTGATGTTATCTGCATTTATTTATGGTGATTTGTTCTTTTTCAAAATAAATAGTTCTAGTTTATAACCAACAATATGTTTTTTTCTTATTTCCAACCAAATATTAAGGTGGAGGAAAGTTGTGGTGGTGGTTTTATTTTGTTTCAAAATACTCATCTCATTCATAAGGATATAATTTATGAATCCCTGAACTGAAATGTCACATCTCCTCGAAAGTCGTCCATCTGATATTTACATTTATCAAAACTTACTGTTGGTCTCCTTGCTGGACAAATCGTCATGTTTTTTTTTAGGTTGCATATTTTGTGTTTTTTTGCATCTAAAATCATAACTTCCCTGTTTATGTTCATTTTGACCCTGTCATTGGTCAAAATTATTTTTATAATTGGGGTGTCAATAACTAGTTTTTATTGTTTTCTTTTCTGTTGGATTGACTTCTTTTTTAACTGTGATGAGAACCGAATTTGTTTTTATTTCTTCTTCGTCAACTTGAATTTTTTTGGGGGGGGAGTCTAAATGCTTTCTAGATTTGCACACTCTGAATCTCCTCTAAACTTTCATCTTGCAACTTTTTTTCCTCTTTCAACTTCTTGGTTTGTTTCTCTAGTTCTTGATTAAAATTTCTCAGGTGTTGGTTTTCTTCCTCTTTATCCAGTAGCTTTCCTTTGGTATCTTTATTTGATTATTATGTCTTCTTGGTACTTTTTAACTTCCTATTTTTTTCCAATTAATGTCCTGTTAAGATTTCTTAACCGATATATTTCTTCAGTGTTATTTGATAACGTGCTTTTGACAACTGTAATCTCCAACTTATGCGTCTTTTTAGTGTCATTACCTTTTTGTTGGAGTTCACTAATCTATTGTTGAAGGTGGCAATTCTCTGCTTCTAGGAATCTTATTTTTGTTGGAATTTGCTTGATTTCGTCATCTTTCTCCTTGATGATTTTGTTTAAACATTTTATTTCTTCTTCTATATCACTATTGCTTCTATAAGGTGATTCTTCGACATTTTTTTAGTTTCTTTTTTTGTCTTCCAGTTTTTGTTTGTGACTTTTTAGATGTGAAATTTCCTTATCCTTATCTGATAACCTTTTTATGAGCTCTCACTTTTGATATTTTAAGCTATGATTCTCTTATTCTGCTAAATGGTTTCGCAATTCTTTCTTCATAATCTGGAATTGAAGATATTTATTGGACGTTTTATATTTCTCTAATTTGTCCGATGAAGCTTATAACCGTGATATTCATTTTTGCATATGTAGGTGCCATTGTTTGCGATTTTGACATCGCTTTAATTTATTCTTTGACTTGATTTTTGACTTGTTCGAAGGTGAATGGTCTTCAACTTTCGGCGATAATTGGTCTTCCTTTGACATTGACTTTTGTCTTCTTATTTGGTCTTCAACTTCAAGGGTAACAATCTTCAATAAATAATTCTAATTAATTTATAGAATTATTAAATTGATATAATATTAATTATTATTAAGATATAATAATTGAATAAATATTATCAATTTTTTTATTCAATAATTATTGTAATGTCAGTTATATATATATATATATATATATATATATATATATATATATAGGGAATGAAAAATTTGTGTAATGGAAGTAGGGTAAATAAGTGTCAATAAAAATATTATTATAATAATAAGGATATTATTATTATATAGTTTTTTATTAACAATTTTGTTTTGATGTCTTAGGGCTTGTCGTGGAGGTGGATATAGAATTATGGCTACCGTGGAGTTAGGATTACATATAGATGGAGGGTGGTAGGCCTCATGTGACGTTTGTTGGACAAACTTTAGGGTTTGTGTGGCCGGGAGGACTGGATGGACTCGTTGGAAGGGAGTTTCACATGCAGAAAGGCGCTGACTAGGGAATGGACTGGTGTGTGTAGAGAGGATTTGCAGGTCAGCGGGAAGGCGTGGATGCAGTAGGGAGGCGGGAGAGGAAGAGTTGATGTGTGGGGAGATTTAGAAGCATAGTTGTATGGATGTAGAGAAGGGACATGGAAAGAGAGGTGAATGCACGCAGGGAGAGGGCGAGCGTGGGTGACATGGGATGCTGGGGGTTGTGGGTGCGAGAGGCATATGATGGAGACCGAATGGAGGAGGAAGGAACATAGGAGTGGAGGAAGGAGAAGTTGGGAAGATGTGGAGTGTAGGAAGGGCAGAGGAAGAAAGGAGGTAGAGGGAAAAGGTAGGGAGAAGGGTCACCTGGTAGAGGGAGGGAAAAGAAGTGGGGCAGTTAGAGTGGGTGCAACAGAGATGTGGGATGCATGGGATAATTAGTTGGACGTGGGGAATGGAAGTGGAGGGAGAATGGGTGTAGTAGGTGTAGGGGAAATGGAGTGCAGGGGGAGATTATATGGAGGAGAACATAGTTTTGTGAAGAGGATTTGTGAGAGACAATGGGTAGTGTTGGAATGGAGTGAAGATGAATGAATGGAAAAAAACAGAGAACTTTAGTGTCATTTTTATGTGTACCTTTGGTATGGTGACTTTTATTTTATGGTTTTTATTTTTGGACCATTGGCGCCTATCTTAAGTCAACTTAACTTTATGGTTTTTATTTTGTAATACCATTGGACCATCGGTACCCTATCTTAAATCAATCTAATTTTATTTTATGTTTCATTGGTAACCACCCTAAAATATAGGGTTGAAGAAGGACCCTTCTAGATTTATTTTCAAGTTATAAAACAAAGTCTTATCCTTCATTGTAATCATTTAAGTTATATCTCAACTCTATGTCAAGAAGTACGTTGCGAAGGTTTCGCTCCTTCATCCCTCGGTTTTTTTAGATTCAAGATTAAGGTTGTCCCTTCTTATTGAACCGTGGCATTTTGCAGCTAACATGTGAATCTAACTCATGATTATTTTGGGTTGATTCAAAGTTCTTTTTTGTTGTTGTTGTTGTTAATATGGGTCGTTAGCTTCTCTAGGACTATAGCATGGGCGTCATTGTTTTAGGACTGCTAATTTTGTTTGTTGACATCGTTCACTAGCTCAGTCGTGGTTGAATCCTCTCTACTCTTCACTGTGAATTGTCTTCCCTACAGAGTCATGGCTGTATCCACTCTATCGCTGGTTGTAAAGTGTCTTCCCTATTGGGCATGACTATATCCTCTCTATTGTTGGTCATGAAGTGTCTTCCCTAATGGGAATGACTGTATCCTTTATGTTCTTGATGTGAAGTTTCTCTGTTGAGCATGACTGTGTGTCACAACTGGGTATGACTGTGTGTTAGCATGATTCTGTCTTCTCTTCTAGCATGATTGTGTGTCACTGTTGGGTATGATTGTGTGCTGGCGTGACTGTCTCTTCTTTGCTAGCATAACTATGTGTCACTATTGGGTATGACCATTAGAGGAAATTTCAACTCAAAATGGGCCTCGTAAGGAAAATTAATAAAATAATAGTTAAAATAATAAAATAATATTTATTAATTTTGGAGGAAGAAAATAAAAAAACTACTTTTTTGTTTGTATTTTCAACATATCTCCCTGTGTTTTTACTCAAATTTTGATCGGGAGAGCTCGTTGGATGCGGAATTAAATTCTGCATCCAACGAGTACCCACTCAGCATACTTTTGACAGACCTTGCTACCCCAAAAACAAGAAATATTTCGAGGTCCATCAAAAGTATGCCAAGTTGGTACTTGTTGAATGCGGAATTGAATTTCGCATCCAACGAGCTCTCCCGATCGAAATTTGAGTAAAAACACAAGGAGATATGTCAAAAATATGAACAAAAAAAGTAGTTTTTTTATGATACCTATTCTCAAATTTATATTAAAAAATTGTTTAAGACCTAGACAGTATTTCAAATTTAAAGTAATTTCATTGGCTAACACATTATGACATGGAATTTGAATTAGAGTTAAAAGGCCCATTTTGAGTTGAAATTTCCTCTAATGTGTGTGCTAGCATGACTGTGTCTTCTATGCTAGCATGATTGTGTGTCTCTGCTAGGTATGACTATTTTCTAGTGTGATTGTATGTTTCTCTTCTAATGTGACTGAGTGTCTCCATTGGGAATGATTGTCTGATTATGTTTCATGGCTGAGCTGTGACCTGTGTCTTTTTCTTCTTAAGGAGTGATGCTAAATCCTAATTAAATGATTAAATTTTATCTTCATGTTGATTACGAATATGAGGTATGTATCCTTACTGCTATAACCCTCTTAAGATCTCTCTCAATGTACATCATTTGTTCATCTAGGTGACTTGTCCCTTCGGAGACAAGACCAAAACCTAAAAGTATCTGAGGATAATACTAATCCAAAATAATTCTATATTAGTATTGTTAATGTTCTTTATTGTTGTTGTTTCCTATACTTTATTATTGTTTTATCAATTATAATATTGTTATTGTACATGGCATTTGGTAAATCATCTCAAGGACCAACTTTAACGCAGTTACCAGTGGATGTTAAAGTTGAAAGAAATAAAAATTATGTTTGAATATATTGCAACATTACTATTTTGAATCTAACTTTGTCTAATTCTGTTTATGCATTAAAGCATAATTTTTATGTCAAATCCTAATCTAACCCTACATTTTAACACATATAAGTTTCATGGGTTAATTTCAAGTAACATATCCTCATTATAATAATCATTATTTTATGCTTGTACAATGGAACTTTACATCACACATTGCACAATAGTGGTAGAATCTACCTATTACATGGAATACAATAGTGATAGAATCTGCCTATTACTTGGAATATAACCACTCCAGGTGCCCAATATTAGTTGAATAGAAAATGAACAAGTCATCCTATCCACTCATTTCCATCAGGACACTTGCAAGTTTGGTTTCACCCATCAACATATTCACAGGACGTTTGGAATTCATTAAATTCTAATAAATGTATGAAATGGGTCACTTTGTCATTTGGATTTTGTTATAGCATATGCCATTTCTTTTTTGCACATTATTGTTTTCAAATTAATATGAGAATTTCTTATTTTTCAGGCTAATGGCATCCACAATCCAAATGTAAATAAGGTGGTTACAATATTCCCAATTATTAGTATGTTCATCAAGTTGACAATAGATGTAATTGAAGACGGAAATATCAGGGCATTAAAGCGATTGAGTTGTGGAGTGGTTGTTTAACAAGCTCAATTATGTGGAAACATATGGTGATCTAGCTCTCAGTATGTCCTTTTTCTTAGATTTTTTCTCAAGGTAAGTTTTTTGTTCTATGTACATATGTATCTAAAACAATGTCTTCCATGTTTTGGTTTAAATTTTCAACATATTCACAAGTTGGTTTTGGTTTCAATTTTCAACATATTCACACGTAGTTTGACACCTATTTAATTCTAATAAAGGTATGAAATGTAACACTTTGTCATTTGGAATTTTGTTGCGACATTTCTATTCGCATGTTGTTGTTTCAATTTTAATACATGAGTTTAATTAAAATCATTGGTTTTTTTAGGTTAATGGCATACACAAACCCATTATAAACAAGGTGGCTAACATGTGCCCAACTGTTGCTATGCTCACAGAGTTGGAAGCAAATGTAATAAACGACAAAGAGTTGTGAGCATTGAAGAAATTGGGTTGCTTTGTGGTTTTTTAATAAGTTCAATGATGTGCAAACATTGGTGATCTAGCCCTTGTTCTGGAATGTTTCTCTTTTTTATTTAATATTTTGTTCCTAGATTAGTTTTTGGTCCTATGTACATATGTAGCTAAAATAATGTTTTTCAGGTTTGGATGTTTGGTTTCAACTTTCAACATAGATAAGGATTTTGGCATCCGTCAAATTCTAATAAAGGTATGGAAAGGAGCACTTTGTCATTTGGGATTTTTTTCTATTTATATCACATTTCTTTTTAAACACTATTATTTTCATTTTAATATGTGAGTTTACTTAGCAATATTAATTTTTTCAAGTCAATGGCATCCACAACCCCAATATAAAAAAGGTGTCTATCATGTGCTCAATTGTTTATATGCTCATAGAGTTAACAACAAGTTTCATCAAAGACAAAGAATTGCAGGTATTGAAGCAATTGAGTTATTGTGTGGCCTTTTATCAAGCTCAACGATGTGCAAACATATGGTTATCGAGCCCTTGGTATGGATTTTTTTTTTAGATTTTTATTTAAGATAAGTTTTTGGTTTTATGTGCATAGTATCTAAAACATTGTTTTTAAAGTTTGCATGTTTGGTTTCAACCTTCAACATATTCACAATAAGTTTGTCATTCCACATATTTCGTTGTAGTTAGATGGATTTTTTTTTAATTTGCACACTATCATTTTCATATTAATACGAGTTTAATTAGCAATAGTTTTTTTTTAGGTTATTGACAACGACACTACCAATTGAAAGAAGGTTCTCGATTCTTACTATGCTCCTAGAGTTATCAACAAACGTAATCAAAGACACATAATTGGGGGAAATAAAACAATAGAGTTGTTGTAGGGTTGTTTAACAAGCTCAATGATGTCGAAACATATGGTGATCTATCCCTCATAATGAAATCTTTTTTGTTTCAAGATATTATTTTTGTTCTATAAACATAAGTATATCAGTGAGAATGAAATCTTTTTTCTTAGATTTTGTTTAAAAGATATGATTTTTGTTCTATAAACATTACTATCTAAAGCAACGTTTTTCAATATAAAGCAAGCATAGCTATATTTGATTTCTTTATGAACAAGTTTTATTGCTTCATATATAAGGATTGACATCTTTTTATTTTTTTGTTATTTGTTTTCTATTTTTAAATTTTATTTACATTGTATATACTATTACATTTTCAAATGAAAAAAATGAATTTTTTTTAAACCATAGAATAACAACCTCCCAAGAGTATATTCAATAGCCAGCAAGCCAAATATACGAGATATACCAGTAACTTGTGACTTAGTAGGGGAGGGGCAAAGGCCGAGACCGAGATGTCCCAAATCCCACCAAGATAAGCCTATGATGCAGGTGCATTAGGCGCTCTCTTAAACCAGAGGTTTTGCAAGGTGATAAGCTAGTCACATGCTGAAGCTGAAGCTAAAAAAAAAATTGGACATCTAGTTAGGAGTTGGTTATATTTTAAATAAAGACTTAAACTAAAACAAAAACAGTTAGGGTAGTTTTTTCTCTTGTTTCTGGAAATGGAAGTTTTTTGCTTTTAAGGTGGGGGATTTCATTTTTGAAGGGTTGGTTTTTAGGGGGGGGAAGAGAAGGAAGAAAATCTTCTCATGGATACTAGTGAAAACATACTCTATGCACAATAAAAACTGAATATACTCAAATTACATCTGGTAAGTGGTTTTAATGTTTTGAAATCAATTATTTGTGTTGGGGGAATTTAATGTAATGAGCAAACTGTTGTAAATGCTAGAAGTAGTAAGAGATTTCAAATTGTTCCATTTATTTCATTATTGGAAACTAGTTAAATTGAATGAGATTGAATCTTGAGTTAACTGTGTATTGAGTTCAATCTGAAAACTGAAGTTCCCAACTACATTTCATTTCCAACCTGGGTTAGCAGAGTTGTGAATAATTTGTATTTTTCTTATTGTCTATACGGACTGTGTGAAACCTCTGTGGAAAATGTTTTGAAGTGTATACTTCCTGAGAAAAAAATCCAGAGTGTCATTAATTGAATTGAGTGTAGTCTCAATCTGATAGAAATCGCTAAGGAAGGATAAATTGACATTATTTATTGTTGGGTCTAGTTCGTACATATTTTTAAATCCTCTGGAAATCGTTTAAGCCAAAATGAATTCATGTTAGGCCAGAATGCCAACATGTTTTGGGTGAAAGCAGGAGTGGGAACGTATTAAGATATTTTTTTAACTTGTTGTTTTGTATTTTCTCTAAATAACTTAAAAAAAATCCTGTGAAGAACCACAGAGACAGACTGAGTCCGGTTCTAAGTGAAGTATATTCTTTTGAGTGAATATAGAATTATTATAAAAATAACCCAGCACGAGATTGGGAGAAAAATAAGTGTAGCTCGGGATCTGTGTGTGCCAGGGATCTTGTGTTATTTTGTTTTGGGTTTAATTATCAGCGATAGTTCCATCAATTTGTGGTATCAGAGCCATAAAGTTGTTGTTTTCCTACAAGTTCCAGAAAGATGAATAGACAAGCAGGAAGAGGACGAGGTCAAAGAGGCAAACCTAGGGAAAACACAGAACTACGAGAAGAGATAAGGAGACTGCAAGCTCTATTAGAGGCCATGGAAATGGGAATACAATGGTTTCTTGAAGGTGGAGATATTAGTGAGCCTGACGAGGTACCTGAAGAAGAAGAATCAGTACCTGCTGAAGTCAGATTGTTGAGGGTAGTATTGGGCTCAAGTTTTTGGCCAAAGCCTGAACTCTCCATTTATGATGGCAGTTTGAAGGCTGAAAACTTAATATATTGGATCAGTGAGATGGACAAGTATTTTGAGTATGAAGAGATTGACGAGAATAAAAGAGTTAAATTTGTAGTGACAAGGTTGAAAGGTCACGCTGCATTATGGTGGGACAATGTGTAGGTTGAAAGAAGAAAGAAGGACAAACCATTGATTAAGAGCTGGGATAGGATGGTGGCAAAAATGAAGGTTAAATTCGTTCCAAAGGATTACCAGTTAACTCTCTACAGACATGTACACAATCTCAAGCAAAAGATGATGACAGTGAGGGAATAGACCGAATAGTTTTACCAGGTGAACTTGAGAGAAGGTCATGTAGAAGATACCCCGAAGAAGACAGCGAAGTATATCAATGGTTTGATGCTAGATATTCAAGATGAAATCAGCATACTTTTCCCAAGAACAATAGAGGAGGCATATCAGTGTGCTTTGAAAGCAGAAGAAAAGATAACAAGGAAGCAAAACTCTAGCAGAGGCCGTGGGTTTGCTAGAGGAAAGGGACAAGGCACTGAAAAGGGGAAGTTTCTAGCACAAAAGAATGGTGAAGGTAGTTCAAATCAGTAAGGACAGTTAGAGAAATAATATGCAGCAGAGGAGGAAGAACTTACCAGAGAGGTGGAGGTAGAGGAAGAGGCGAGGAGACTACCTACAGATGTAACACTTTGGATCACCGATCTTTTGAATGTCCTGAGAATGAAAATATGGGACAATGAAGTGCATACATATCTCAAACCGAAACAATAGAGGAATAAGCACCAGAAGCAGAGGATGTGCCAGAGACTGGAGAGGTGTTGATGATGCACAAAGTCCTGTTGAAACCAGCAAAAGAGACTACTGAACCAGTTCAAAGGAAATCCTTATTCAAGACAATGTGTAAGGCAAAAGTTAAGTGCTGCAAATTGGTGATTGATAGCGGAAGTATGGATAATATAGTCTCTCAAGAAATGGTAGATAAATTGGGTTTGAAAAAGGTTAACCATCCCACACCTTATAAAGTGTCGTGGTTGCAAAAAGGACACCAATTGTTGGTACAGGAACAAAGTGAAGTTGAGTTTCATATTGGTAAGTATAAGGACAAGGTGCTTTGTGACATAATGCAAATGGATGCTTGTCACATTCTTTTGGGTTGCCCATGGAAGTTTGACAGGAAAGTGATACATGATGGAGAAAGAAATTATTATAAATTCGAAAAGGATGGCATCAATCACACTCTTGTGCCACTGAAAGAGGACATCATAGGTGAAACAAGCAACCCGAAAGTACTACTTCTAGGTGGAAAGGAATTTCTACAACAAATGGAAGAAGAAGAGGTAAGTTATGCAGTAGTTTGCAAGCCAAAGGCAATACTTTTGCATACTAAATTTGTAGATTTACCTTTTGAAGTTCAAGAGTTGTTGCATGAATATCATGATATTGTAGTTGATGATTTGCAAAATGAGTTTCCGCCCAAAAGAAGTATCAGTCATCACATAGACTTGATACTGGGATCAAGTCTCCCAAACAAGGCTGCATACTGAATGACACCCAAAGAGAATGAAGAAGCGAGGAATCAAGTCCAAGAACTGTTGGACAAAGCGTTGATAAGAGAAAGTTTGAGTCTGTGTGTTGTACCTATAGTACTAAGTCCAAAGAAGGGTGGAGAATGGAGAATGTGTATGAAATCCAGAGCAATCAACAAGATTACTATTCGCTACAGTTTTCTATTTCCATGGATGGATGACATGATGGAATGCTTGAGTGCAACAGTTTATTTTTCGAAACTTGATCTGAAGGGTGGTTATCATCAAATCCGGATCAGAGAAGGGGATGAGTGGAAGTCAGCTTTCAAGACAAATGATGGATTATATGAGTGGTTGCTCATGTCGTTTGGTCTCTCAAATGCACCTAGTACTTATATGTGATTGATGAACGAAGTATTGAATGAGTTCATTGGTAAGTTTGTCATTGTTTATTTGGATGATATTTTAATTTTCAGCCAAACTAGAGAAGAACACTTGAGACATTTGAAGTATGTTTTAGAAAGATTGAAGCAAGAAAAGTTATTAATTAACATGAAGAAGTGTTCTTTTATGAAGAATGAGCTTGTATATCTAGGCTTTGTTATTTTTAAGGATGGTTTGAAAATGGATCCGAAAAAGATAGAGGCAATTGTAAATTGGTCTTCACCTAAAAATATTTTTGAAGTGAGAAGTTTTCATGGTTTAGCCAACTTTTATAGGAAATTTATCAGAAATTTTAGTGGTATTTGTGCACCAATCACTGATACTATAAAAAAGGATAGGAAGCCATTTTATTGGATAGCAACAACGAAAAATAAAATAAAAAATTAATTGTTGAAGAAGATCACTGAAAATCCGGTGTTGAAGTTGCCAGACTTCAATCATCCCTTTCAAGTAAGATGTGATGCGAGTGGAATAGCCATTGGAGTTGTACTAAGTCAAGAAGATAAGCCCATTGCATACTTCATTGAAAAGTTAAATGAGTCAAAATAGAAATACTCTTCCTATGACAAAGAATTTTATGCGGTGGTTCAAGCTTTGAAGCATTGGAGGCATTACTTGATGCCTACAGAGTTTGTTTTGTTTTCTAATAATTCTTCCTTACAATATATTATGCAGCAGCACAAATTAAATCATAAACATGCAAAGTGTGTGGAGTTCCTTCAAAGTTTTACTTTTGTTTCGAAGCACATCAGTGGGAAGGCAAATAAGGTTGCCGATGCTTTAAGTAGGAGATGTTTAGTCATACAGGAGAGTCAAATACATATTTTGGGCTTTGATTATTTGAAAGACCTATATGACGTAATGTAGATTTTAAGGAAGCTTTTGTAGCATGTAAGAATTCAATCAATAGGGACATCAGTCCATGGAAAGAGTTCATGTTGCAGGAGGGACTATTGTTCAAGAACAATCAGTTATGTATTCCAAATTGTTCAATGAGGGAAAACTTGGTTCAAGAAAAACATAATGGCGGGTTGGCTGGACACTTTGGTATTGATAAAACACTTGGACAACTGATTCTTTTTTATTTTTGGCCTAAGATGAAGACAGATGTACAAAGGTATGTGAACAAGTGCAGAATATTCCAACATGGGAAAGGAAGGAGTCAGAATGTTGGATTGTACATGCCTTTACCTATTCCTAACAGACCTTGGGATTTGGTAAGCATGGATTTTGTTTTGGGTTTACCGAGAACTCAACGAAGTAATGATTCAATCCTTGTAGTAGTGGATAGATTTACGAAGATGACTCATTTTATTCCATGTTACAAAACTAGTGATGCTACCCATGTGGCTAATTTGTTTTTTAATGAGATTGTTCGGTTGCATGGTTTTCCAAAGAGTATAATTTCTGATAGGGATGCAAGATTCACAAAGCATTTCTGGAGAACTTTGTGGAAGAAGCTTGGCACTAAGCTAAATTTTAGCTCAGCCTATCATCCACAATCTGATGGACAGATAGAGGTTGTAAATAGAAGTTTGGGTAACTTGCTGAGGAGCTTAGTAGGTGACCGAACCAAGAAACAGGATCATGCATTAGCCCAAGCTGAGTTTGCCTATAATGACTCACCAAATAGAAGTACAGGAAATAGTCCATTTCAGATCATGTATGGCATGCATCCGAGATGAAATTGTGAATTAAGAGACTTGGGAAATCTTGAACATAGAAGTGCTAATGGAGAGGATTTTGCAACAACCATGAGTGAATTGCATGAGCAAGTAAAGAAAATATTACCAAACACAAGCTATAGGTATAAGCAACGAGCATATTTACACAGGAAAGAGGTGAACTTTGAAGTGGGAGACATGGTCCTAGCCTATCTACGAAAGGAGAGGTTTCCAAAAGGAGATTACAACAAGTTGAAAATGAAGAAGATAGGGCCTTGTAAGATTCTTCGCAAGTTTTCAGCGAATGCTTATGAGCTGGAGTTACCTCCAGGCATTGGCATTTCACCCATTTTTAATGTAGCAGATTTGTATTCCTACACAACTGATAATTCAATTCAAACTTCTGGAAATCTTGACCACAATGAAGGAAAAGAACAATAGTGGCTAAAACAAATGTCTTCGGAAACTAACTTAGAAGCTGAACATATCTTGGATACACGTGTTACCAAGAAGACCAGGAAGAAAGAATATTTCTAATATCTAGTAAAGTGGACAATCCGACAAAGGAATCTACCTGGATGGATGAAGCAGCACTACAGCAAGTCGGTCATTCTGTAGAATATCTTATGAGCAAGAGCTCATAAAATTTTCTTTCTTGGGGAGCCTAATGCAGGTGCATTAGGCACACTCTTAAACCAAAGGTTTTGCAAGGTGATAAGTTAGTCACATGCCAAAGCTGAAGCTAAAAAAAAATTGGACATTTAGTTAGGAGTTGGTTATATTTTAAATAAAGACTTAAACTAAAACTAAAACAGTTAGGGTAGTTTTTTCTCTTGTTTTTGGAAATGGAAGTTTTTTGTTTTTAAGGCAAGCGATTTCTTTTTTGAAGGGTTGGTTTTTGGGGGGAAAAGAGAAGAAAGAAAATCTTCTTGTGGATAGTGGTGAAAACGAACTCTATGCACAATAAAAACTGAATATACTCAAATTACATCTGGTAAGTGGTTTTAATGTTTTGAAATCAATGATTTGTGTTGGCGGAATTTAATGTAATGAGCAAACTGCTGTAAATACTGGAAGTAGTAAGAGATTTCAAATTTTTCCATTTATTTCATTATTGGCAACCAGTTAAATTGAATGAGATTGAATCTTGAGTTAACTGTGTATTGAGTTCAATCTTAAAACTGGAGGCCCAACTACATTTCATTTCCAGCCAGGGTTAGTAGAGTTGTGAAGAATTTGTATTTTTCTTATTGTCTATAAGGACTGTGTGAAACCTCTGTGGAAAACGTTTTGAAGTGTATACTGCCTGAGAAAAAAACCAGAGTGCCGTTAATTGAATTGAGTGTAGTCTCAATCTGATAGGAATCGTCAGGGAAGGAGAAATTAGCATTCTTTATTGCTGGGCTTGGTTCATACAGATTTTTAAATCCTCTGGAAATCATTTAAGCCAAAATAAATTCGTGTTAAGCTAAAATGCCAGCATGTTTTGGGTGAAAGTAGGAATGGGAACGTATTAAGATTTTTTTTTAACCTGCTGTTTTGTATTTGCTCTGAATAACTTAAAAAAAACCCGTGAAGAACCACAGAGAGACCGAGTCCGGTTCTGAGTGAAGTATATTTTGAGTGAATATCAAATTATTATAAAAATAACCCAGCACGAAATTGAGAGAAAAATAAGTACAGCTCAAGATCTGTGTGTGCCAGAGATCTTATGTTATTTTATTTTGGGTTTAATTATCAGCGATACTGACATCAACCTCTATGGAAAAAGTAGCTTGTCACAACTGAACAATGAATAACCATACCCTACTAGTTTTAAAAACACGTTAACATTGAAAGAGTTTAACCTATCATAACCTTCAAAGTGAAATAGGACCCTGCCCTTCAAATTTGATCCTGATCCATCCTCGTTTTTCTATGTCCTCTCTAGCCTCGTCTGGTCTATTCCCACGCTTTAAACGACGTCGTCTCTTTGTGTCAGACACGACATGACATGGACGGCCACTAACCCCTATATATATTACTCTGCCTGCCCGAGTCCCGACGCGTCCAGAGGGCTCTAAATAGGAGATGTCCTGCACAACAATCCCGTTTGCTATTTGCTGTTTAGGGAAAGGACTAAGGAAGAGTTTTACCAGAGATAATATTCATTTTCCATATACAGAACGAGCTGCCATGTCGTCCAGGACATCAGTTGCACTGCACAAACTGTAGATATAAAGTTTCTGTCGTGGGCGCGTAACACGCAGAAGATTCCCGAATCCCCAGGGACTCCAATCCTTTCTTTAGTGCTTTCTCGGAGCCGTACTACTCAGTTCTGAAGCAAAACGCTGCCTTCAGCTGTTACGACGACAGAGCGTCGCGTGCAGGAAGCAGGGTCCCACGGCCACCCACACCAACAGTCACGCAATCTGCAAACAGTCAGTGTCTCAATCTGATTGCAGCGCCTGCCTTTCCAGCCTCGTCGGTCTATCTGGGGATTTTGCAGCAACGCGACTAGTGCTCGCGTTCAGCTCACTGACTATTTTATACAGCACAATTACAATTTATAGTACTCTGGGAAACATGGAGTGAGCTAAACTTTAAACCAGTGGTGGTATCATTTGTTCAGCAAATCTGTGAACAAATCTGATCAATATTTTATAATAAGAATATTTGAAATTGTACCTTCAGTGTGTTGAAATTGCATAATCATGGTGTCTTAGGGTGTCTAATCTATTTTTTCAACCAAAATTGCAATTTCAACAACCAAAATCCAAAATCTTAACAGCAAAAATTCCCTCTCCCTATTTCTAAAAATTTTACCAGCAAAAATTCAAAATGATATAGAGTGCAACTTTTATTCATAAAAATATAATCGAAGTTTTATGGACTTGCACTTTTCATTAGTTATCCATATCACAAAAGATATAAAATCAACAAAGTCAAACTTCCAACCACAAGTCCTTCAAGCTTTCTAAAAAAATCAACGAGTCACCAAAAAACAGCTATAAACATATACTAAAACAACCAACTTAAAAAAACAGACCTTCACATAAGATAAAAAAAGATGTTTAAACGATATGAAATCTCTCCAAGTCGACCAAGATCAACATAGTATTCGTCATAAAACATAATTCCATCCATAGCCCCAATGGCTTTCTTTGATAGTGAATTAGCCAAACCATTGAGCTCCAGTAAATATGATTGAAAGAGATATAAAGGAAGTAAAATTTCAATCCTTCATTTTTTTTCCATCCAGTGATCTAAGTTGATGACTTGTAAGAACAAAAAACCAGCGGCCCACTCGATCACGACTCCAGATTCTCCCTGGGTCTTGATATTGAAAATGTCTTTTCTTCGGGTAACCCATGAAAAACCTCAAAGAGCTATTAGGAGTTCTGATCAAGATGAAAATGATGATTCCATTGAATCTTCAAAACCATGCCTATGTCACAAAAACCATTTTTAAAGCTCCGTCAAAGTATCATATTCAAAAAAAAATCAATTACCCACAAGCTTACATGAAACACAAAAACCTTGAAACCTTAAAAAAATATACCAGCGTCTAACATTCCACACTTCCTAGATAGCAAAGATATTCTTTGAAATTTGAACAAGCTTGTATACATAGAAAAACACATTCCTGGAAATCCTCCTGTTCCCAAGCTTCCTGAATGTGCAGATATCCACAAAGGCTTGACTATACTGATTTGAGAATCCTCGTGTTCCCAAGCTTCCTGAATGTGCAGATATCCACACAGGCTTGACCATATCGATTTGAAAAAACAACATCGTGAGAAAAGATGTAAGACTAATTCACCATCCAATTTGCACAATTGAGAGATCTCTGGATCAAAAAACCGTTTTAATATATTGTTTCACGTAAGAATTTCATTGTCCAAGCATAACCACATAAAACATCTAATTTTATGTCGTTTTCAAAGCTTCTTTGCCCACCATTAGTATCTACTACAATAGAGAATATACTTTTTAATTGGAATTCAAGCTAAAAGATATAAATATATGGTGGAGAATAAATAAAAATAATAATTTAAATTTTTTTTTTAATTACACTTACGAGTCATTGAGTGCAAAAGGCAAGTTCCCATTGAGTGTTCTGCGTCCTCTTCCTCCGCTTTCTTTTACCAGATGTCTATCACGATTCATAGACTCTTGGTGGTTCCTCAACTTGTAACTCTGTATAGTACTAAAAATAATCTCAACAATTCAAAGTTGTTATGAATCAAACACTATGATGACATGCTCATACGCTCTTCAAAAGGGTTCCACCGTTATTTCTAGTTGTGAGCTCCTTGTAATACCCACATTTTGAGCCAGGCATCTAGAATTATATTTCTGGCTGCTTTCTCTAATTTAGATAAAACTACATTCACTGCTTTGAGGATACTGGCAGCTAGCATAACGGGCCCACCATCGAATGGGAGGGACCTAATTAGATGCTACCGTGAGAAACGAGATCCACTACATTACTCATCATGCAAGATGATGCAATTTACATTGAAGGAAACATGACTGCTACAGGGAAATTGAAACCTAGAACAGAATCAGGAGATGGAGATAAAGGTAAAAAGAAGCAGAAAGAGAAAGTGGGCTCCTATAGTTCAACATAGGACTCTCAAGACGCCAAAATTGAGGAGATGTCTAGACTCATTCGAAATTTGTCAAATAAATTATCTATACTAAAAGTATAAGGCAGTAATCCTCCTAGAACAACTCAAGATGGAGCACGTAGAAAGAAAAATAAATTCAGAAGGCCTTTCAACCCTCCGAACACTCAGAAAGATAAAAAAAAATTAAGATCAATTTATTAAGCCTCCTATTAAGAACAATAATCTACTATATTATTATATGGAATAAAAATTTGGGGGTACACATGGAGAAATGCATTGGATTAATGATAGATACAGAAACCACTCATCTAACTCAGCAAAATTATGATAAATTTATAAACTTTGGCCAATTTTTTTTGTTCATGAATGAAATACATCCTTCTCAATAGAGACTATTTGTGTATGCTTTTCAAGCTGACTTATATAAGAAGTATAATATTAGACTTAGGTTTAATGGAAAGAAACAAGATGACCAAACTCATTCTAAGAAGCTACAAGAGAAAAAACTAGTAAAAAAGTTAAAGAAGTTGTAACACCTTAATAACAAAAAAAAACTAGGTAACATATTAGAAGTTCAGCATAAATAAATAAATAAATCAATTGCTCCTTTTAATATAGATTATGAATTAGGGATGATTAAGATTGGCATTCCATTAATTTAATTGGCCAAGAATCCATCTTATCAAGAGCAAATTGCGAGAACTATTCAGTAGTGGATAGACTTCAACCATACAACCAGATATTCTTAACTTATGTGATGAGCACACATATAAAGGAAATGTCGTTGCCCCTTTTATGTAACCCTAAAGATTGAATATATACTATTTCACAACTGTATGTTATATTCACGGGCTTCACATAACCTAGTGCCCAAAATTACAAATGGAAAAATTGGGATTGGAAATCATAAGGCCATATCATGATTTGTGTTCTTTTGATTCAATAAAAGTAAAGTGCTTGGGTAATATCAAAGACTTAGTTGTAATCTTGGATCAGGTATGATGCATCTCCAGCTCTGACAAACTAGAATGAGATAAAAATGGAATGGAGTGATGATGGTGTTGATGAGATCATCCATGATGACCTCAACAGGTTACTGGGTTCTTTAAAGAGTTGTGGAAGAATCAAGGGAGTGTTAATTGGAAGGGAAATTTCCATTACTGATGCATTTATTCTTGGAAATGGCACAAAAAGAGATACAAAGGAATTAAAATGTGTTCTGAACCATTATTGTTCAGCTACATGAATGGATATAAACTATCTCAAATTTTCTATTGCTTTTCATGGTATATCTAAGAATTCATAAAGCCATCTAATGGCGTTATTGCCCTATGAATGAGTTGAAAATCGACTCTTGTATGAAGTATCTTGGGCTCAATCTCAAACCCAATGAATATGACTTCCATGAATAGGTATGGCTTTATGGAAATATTGAAAAATATATTTCATGATGGTGTTCTAGGTGGCCATCAAAAGGAGGCAGGGTTACCCGTTATTAAATCTATTTTAAAAGCCACACCAATGTGTTGGTATTCTTTGTCATGTGTCCCTGTAGGAATCCTGGGAAGATAAGAAGAAACTGTTTCAATTGCCTATGAAAGGGTAATAGAGTAGAGGATACCATCCCCTTTGTCAAATGGCAGAGACTTGCTAGACCTAAGTAGCTAGGTTGTTGAGGAAGGAAGCATAATCATCAATTCGGTAGGGCTCTCACAACATATTCATCAATATGGAAATTTCCTAGAGCTATTGGGCTTTGGAAGCAAGTTATGTAAGCTAAATATATATCCCCCCTCCTTGGCAGAATTGATAAGACTACCCCATAAACCCACAACAAATTCTTCTCTCATTGGATTTCCATAGAGTGGGAAATTGGACTTTCTGAAAGTAAGGAATAGGAGGATTGTTATATTGGATATGGACAATTGGATCAGTTGTGAAAGACAATAGACTCTTTGAGGAATTATTATTATTGCTAAGACTATAGGACTTACTGGTTCTGGATCTAGAATCTCATGAGATTTGGTCTCAATAACAGGATCATGCTGGATTTGATCTTCTTCATCTGAATCTGAAACTTGTAGCAAATCATCATCATCAAAAATAGTTGGAGAAATGGTTATACCTTCCTATGCTGCTGATGGTGGTGTGTCGTACAACTGATCTTCTTCGAACTGGACACTCCTCTCAATGAAGCATCTCCTGGTTGAAACCTCCATCAATCTGTAAGCTTTTGCATCTTCTTCATATCCCAACGGAATGCATTCGCTACTTTGGGCTTGGAAGGCCTTCCTCTTGTCAAGTGGTATTATGTCCCAAGATTTGGAACCAAAAAATATAAGGTGAGAGACATTGGGCTTATACCCATGCAGTGCTTCAAATGGAGTGGCCCCAAACACTTATTTATGAGGCACTCTATTCTACAAATACAAAGCACAGTTGACAGCTTCAGTCCAAAGAGGAGGAGGAAGATTCTTGGAATGGAGAAGGCATGTTACCATCTCCTTCAATGATCTATTATTTCTCCCAGCCACTCCATTCTGCAATGGTGTGTATGGAATTGAGTGTTCCATTTGAATCCCCTCTGATTCACAGAAATTATGGAAGTCTCCTTTGATGTACTCTCCTCCTTTATCAGATCTTATTAACTTTATCTTCTTATTGAAACTATTCTCGACCATATCCTTAAAAACTTTAAAAGTTTCAAAAACTTCTGATTTTTGTTTCATGAAGTAGATCCAGTAGTACCTAGAACAATCATCAATAAAGGTGAGGATATACCTCCAACTATTAATGGAGTTTGTGGGCATAGGTCCAGCTACACCACTATGTATCGAATCAAGTATAGAGGCATATCTGTGCCTTCCCAACATCATACCTCTTTTCTGGATGCTTACCCACCAAGAAACCAGCACATACTTCATTGGAAGTTTGGATGGAAGGAAAACCTTCAACAATTTTATCATTGTGGAATTGCTACAGATATTTGAAATTGATATGGAAAAATATCTCATGCCAAATCTTGCTGGTGTTGTTAGCATGAGACAGTAAAGTTGTAGGAGGAGAGACAGGTAAGAAATGTGAGAACTCATAAGCTTTAGTAGAGTGGTTTTCAATACCTTTCACTATGAGTTGTCCAGTGTCTTTTTCTGTGATCTCAATTGTCTCTGAATCGAATGTAACTCTCTTGGGAGAGCCTGTATGAGTCATTTGATAAATAGACAATAGGTTATCTTCAAGGGAGGGCACATAGAGGACATTCTTGAACTCACCATCCTTCGCTTTGACTGAGCCCCTTCCTTCTGATGGAATATGGGAATCATCTCCCATGTGAATATTAGGCCCATTTGACAGTGTGAGGGCCTAGAAGGATTATTTGGAGGCAACCATGTGGTTGGATGATCTAGAATCTATTATGTATGTTGTAGACTGAGTAAGGATAGCTTTCAAAGCATGGCACCTTTCATCATCTTTTGTCGGTGGTTCTTCATCAGGATTATTCGCTCCTTATGGGAGAGCAATGTTATGCTGCTTGAGAACAGATGACATTTGATCAATATGCTTCTTCATACAATTATCTTCAAGATGGTAACATTTCGCACAATAGGGCCATAACTTATTTTCAAACTTCTTTTTCTTAGAGTCGAGGGCTCCTTCGGAAGTCTGTTGATTCTATTTAGGCTTCGAATCACTGCTTTAGGCTCCTTCTTCTTTGATTTCCATTTGGCTTGTGCTTTGCTAGAGTCCGTTATTAGGAGAGCTTGATTTTTGGAGGTCTTGATGACTCCCATTTGAATCAACTTCTCTTGCTCCTTGATTAAGGACTCATAAAATGAAAGAAGTGAAGGAATTTTCCAATCTGAAAAGGAATCCCTTTTCAAATAGAATATTGAGACAAATATTGAATACCCAGGGCCGAGTTTGCTGAGAATGGATAGCACATTTTGCTCATCCTTTCTTTCTATTCTGCACTGTCTGTATTGGAGTGCAAAAGACTTGAACTTAGTAAACAATTTCTCTACTATTTCAAAATTGATGGGATGTAAGGCTACCAACTCATTCTATAGGAGGTTTCCCCGAAGCTCATCTTGTTTTCCAAACAAGTCTTCAATATTCTCCCAGGGTTCTCTGTGAATATAGGAGTGCATAGATAACTAAAAGATTCATCTAAGGGGTTCAGAAACTTGTTCTTCTCAATTGGTTGATGGGGCTCAACCTCCCTTCCAAGTATTATCCTATAGTAGCCAAGCTTGCACAAGGCTAGCTTCATATCTGCCCTCCAATCAAGATAATTGAAGGGTGTAAGGATCCAAGGAGTAGAAGGTAGAGAATCCATAATTATCCTGCTGAAAGAACACAAATATTCACACAAGCTATGTATCACTTGTAGATTTTCACTGCAAAACACTAAAACATTTGATCTATGTTAGAATCATGTTTTTCCTCTCGACATGAACACTTTTTCATGGTTCGTCATGCCCGCGCCGCCACTCTGAATAAATTCAGAGGAAGCAAATCACTATTGGGGACTTCTATGGAAACCCAACTGCTTCTGGTGTTCAATGGAGAGAAACAAACATGAAGCCTACTTGAGATGGCTCTAATACCATGTTAAAATTGTTGTGCGATTTAGATCTTCAAGCAATGAGTCCAAAATTATTATTGCAGTAAAAAAAAGAATGAAGATACAAACTAAACAAATCAAACCACAAAGGAAATGGATGATTATAGCTCAGATAATTATAGTGTCATTGTCATTGATTAAATCTAGTGTTACAATAGTTTACATAGGAAGGATTCAAATCCATTAGGAAAGAATTCGAATCTACCAACTTCATGTGACTACACCTAACTGACTACTTAACTTAGGATGTCTAAATCAATATCAGAGTCCAAATAGCTAACCCCAGATGTTTAAACAACTCACACAATCAGTAATAAATAGTTAACTTAGTCCAACTGAAGTGGTAGGTGAGCAAAGGTGCCTAATACACATACAACCATGCATTAACTAGCGTTGGTTGAACTGATTGTGATCTAACTGAATGTAACTAGAAATTAACTAAGTTTAACTAGTTTCAACTCCAACTGACTGAAGGAGGTTGGTGTCGGGATTCCCAGTGGCTCCTAAAATGTAAGGATTGATATAGGAGGTGCCTAAACTGATGCAATCAAGTTCCATCAGTGTTAGTTAGCCTCTAGATGTGCTCCCCACACTCTAGTAACTTGTACAAGTTTCCCCATTAGACCAAGTGGACCCAATGGTACTAGTGGACATAATTAATTAATTAAAACTCCTAAGTTAGGCTAAATTAATCTAATAGACATTTTAATCAAGGGAGGATTAATAATCCTAACAAGGAATTGGTTCCACATTAATATGACTACTATGTGTGGGGAATGCAATTCTTTGATTTGATATCTATTCTGATATGCAATGCAACTGTTTTTCTTTTATGAACCTTTTCTTTTATGGTCACAATATTGGCAAGCGATAACCTTTGTTTCCAGAAATGATATTATTATATATTTTGAGAATTCTGCTATGTGCACATCCCTTGAAATCCAATCAAATGGATAAACTATGAAGGTGGTATGAATAGAATACTCATTTTTAATTAGTGACTGAGTTTGTCTTTTGTTATAGAAAGATAAAGAGGTCAACTACTACTACTAGAGATTTCAAGGGTACTAGCTCAATAGAAGAGCACCTGCCTTACAGGAAGGAGATTGGCGGTTCAATTCCTACATACCCTATCTATAGAAATATGTGAATATTTGCATATGAAATGCCTAAATTAGTTACAACCAACAAATGGGAGATAAGCAATCAAACAAATGACCAAAATTCACATATGAATGACCAAATAACAACTTTGATGGCTAATTTTTAGACTCTTATCACCAAACATATGACCAGATTAATGGCCAAACATATGACCATATTAATGACCAAATATGCAACCAAATTAATGACCATATGACAAGCTAAAATGACCAAACTATATATGACCACAATTTTTGTCGTGTGATAAGAGACTAAAAATTAGCCACCAACGATCGCCACATAAAAAATGGTCATTTATAGGCGGAATTTTGTCATTTTTTTGTCACTTATCTCTCATTATGTACTAGTGATTTATTGACTCTGATACAACCAATTATTTATGGTATTGATTGGGTTTCATGTGTTCTTGAGTAAGTATAATTATTTGATTGTTACTTTTCCTTAATGCATGAATATGTTATGGTATTTTGATTAAGTTATGTTTATGGCCTATGGTTTGGTTATATTTATGTGTACAATGATATGTTAATGCCTTTGTATATTCTATTTAGGATATACTACCCATTGTAAAGAATAAACCAAGCAACCCCCTATCCAAATAAAATTCCCAAATTGATAGTGGAGCCAAGTACCATCCACTTTTAGGGTATTCAAAAACCCAATGTATGTCCATGGACACTAAATGTTAACCCTGCCACACCCTCCTAAGAAGTTTTAGTGTGAGTTAGGTTAGAAAGGGAATAATTCCAACCCTTTGCTTGGTCAACTTGCTTCTGTTATCCCTTCACTCTACATTGACATGGATGCCATGCAGATTTAGTTAGGATAAAAATTTGTTTAGTAGACATTTGATATATCTTCATATGATTGTTGAGATTTAATAACTAGCAACAACCGTGCATTAATTTTATTAATGTGTTTGATTACGTCGATAGGCGTAAATTTAGGCACATACTATAGGAAAATACATTAATATAAAAAAGTATGTGCCTAATTTACACCTATCGTCGTAATCGGACACATCATAAAAATTAATGTGGTTGTTGCTAGTAACGGGTGGGCCCATAGTCATATCTCCAAAATAATAATAAATTAATGTGCTACAATTAATTATTATACTATTATTTTTATTATTAACAATAATTATTATTAATATTGATAAATTAATATTTTAATTGATTATAATATAATAATTAATCAATTATTTAAATATTATTATTAAATAAATACTATTAATTATACTCAAATCTAAATATAATTAATTAATTAATTAATTAATTAATTAATGCGTCACAATAATATTATATATCATAACACTTAGGGTTATATCATAATGCATTGGAGACAATCGTTAGATTACTATATAGATTGTGATAAGTTGAATGATGAGCATTTGATTATTTTTAATTCATGGTTAATATTTGATTTGACGAAGGCTATAGTTGTATATAGAGATGTTTTTTTGAATTGAATAATGATGATGATGCAAAAAAACATTTGAGCAATAAAATAACAAAAAAGTATTTATGTTTTAAAATGAAAATATAAACTCTAAATAAAAATTATTAATTAATAATTAATTAATATTATCAAAATATAAAGTATAAAACAACTTCTTTTATTATAGTTATTTAATAGCTATTTATTATAATAATTAATTATGAATAATTTTTAAAAATATTATAATTAATTACGATGTTTTAAATATTATTATTTATAATATTATAATATTAATTAAGTATTTATAATATGCAATTTATTAAAAAATAGTATCATTAAATAAAATAACATTAATAAAATTATATTAATTAATTATATAAAAATTAATTAAAGTAATGTCATTGAATTATAATGTTATATTTTAACCAAATACTTATAATATTATTAATGATATTATATTATACTATTATATAAATATGGTATTTAATTAAAATATAATTATAATCAAAGTAATAATAAAATATTATTATTGCCATGGGTGTGGCTCATTGGCGATTCACTTTTTTTGAAGTCACTTGTTGTAAAGGAGGTTATGAGTTCAAATAATAAGGATTTGATCTTTTTTAATTCATTTGATTATTTTAGTTGATAATGCAACAACCATTTTTCTAAACATCCAAAGATACATTATTAATGTGTCACATCTTGGGCATTATCGCAATGTGACATAACCCTTTCAACAAATATCACAATGTGACATAACCCTTGATGAACGTTGCTAATGTAACATAACCCGTGATATACACCACAATTCGACATAACCCTTATTGAACACCCACTATCACATTATTAATCTGTCACATCTTTGGTTGTGTTGACATATACCAACCAAACACTGTAACAGACGATGGCTTAATGTCGTAATGTGATATAACCCTTGATAATGTCACAATGAAATGTAACCCTTGATAAACATCACAATTTATCATAACCCTTAATGAACGTTGAATGTCACAACACAACTAAAAGAATAAATCCATTTAACATTTCAAATTTTGCACCGATCATAACATTAAAGTGCAATTGTTTCATCAAATTTTGATCGTGTAATATAAAATCTTCATAGCGTAATATCAAAACATTGATTGTGTAAACAGATGAACTTTTTTTCACTTTTCAAAAGTAAAAGTCTTAACATGACAGAAAAATACATCATTTTGGCCATACTTAACCATGGTTGAATTTGGTGAACCACGTGGCCATAGTTGATAATCCAACAAGAAATTTTCTAAACATCCAAAGACACATTATTGTGTCGAGAGGCGCTCTACAGCCAAGTATGGGGGAGATCTTGTAACGTTAAGTAAAATTATGTAACGTTATGGGGGAGATCTTGTAAAGTTAAGTAAAATTATGTAACATTATGGGGGAGATCTTGTAACGTTATGTAACATTATGTCGGCTATAAATAATGAAAAAAAAATTAAAAATAAAAACAACTATATAAACACCTAGAAATATTGTAAACTACATAATAAACACCAAGAAGTATCGCAACTTGGAAGCCTTGATGCAATAGGTAAGAATTTTAAATGTTAAATTTTATTTCAAGTAATCTAAATTCTCTAACAAAGAAGAAGACTGAAGGCCAAAATGGTGGTGTTTAAAAAAATCAAATCCTGCCCCAGCCTCATGCACCCATCTCCACCTCCCGGTACGATCTCCTCAGGTATTGCACCCAGTTGGCCTCGAGAATTATAATCCTACAATTCTCAGCCTCGACAGCAGCAAAGGCTGATCAAGAAAGGTTTTCGTGGAATCAAGAACATGATGCTTCCATTTATCAAGAACATGATGTTTCCATTCTGTATTTTAATGAAAATCATACGCTATGACCTTCCATTGTTTGTGTCTGCTATGTTCGGGTCGTCCATATATTTCATCATTATAGAATTGTTATACATCAGTAAGTATATATATGTATGTAGAACTCATTGGATGCCATTTTTTTCAAGATATCTGCTACCTAATTTATGGACGTTGATTCAGTGTCGTTACCGTTGTGTTGGATGCTGGATAACGACCCGAAAAATGGGGTTCTATTGAGCCTAACCCTAATAGCCCATATGGTATTCATTCTAATTATTTTCTCTCCTTTATCATTCAATTGAATTGCGTGAACCAGTGTTATCAGTTTATAATCCTCGCTCATTAATTTCTATGCAATACTATTTGCTACAAGTCCCTGTATTATTTCATTCACTAACATCAATTTATGTACAATGGAAGCTCTCTTTATGGCTTCAGAAGGGGTGGTTAGTTTCTTGGCTCTCCTTATCTGGGAAACAGTAAAAGAAACAGTTGATTACGGGTTTTGATCTGCTCCCTCCATACGGCTTAAAGGAAATGTTCAATGGATTGAGGGAAAATTATTCCATTCATTCTCAATGGATATTTACATTCTATGATTTTTGGGACATGATGTTATTGTGAAGATAATTCTAAAATTCGCCAGTTAATGCTATTATCTTCACTCTTATTTTATTCGGTATTTGATTAGCCTTTAAATTTTTATTCGATATAAAGACATGGTTGTTAAACTTTATGATTATTACTCCAAGCAAATGGTTATTATTGTTAGTACAGTTATAAAAGTGGTTAGTGAATGTTGATATTGGTAGATACAACTAACTATTTAGTTTTGTACAGATGGTTAACTCTTAAATAAAGACTAAAATATATAATTTTATATTCATTTATCCTAACAGAAGCTTATTTAAATCTTAATCAAGTTTCTTTTAAGTGTAACTTGAGTTCAATACCTGAGAAGAGGTTTGCATCTCGAGATATTTGATTCCTCTCGACACTTGATAGAGCCTAGGATTTGGATCTAGGTTGGTTAATGTGTCACATCTTGGGCATTATCGCAATGTGACATAACCCTTGAAAAATATCACAATGTGACATAGCCCTTGATGAATGTCGCTAATGTAACATAACCTATGATAAACGTCAAAAAGCAACATAACGCTTATTAAACGCCCACTATCATATTATTAATGTGTCACATCTTTGGTTGTGTTGACATATACCAACCAAACACTATAACAAACCACGGTTGAACGTCGTAATGTGATATAACCCTTGATAACGTCGCAGTGAAACGTAAACATTGATAAACATCACAATGCGACATAACATTCTACATTACTATGTAGAATGCGGATGGTTTAAACGATTTCTTTTGTCAAACGACTATATATATATATATCAAGAAATTTCTTAAAGAATTTTTCTAAACATCCAAATACAGATTATTAATGTGTCACATCTTGGGCATTATCGCAATGTGACATAACCCTTGACAAATATCACAATGTGACATAACCCTTGATGAATTTTGCTAATGTAACATAACATGTGATAAACGTCACAATGCGACATAACTCTTATTAAACACCCACTATCACATTATTAATGTGTCACATCTTTGGTTGTGTAGACATATACCAACCAAACATTGTAACAAACCATGGCTTAACGTTGTAATGTGATATAACCCTTGATAACGTCGCAGTGAAACACAAACCTTGATAAACATCAGAATGTGACATAACATTCTACATTACTATATAGAATGTGGATAGTTTAAACCATTTCTTTTTTTTCAAACGAATATATATATATCAAGAAATTTCTTACAGCATGACGGCGAATAATGTGAGACAGGCATTGAGGAATGAAGAATTTCAATATCCATGAATAAATGTTTCAATCATTGCGATGAATGTCTCAATGGAACAAAACCATTAAGGAATGCACCATTGAGGAATGTCGTGATCCAACATTAATTTTGATAAATGTTTTAATATCAAAACATTGTTTGTGTACACATATGAATATTTTTTCGCTTTTCAAAAGTAAAAGTCTTAACGTGACAGAAAAATACATCATTTTGGCCATACTTAACAATGGTTGACTTTGGTGAACCACATGGCCATAGTTGATATTGAAACAATAAATTTTTTAAACATCCAAAGACACATTATTAATGTGTCACATCTTGAGAATTATCGCAATGTGACATAACCCTTGACAAATATCACAATGTGACATAACCCTTGATGAATGTCGCTAATGTAACATAACCTGTTATAAATGTCACAATGCGACATAACGCTTATTAAATGCCCACTATCACATTATTAATGTGTCACATATTTGGTTGTGTTGACATATACCAACCAAACACTATAACAAACCGTGGCTTAACATCGTAATGTGATATAACCCTTGATAACGTCGCAGTGAAACGTAAACCTTGACAAAAATCACAATGCGACATAGCATTCTACATTACTATGTAGAATGTGGATGGTTTAAACCATTTCTTTTGTCAAATGACTATATATATATATCAAGAAAATTATACATATATATATCAAGAAAATTATTAAAGAAATTTTCTAAACATCCAAAAACTTATTATTAATGTGTCACATCTTGGGCCTTATCGCAATGTGACATAACACACAAATATCACAATGTAACATGACCCTTGATGAATGTTGCTAATGTAACAAGACCTGTGATAAACATCACAATGCGACATAACGCTTATAAACGCTCACTATCACATTATTAATGTGTCACATATTTGGTTGTGTTGACATATACCAACCAAACACTGTAACAAACCATGGCTTAACGTCATAATGTGATATATAACCCTTGATAACATCGTAGTGAAACGTAAACCTTGATAAACATCACAATGTGACATAACATTATACGCTACTATGTAGAATGTGCCATGGTTTAAACCATTTATTTTTTCAAATGACTATATATATAATTCTCACAACCTAATGGCGAATAATGTGAGACAAGCATTGAGGAATGATGAATTTCAATATCCATGAATAAATGTTTCGATCATTGCAATGAATGTCCCAATGCCACAAAACCATTAAGGAATGCACTATTGAGGAATGTCGCAACCCAACATAAGTATTGATAAATGTCGTAATCCAATATATTCCTTTATGAACGTCGAAATCTAACATAACTCTTGATGAATGTCGCAATGCGACAAAGCCATTAAGGAATGTACAATGGTGGAATGTTTCAATCCAATGTAAGCATTAATGAATGTTGAAATGCGATAAAGCCATTAAGGAATGTACCATGGATGAATGTCACAATGCAATACAATCCTTAATAAATAACAGAATGCGACATAATCCATAATGAATGTTAGAATGGAACATAACCATAATAAACATCAGAATATGACATAACCCTTGATGAATGTTACAATGATGGACGTCAAAAGTCACATTATGAATGTGTCACATATTGGGTTGTGTGGGTGTATATCATTTTTTAATCCTTAATGAATTTTAGAATGGGACATGTAACCCTTTGTCATGTTAGACATATAACATTTTCTCAATGTCACAATGTGACATAACAATTAATAAACGTCACAATGCAGCATAACACAATGAACTTCGAATGTCACATTATTGATATGTCACATCTTGGATTGTGTCAATGTATATCATTTTTTAATCCTTAATGAACGTTAGAATGTGACATATAACCTTTTGTCATATTAGACATACAACATTTTCCCAATGTTGTAATGTGACATAACCTTCATAAACATCAGAATGAACCATAATCCTTGATGAACGTTGAATGTCACATAATTAATAAGTCGCATATTGGGTTGTGTCATTGTATATATCATTTTTTAATCCTTAATGGGACATAAACCTTTTTCATGTTAGACATATAACCCATACTTAATGTCACAATGCAACATAACCATAGATGAACGTTGCAATTGAACACAACATGAATGTCACATAATTAATAAGTCACATATTGAGTTGTGTCATTGTATATATCATTTTTTAATCCTTAATGGGACATAAAACTTTTTCATGTTAGACATATAACCCATATTTAATGTCACAATGCAACATAACCATAGATGAACGTTGCAATTGAACACAACATGATGATTGTCGAATGTCACTTTACTAATGTGTCACATCTTGGGTTGTGTCGGTGAATATCAATTTTTAATACTTAATGAACTTTGGAATGGGACAAACCTTTATCATTTTATACATGTAACCTTTGCTCAATGTCGCAATGCGACATAACCATTGATGAATGCCACAATGCAACATAATACATGATACACATCACAATGTGAACGTCGAATGTCACATTATTAATGTATCACATATTAGGTTGTGTCAATGTATATCATTTTTTAATCCTTAATGAATGTTGCAATGTGACATAACCTTATCACATTATTAATTTGTAAATCATAGGCATTTTGATTTTTATAAAAACCAATCAATATTATACATACAACCTTTAAAGAATGCCATGAAATAACCCCTTACTCCAAAGTCTTTTCTTCAAGTAATATTATATAATATTAATGTGCCTAAAATTCTATTTAATGTGATGTTTTGGATCTATCATGCAACTAAATTTCAAAGTTTAATTTCAAAAATAATAGATTGGGAAATTGTTAAAAGTGTTTTTCTAACTTAGATTGTATTGTTTATTTCTTATATTTGGATTAGTTCAAATAATATTTTTGATTAATTTCTTCTATTTGGGTCTTAAACTAATAGATCAATAAATTTGAGATTTTGTTTACCCATGTTTATTAAATTTCAAAACTAATAGATTGGAAAATTACTAAAAGTGTTTTTTTAACTTAAATTGTATTATATTATTATATTATGTTTTTCCTCTTCTTATGTTCTAAATACTTATTCACACTCTTCCTTCATTTCTTCCTTTATATATATATATATATATATATATATATATAATTGAAAAATAATATTTATTGTACATATAATATTTTATTTATATAGTAATTATTTTCACTATTTTTACAAAACATGAATATTTCATTTTATATTGAGTTAAAATAAATGAATCAAAAAATTTAAGTGAGAATTTCTCTTAACAACTATGGATTTATCATACAACTAAATTTCAAAGTTTAATTTCAAAAATAATAGATTGGGAAATTGTTAAAAGTATTTTTCTAACTTAGGTTGTATTATTATTATTATTATTTTTTTTTTTTTGTGACTAGGGGAATCGGAAGTTGGGCTGGTACTCGGGGTGGGATCCATTCCTGCTACCACTATGCCCCTAGATGCCCCACACCTGCACTCGTGACAGGGATCCATTCCTGCTACCACTATACCCCTAGGTGGTGCCCCACTCATGACAGGGATCCATTCCTGCTACCACTATACCCCTAGGTGGTGCCCTAGTACTCGGGGTGGGATCCATTCCTGCTACCACTATGCCCCTAGGTGCCCCACACCTACACTCGTGACAGGGATCCTTTCCTGCTACCACTATACCCCTAGGTGGTGCCCCACACCTGCCGCAAGACATGGGACACAGGTAAATATGGGTGAGATTTGAACTTGTGACCTCCAATTTACAGTACCCTTAGGTGCCCCACACCTGCCGCAAGATATGGGACACATGTAAATATGGGTGAGATTTGAACTTGTGACCTCCAATTTACATGGGACACATGAGCCACACCCGTGCAGGCAATATAGATTGTATTATTAATAAATTTGAGTTGGATGCATTTATTGGGTTTATTGCAATGTATGATTTCACACCCTTTCAAATTGAATATTACAGGAATTCAATCACCTCTAATTTAAATATGGGATGGAAATGTCATCGCGCATTTATTGGGTTTATTGCAATGTATGATTTCATAACCTTTCAAATTGAATATTACAGGAATTCAATCACCTTTAATTTAAATATCGGATGGAACGTCATATCGCAAGGTAATTTGGTAAAATATCTATTTGTAATATATTGTATGCTTCTTTTTCACCAAAATGTGCGATCTTTTTTATCTATTATATTTTCTATCCCATCTTAGAATATTATAGGGAGATCATGCAATTAAACGAAATGATTTAACCATACCAAATAAAATAAAAAATGAACTTAGAGTAGTTGAGATAAAATCTCATAACTACAGCTCCATCAATAAAAGTCCCAGTAATAATTACCCAATTTCAAAATGCAAGCAGTTGTAACTAAACACTACTAGAAATATTTTCTTCGGAGGATGCATCCACAGACTTCAAAGGTCCAAAATTATGACTGGTTAATGGCTTAAGAATTGCGCCAGAGCGAGACAGTTATACCCAAAACTCTTGATTGGTTATGAAATATTATTGCCATCATTTACAAATCAGCAAACCGACGTGCTAACCTACAGAGAGCACAATAAAACAAAAATAGGTCTATCAGTTACGCAGGGGAAATACACATGAATAGGTACCTGGCAATGGTGAATTCATAGAGATTTCCCCTTTGGGAGAAAACCATGAGTCCAACTTCCACATCGCAGAGCACTGAGAGCTCATAAGCTTTCTTCAGCAACCCATTCCACAAACATTTGATAGCTCAACCCAACATATGCAATGCTTAAGACATAACTTCATCCTTTATTAAAATTAACAAAGGAACATAAATATAAATTTGTGTATGAGTTAACAAAAAAAACAACAAATATAAAAGTATCATTTGAGTAAACTATAAAAGTCACAATGCCAAAATATATTATTCGTTATAAAATCGAAACAAGTTTGTGCGAATACCACAATATGATAGGTTATCGATTAATATATATATATATATCTCCTCGAATCGACGTGTTCAGGCGGTGTAGCCCCATGACGTCCAACTACTGCCACTGGCCAATACATTCCCATAGATATTTATGGTTATAAACAATACATTAAACTAGCAATTGCCCCAAAAAGGTGCAATAATACGCCGATAGGTTATTGTTTGAGGATGAAATATTTCAAAGGGGTAAACTAAAATCAAGTTTGTGTTTTGGGAAAAAAACCCAAAAATACACATAGACTAAAGTTTTCCAATGGTGTAGAGTTGATCTTCTACCTTGAGCACCATCACAAATAGGGAAGGCCAAGGAAGGGTCAATTTTAAAAATCCCTTCCAAGTTAGCATAAATAGGACCTCGAATATTAAATGTAGACAAAGTTAGCCATGAACTAAACGGAGTTAGCATTTTCATATCATTTATGTCACCAAAAGTTGGCAAAACCTCTTAATTCTAAAGAGAGAGTATTTCGATGAAATGCTTAGTCTTTCTGAATTGTTAATCATCAAGATCAATAAATCAATTCACTAATTTTGACTGTGTTTGATATTTTCCCAACAATTTAGAAATAAATTAACTCACTTCCTAGGTTTTGTAATGCTTTGCCTTTGATTCTCCCAATGAAGATGAAGAAAATTTTGCATACTTGTGAAGAGTATATGAAGGCATAGCAAAAAAATTCCACGCAAAGGAATATTGTCTTAATCTTCATGTGCTCTAAATTTAGAAGATTCTCTGAAACTCAAAATTGTTGAAACACTCCTGGAGCTCCTCAATGTGTCTTGCGCAATGCGCAATGTGTCTAAGCATATAGCAACACAATATTGAATGAACACATATGTAAGAGAATTGTGTAGGATACATGGTATCCATCCTCATATTAAATATAAATTGACCGGTCATCAATTTTGCATAGTGGAGCCTAATTTGTGCTCTCCAAATGAACAAGACCATCCCATAAATGTAAGTTCATTTACTTTAGGCTA
>LPNX010617073.1:517962-555919 GCA_001517045.1 Pseudotsuga menziesii | reverse complement strand
CTGTTGGTTTAAAGATCTAAGTTTTGTTTAAAGAGGAAGAAAAGTAAAAGAACAGTAAACACTTTGCTCGAATATATATATGCTTGAAAAACTAACAGTTCAAGAGACTTTAATTAATCTATATGCTTGATGCAAGGATATGCAGTGGAAATGCTCTCCGATAGAGAGTGCTCTTGACTTGGATTACGGCAAGTTCAAGAGACTTTAGAAATTAATTGATTAACTTATTCAACAATGAAAAGAAAACTCTCCGATAGAGAGCACTCTTGATCTATAAAGTGAGATTCAAGAGATTTCTACTTTAAACAGTTGAATTACTTATGAAAGGTACAAAAAAATTAAAAGATGAAGTAATCAACTTGGTTAATGAAACAAAATGGGCTAATCTAACAATTAGTGTCTACTTTGCAAAAAATGAAACTACTCTAAGTATTTGAAATAAATCTAAGCTAAGAACCAAGACCATAGTTACATATATTGTGTCGGCGAATATATCGCCAGGGGTCCGTAATGAAACTTATCAGCAGCAACGGCGAAAATATCGGAAAATATCGGCAAATGTCGTTTCGCATTAAAAAATACAAAAATAAACATTTTTTTTCAATTTTTTTAAACATCTAAAGCAACAACAACATCAAATAAACACATTTCCACATAAATATTAAAATACAACTCATATATAAGATGCATAATATGTCAAATGGTGGATCATGATCATATATCGACTATAAACTGAAAATACTGAAATATGTTCTTGATGGAATGATAGAACATCACATCAAATGATCAAAATAAATGTCTCTCAAGAGATGAATCATCATGAGTCATGACTCATGAGGCATGTAGAATCATAGTGTATAGAGTCTAGACATAGGACACCAACATAGTATGATAGTATAGTACAATGATAAAAATAGGAATCAAGTCATCGACTCCCTGAGGACGATCCTGTAATCAATCTACCCCTTTTACGGGTCAAGGGCACTGGTTGTGGCACCACTCTTCCTCTAGAAGCAGTAGGTGCCGGTGGTCGTGGCGGTGGTCCAGATGAGCCTGGGGTGGAACTAGAACCTCCAATTGCTCGAGTAGATGCTGTGGATGAGGGGGAGGCGAATGTGAGCTGTCTCACTCTCCTCCCAGTCCCAACTGTATGACTCTGTGGAGGTGGTGGGCCACCTGGAGTTGGTCGGCGCTGCAAATGAGTATCAACCTCCTCCTCAATGTCCTCATAGTCGTAGGCATAGTAATCCTCTGGAAGTGGAACATCAGCCTCCTCCTCTTCCCCCTCCTCCTCTGACGGATCTGCATCATCATCCCCCTCTTCCTCCAACCATTCAGGTGCCTCGTCCATCACAGGATCCTCCCTCTCCACCCTCCATTTGCTAGTAGTGTCAATATCATCCAATGAAATGGCATCTGGATTGGGCACTTTCTCAATTTGTTTCACTTGCAACCTTAGATTGTGGTAGACATAAACCATGTCATTAAGGCGCTCAGAAAGTAACCTACATTAGTATGAGATCCATAGTTAGGGGGTGATAAATGATGATAAATTCAAATTCAAAATTGTAATAAATTATATTTAAAATTAACAAAATTATAAAGAAGCAAAGATTATAAATTTAAGTTTAAACTTTAACATTTCTAAATTGAAAATTCTAACCTTCTGCGCTTCTTGGAGTGTATCTTCTCAAAGACACTCCAATTGCGCTCACACCTTGATGCACTGCAAGTTTGACTTAGCACTCTAATGGCAAGTCTTTGCAACTCTGGGACTCTGCGACCATAGTTGGTCCACCACACATCTACAAAGAAAACAAGAAAGGTAAACGGTAAGACAAAATTCAAATTACAAATTACAACCTATTAAATATTTACCAAGTAAAAAACATAGAAATGAAAGGGTAATTAATTAAGAGTCTAAGAGAATCGAGATCAAAATTTGAAAGTTTTAAACAAATTGTACCTGGCATCCTTGTGGTTCTATCCTGGACAGCCATGTCATAGCCAAAAGTGCCACCTGACATCCTATAGATCTCCATCTTTCTAGAAATCTCTGCTCGCTCAGAGGGAGTTAACACCATCCTCTGAACACACTGGAGAAAGACATCCATGACCTCAGCATCACACTGAAAGCCACATGCATAAGAGAAAGCAGGGTTGAGGTAGAGCCCTGCTGCATGAATGGGACGATGGAGAGTATTATTCCATCGTTCATCGATCACACTCCATAGTTCAGTTCGCCTTGTGAGTCCCACCTCCCCCTTGTCCTCATAGTAGCGATGGATAGCTTCCTTGGCCCTATCCATGGCCTCATACAAGTAGCCCATTGCGGGCTTTTCACCATCAACCAAACGAAGAACCTTTACCAAAGGTTCACTAATGGCACATACCTCCTCCAATCGTGCCCAAAAATCCAAATCAAATTGCACCAATCGAGCAATGGCTTGCCCATATTGTTTGGTGCTATAGACACAAGATGCCCACTCATCAGAAAAAATCATCCGCTGCAACTCCATCATAACCTTATGCATAGACTGAATAGAAATGAAGGAAGTGGCGAATCGTGTGATTGCAGGCCGCAACAACTCCTTGTTTCCTGTGAAGCGTCTCATAAGTGAAAGAACATATGTATGATTATATATATATATTTTGTCACATTCCGAGCTGAATCAATGACTTCTTTGATCCAAGGAAATTTTCCCATGTCCTCTAGCATCAAATCAATGCAATGGGCAGCACAAGGAGTCCAATACAAGCTCGCATACCTCTCCATAAGCATCCTCCCAGCAGCAACATAACTGGCAGCGTTGTCCGTAATGACTTGGACAACATATTGTGGCCCTATCTCTTGGATAAACTTATCCAACAAATCACATAATAAGCGTGATCTTTAACATAGGGAGATGCATCGACAGATTTGATAAAAACTGTCCCCCTGGGACAATTGACCAAGAAATTGATAAGGGATCTGCCCTTCCCATCAATCCATCCATCCGACATAATAGTGCAACCGGTGACCGCCCATGACTGTTTGAGCTCATCTAATCTCCGGGTGCAATCAACCTTCTCCTCATCAAGGAGTCTCCCTCTCAAATCATTATAGGAAGGCCCCCTATAATCTGGACCAACAGTGCCAGCAGCTTCAAACATGGCATGATAGTAGGGGTTGTTTTTGGCGATGTTGAAAGGCACATCACCCCATAGAAAACATTTTGTCACAAGTCTATCCGCCTCATCCTTCTCCCTTTGTTTGAGCATGGTTCGAACAGAAGGTTGCCTCGAATGCGATGCCACATGAGGTGAGGCTGAAGAAGGCATAGTGTAATGTGGGGGTCGTGTAGATGAGGAGAAGGAATGCAAGTCACTTGTGCCCCCCATGGTTCGTGACTGTGTTCTAGATGCAAGTTCGTATCTAAACTCCTCTTTCTCGTCCCTCTTCTTAGCCATGTCAAGAATGGATTGGTTTGCAATCCGCATCACTTCTGGGGTAATAGCAGGACAAACATCCACTTCATGCCCAACAATTTTGGCAAGGTGGTATTTCAAGCGGCTAATTCCACTAGAAATATCCCTCCCACATAGTTTGCAATTCAACTTTTGCCGATTATTAGGGTCAATTGGCTGCCCATACTCCCACATTGGATCCAATGGCTTTGGCATTGTGTCCACTGTCACCTATGCCACATTGCCACAACAAACAAACAAAAATGAATTAATTTTAAAATGTTCTTTAAAATTTTGATTCTTGAAAACAATGAAATTATTAAAAATTTAAAACATTCAAACTTCAAAGAAATGGGAGGGTGGCCTACCTAAAACCCTATAGGCTATGATTGTAATGGCAAATCTACACCCTACACTAAATCTAAACCTAAACCCTACCTTAAATCTACATTAACCAACAAATCTCAAACAAAATAAAAAATAATGAAAGTTTAATGTTAAGAATACATACCTGATTAAATGCTATGGAAACTTGATTGCTCCCTTCCTCTCCTGTAGAAAAACGCCCAAGATCGCGCAAATCGCCAGAGCTCCTCTTCCTCCAAGCTAAAATGTCCACATGAATGAAAAAAACCCGGCCGCGGACTGTTATCGGCGATTTTTTTTAATTTTTGGGCAACAGGGCGATATATTCTATCGAATCGCGATATTATCGGAATGTATCGCGATCTATTAAAAAATGGCGATATATTAAAAATATCGGAAAATGTCGCGATAAATTAACGGCGATATATCGCCGACCCTATCATCTCGCGATGTCGGCGATATATCGCCGATATATGTAACTATGACCAAGACACTCTTCCCCAAATGGGGAAGAAAAACCAAATATGGAAGGCCTTATCCCACTTAGCCTTGTTTTATTAATGAAGTACAAATGCCTTGGGAATTTAATCCTTGTAAGGACTTTGAGAAGTAACTTAAGTAAAAATGAAAAACTCTTATGAGTTTGTACAGAGGAGAATGACTTCTTTTTTGGTTTTGGATCCCTGTCTTTGGATCTAGTTCTGCTTGTTTTTTCTTGTTTGGTTTTGCTTTTGGTTCACCTGTGGATAAGAGCTCTAAACAAGGACTAATAAGAGTGTTAGGAAATCAAATTTAACTTGTGATTCGAAAAGATTAAGTGAATGAGAAGACAAGTGCCTTATGAGATGAAACAAAAGACCAAAACAATGGAATCAGACCCAAAATCAAAACTTGGAAAAGACCAGGCAAGCTCACCGATTTTTATGTAAAATGCACGATTTTTTCTGAAACGACTTGAGACTTTTTGCGAATTTAAATTTAAAGATTTTTTAATATTTTAGGCTAATTTCTAGAATCTGGAAAATAACAGAAAATTGCAAAAAATCAATAAAAAATAGCAAGTACAAAATTGTACGTTTTTCGAGAAAAAGTCAAATAATTAAAAAAAGAAAATTTTTGAAAAAATTTCGAAATTTTTTCTGATTTTTAGGCTAATTTCCATAATTGAAAAATGTCAAAAATCAGCCAAAAAACAGCAAGCTTGAAATGGCACGTTTTTCGAGAAAAAGTACAAAAAAGCTTGAATTTTTTTTATTTTATGAATTTCCAGAATTAAAACAAAAAATGAAAAATGAAAAAACATAGAAAAAATCAGCAACCCTAAAAGTGGAAAATTTGCACGTTTTTCGAGAAAATTCGTGCACGTTTTCCAAGGCAAAAAGAAAGATGGATTTACAAAAATAGAAATGAAACTAGATCTTTAAAAGTGGGCCTTTAGAAAGATGGATCTAGGTTTGAAAAAGTAGATCTAAGGCTAGAAAGCCTAGATCTAACTTAGTAGAAGCCAAGCAAGCTTGAAATAAAGATTTAAATGACTTGATAACTTCTATAAAAGTGGAAAAGAGGTAGTATAGAACCTTGAAAATAGAGATCCACTTGTAGTAACTAATGTAACCAAGAGAATTTTTTTAAGTTTGTTGGAGAAGGCAAGAAAGATCCGGAACCGCTTGCAACCCTTCAAACAAAATATATTAATAATGGAACACTTGTATGGTGAAGGTATTAGGTGCCGAAAGCTTCTACTAGATGCAATCCCTGAAGACACAAACACCCAATGCATATTTGATTAAAAGCCTAAGTACTAGATTGTTAGTCTTCAATAAACATAATAATCAAATTGCAATACAAGGGTAGGGTGAAAGAGATATTACTTCACATAGGATGAAGACACAATGCCAAAAACCCATCAAATGACCTCCAAAGTCTCAATATTTTATTAACAAAAGAAGCTTACAAAATCCAACAGAGTTTCTATGCCAAACTCTCCATCCGAATAGAGCTGAAGGAGCCTCTATTTATACAATGAGATCAAGCTAAAACCCTAAAACCAAACTAAGAATAACACTAGAGTAATTGAATGAGCTCGGCATGATGATTTGGAGTTGAATTGAGCTGCAACTGAGTTGTAACTGAGTGCTGGAGTAATGAGAGGGGGTGAGGTAGCTCATCCTCCCTCGTAATGATCACCCAACCAATAGATAACCCACACTTCAACCAAAAACGGATTTGACCAAAGAGGGCAAATTTTTGACTAATAGTTCAACTGCTACACTCCGATACTTGATCTGAAACTGACCGATATTGATTGGAATCATCATAAATGCTCCGTGCCATGTCATTTAGCCTTTTATTTCGCTGAATTTGGATTAATTTGGAGAGTTTTAATTTTCTCCAAAATAATCATTTTTTCCCCCAAAAATGACTTTTTTGAGAAAATGAGCGTTATGTGTCCGATTGATGATCTGAAAGTTGGATCTGACTGGTTGGCCGATCAAGAATGATTTTTGGCTTAAGGTTAGAGCCTTCAATCACTGAATTCGGGGTCCAGATGACCGACTAATTACAAACGGGATTTTTCCAATTAATTTATGGAAAAATTAATCAAAAAACTTAGGGAAATAATTTAAAAATTTAAAAATTAAAAAAAAAAAAATTATCCCGTCCGGTAAAAAAAATTTGAAATTTTTTTAAAGGTCCTATTGACTTAGGACATGACCATGCTCTATTCTAACCATGCCTTGTAGGTTTATAAACACTTAGTTGGGCTCTAATAACCCCCCAAGGCCCAGAATTCAAAATCAGGCATTCCAGCTTTGGAGGAAGCGAGAAAAAACCTCGTCAATTATACTCGGTTATAGGCAAAGCATAATTGTCGAGGGCAAAAAATTCCTTGGAATACCTTAGTTGAAATTCTACGTCTTAGGATACCGAACCACTCAAAACACCCTACTAGCACATTTTATTACAAACCCTGCAGGGCCATGGTCATAATTATTCAAATGAAAAACTGGCTAGCCAATATTTGCTAGACATGAAGACGGATCAACTGACACACTGGAATCAAACATTGAACATGTTTGTCAATCAGCGGCTCCTCAGCGAATCCAACTAAGTGCAAAATTAGTGAATAACAAGTTGCTAGTACCTAAACCCTAGAGCTAGGGTTTCCATTTACCCTAACACCTTACGTACTTCAAAGCCCCATTTGATCTATTCTGGTGTCTAGGTCTGATCTCTTTTGTCGGGAGTAAATCCAGGTCTTCCCTGTTGTTGTCTTGGACTTAGATAACATAAAGTGAAGACTACCTTGATTGGCGTGACAACCATCCATTTGGGAGTCTAAGCAGTCTTGGTTCAACCTCCTTAGTTGCTTGCCCCTCTACCATCCATCCTGGATCTACCTCACACAGGCAACTACAAGGTTGGTGATAACATTTTGGCGTCATTGCCGGGGAGGTAGAGGCCTACCCTGGTTCGACATTTTTCCTCAAGCTATACTCCCGTTCTCTTTGCCAACATTTTGGCGTCGTTGCCAAGGAGGTAGAGGCCTACCTTGGTTTAACATACCTCACCTTTCCCTACGACATATCTCTTATTGGTGAATTACTTGTGTGGTTCACCTGGCGACTCCATTGAGGAACTTACCCAACGTATTAATCTTAAGTTTTTAGAACGTGCCATAAATCACAATGAACTCGAATTTATTTGTCCAATTTTTCAATGAAATCAAGGAAAATCCAACCAAGCTAAAAAGGCAACTTCTATCTCGTCTGGATTTCTCTGAAATCTATGACGCACCTCATCCTATGCCAAAAAGATACATTAAAGGGTTGCCTCGTTTCTTTGCAAATTCAACTGAATCAATTGAAAGCCACTTGGATGCTTGTTGGTGTTATATGGAATCCATGGGCACAGAACATGAAGATGTCTATATGTGAGCCCTTTGTGAATCCTTAGAAGGTAACACCGATTATTGGTTATACACGTTAGCACTAGGATCCATCACCGGATACGACATGTTTACCGATTTATTAAAAAAAGAATGGGGTGAAAGCATTGATGAATCCATACATCCAAATAATGATTGTGTTGTTGAAGATCAATCTAATAAAAATAATCAGCATAACCATAATGAGATAACTGACGATATTCCTCATCAAACTAATTCCTCCTCTCCCGATCCAATAGTCAACATGCCTTTGAATGACTCTTCGATGCAAGAGAGTGATGATGATCAAATCTCGACCTTTCAGGATTATGACCTTGATATTGATATAGAAGGGGAGCTTATTAAAATCTTGTCATCATTAGCTCAGGAAGGAGAACAAAATGATCACTATCAAGAAACAGCTTTAGTTGAGCCTTCCATTGGTGAGGTCATTCAAGAGCTTTTAAAAGAGAAACTCCATAGCCATTGCATAATTGATGATAATTTGAGTCAGTATCCAACCTATCTGAATCTGGATTCAGACCTTGATCATATTACTGTAGAAGAAGAAAAGGTTGAAATTAATCAAACTTCTATTGAAGAAAAATCTTGTGGTCATAGTGTGATTGAAGAACATGCCTGTAAGAGTGATAAGGAAACTAAAACCGAGCTTATTGATGTTTTTCCTTATCTAGAGCTTAAAGAAGAACAATCACATAATGATACGATTATAAGGGAACTTGATCAAGAACATTGCAATGAGGAGCCTTGTCCTGATAGTATCGATAGAATTCTTCATCCAATCCTTAATCAAAGTATGTTGGTTCAATGTGTGGGTACTGACCTTGTTTCGAATCTGGAAATCACTCTTGGAATTAATTTAAATGCTTTTTCCTCTCATCAAATTCTGAGATCAATTATTTCAAGTCTGGGAGAAAATTTTCAATCCACCCTTCGTCCCAACTCTTCAAGTCTTCTTGTATGGGTTTGTCGTTTAATCAAGTTGTTACTTTCGAAATTTTGAATCAGGAGTTTAAGCATTATCACGTAAGTGGGGAAAATGCACTTCATGTCTCTTCTTAGTCATCCGTAATCAATAATTTTTTTCAATTTGTAAATCTATATTATGGATGGTTGGAGAAGGTGTATAAAGATCAATTTCATCTTTTCTCCATTTTTAAACAACAACTGGGCTTGATCTCATTCACAGTTTCATTACAATACAACTTGTCCCCATTTGATTTTCCCAATTCTTCTGGAGTGAATAGAATTGAAAGTCCTAGTAGGGTAGAGGAGAAAACAAAGAATTGTTTGGAGTGGCCGAGTCATGAATCATATGGTCTTCTTCCATCAAGAACAAACTTGCATACCTTTCATGATCCTATCGATTTATGGGTGGAAGAAGTTTGCAACAGTCGACCTCATCCTTGGCATGATTTCCTTTCTCTTTATCCATATCTTTCTTCGATTTTTAAACAACAAGTTATAATGGCTTCAACTTTCATTCACATTACTTACAAGCCATCGTTGATTTGTTGTATCATTAACTATAAAGAAAGCTCAATAGATTCATTTAGCAAGTGGTTACATTGGATTTATGAATTTACCAAACACTTGTCTAAACTGGTTAAAGTAGGTTAGGTAGGATTGAATAAGCCTTTCTCGACAGTAGTGTAGAACTTTGCATCTTTGTTTGAAGCTCACCTTTGAAGCTCTTAGTATAGTTTTGATTTCTGTTACCCTGCAAAATAAAAAATCAAACTTTTATTGAAAGTTATGGTTATAGATTAGATTTATTTTTTGCTGTTCAGTTTCATGCATCTTTATTTTCAGTATTTTTATATATTATCCACATATTGTTCTGACGACCGATCTGTGAGTTTGATACAACTTTGGACATGCTGCAGGTAGTCAGGGACATTCTTGGTAGCGGTTGCAGAGCTGGATGGATTGATTGAGGATGCGAGAAGTAGAGTGCGAGGACCAGAGATTCTGAGGTTCTCAAGCGCTCTTTTCAGCAAAGCACTTGTCCAAGCTGGAGCCAAATGTTATCACATATATAGTAGCCAGGCTACCATATTCTATTTTTCAGACAGTACATTTTTCAGCCAGATCTCTTACATATGAGATGCTGAAATGAGCAGTTTTGACGGATCATTATTGTATTAATGGACTATTGTACTCTCCCATGTCAGGACTGAATCTCAGAACACTCCAATTTGAGGACCGATGTAGCCATTTAGTCATTACAGAGTAGTTATTGATGCCAGTTTTATATCAGTGCTTTCTCATTGGACAGATGAGGTTTCAGATAGATTATATGCATGATTATGACTCAGCTTTTTATATTGTGTTATGGTTATCATTGCTCTTATACTCATTTTGGTGACATGTATTAACATGTGGTGTCATGATCTGGCGGTCATAATTATATGGGCTTGGATGTATTTGTATTTATGTATTGATGTCCCTACTCTGACTTTGAAGTTCTTGATCTATACTCATTGGTTTTACCCTCCCTAGGGAGAATACAGGTAGTCATTCCCACCATTGTTTTGGCTTGCTAGTGTTGGCATCATCATTCATTGTCTCCACCCATCCATTACCTTCCAGTTTAGTTTTCAACCCAACTAACTTCTTGACTTATGGCATGGAGGACCTTTCCCCCGCTAGAACCTTTGTTGGACAAGCCTCCCTGTTTATATTGTGTCTCGGCTCTGAGTTGGTGACAGAACTTGCTTTTGGTGAGTTGGATTGTATGCCTAAATCATTCTGCTCGGTTGTCCCGATGTTTGGCACTGTGCAGAACTCCCCCTGGTCACTTGAGATGTTGTTGGCTAAAACTGAAAGCTCATGCACCACTTATATTGGAAGTGTTATGTATGCGCCCATGGAAAATGAAAATGCTAAAGCTGTGTTTCTTAACATATGTAAAGAGGGCAAGAGCAATGAAATGCTAAAATACCCCTTGAAGGGTATAAGAAAAGGTCCAAAAAAGCAATGGTTAAAAATAGGTTATATCCAAATATTGCTGACCTTATAAAATAAATATGTCCCGGATGAAAGCTGCGATTAGCTGTGCTTTTAAGCACTGGTGAAGTCCCAAAGGGTCGTATAGGCCAAAAAGGCCATGGAAATAAAATTGATGATCCTAATGAAACTGGATCAAGCTTGATGTAGTCATGATGCCTAAGTTGACTAACACTCTCTAAACAATTCAACCATTTGTGAGGCACTGCCATTCCGTGTGGTGTTTGTCCGACATTCGTTATAGTGAGTATTCCCTTTCCATATCCAAAGTGTCATGATGTTAAGTAGGAAGTTGTCCTTTGCCTTAGCCTTGTCAATTTCATCCTTCACCCTTCACTAGCAAATTGGTTACAACTATGAAGTGAGTATAGTCCTGAAAGTCTAGTCTGAGTAATAATAAATAAAGATTTATATATGTATTGGTTTATGTACCGCCATTGAAATGGCTATTGCTTGTTGTGATTGTTGCTTGAATGAGTTGTAGAGCATGTCTTAGCCTTTTAACACTTGCGACAAATGGATGATAGTCTGAGTTATTATTGGATATGGTTGATGATCAGATAGAGACCTATGAGGGGTATGAGTATACACCTTAGATGGATTTGGACTCTCTGAGTCTAATGAGACAGTTTATTTCCAGTTCCTGGCACTTGTAGATATGAACAGGCTCATTCTGCCTTTCTGATGCAGTTTTTCTTCACAGGTTGATATGTCTGAGCAGGGAGATGTTTCAGTTGGATCTCCTAGGGCGTTGTATGGGCATAGGAGGTGCAACCACTTGTTTGTACCATAGCACCCCCATCCCAAAGAGCCTGGTGGGCTCAGTTTGACAACGCAGGCACCCTAGGATGCTGTTTTGCCAGGTTCACGTTTCCTGAGGCAGATTAAAAAATGATTAAATGGCTATTGAAGAAATCGATTTGGGCTACTGAGGCAAGGAAATGACATGGGATGAGTCATAATGATGAAAGTGATGTCCTCCACAGCTTCTCCAGCAGTTGCAGCACCTGATTGGGCCCACACTTATTTTTGGGCATTTTTATATTATTTTCTGGAGCTTTTGGGAGGCTCACAATTTCCTCAAGGAGGCACAAAGTCAAAGAATTAAAATATTATATTATTTTATTGTGCCATGGGGACACCTAGAGGGAGTTAGTCAACACTCCTTGGACCCACCATGTGCTTCATTTATTTCTTGTTGAGTGTGGTACCCTCTTTATGTGTGATTTAGTCCACTTTGGTATTTTATGGTTATATTGATCCATGTATTTTATGTTGAGCTCATCTCAACCATTGATTAGAATATTTTATCTTTTAATCTTAGCCACTCGTTTTGAAAGTGGTTAGGATTCGGTTATGATTGTGGTTCTCTCATTTCTATTTAAAGAAGAGAGCTCCTCATTTGTAAGGGGTCTTTGGCTCTTGGATCTGAATAATAGAAAGATTTTTCCGTGGATATTTTCTGGATCTGCTTTGCATATGATGTTCTCAAATGGTGATTGGATAGTATTTTGCTTCTTAGCATTGTGGAAATTCATGTGAGATCTTTATCTTGTCTTAGCAAATCTGATATTGTTGACATTTGCTCATGCAAGGTAGGGGGCGCATTGGTGGCTTGGAGCTTACATTCGTCATAGAAATCACTTGGATCTTCCAGAATTGATCAGAATAGCAAGGATCATCACTATTAAGACTTCTACAAGCATTTCCAAGTACGATCCAATAGGTAATTTTCTTCTCTTTAACAGATCTGAATCCATTGTACCTGTTTTCCTTCCATTTTTCTGAAAATTCTTAAAATACTAAAAAACCCTTAAAAAATACTAAATTCGGGAACCGTCCGATCTTTGGCCAAACCACTGCTGGGTTTCATAGATCGAGCTTCCCCTTCACTGAATCTACTGCAACGTTGGTCAAATTCCTATTGGTTTGACCTAGATCTGAATTTTGGTCTGAAAACTGCATAGCGCCCCCACTGAAAATTTGGCCTGCTAGGGTTTTGATTTTTTTGTAATTTCTGACTTCATAGACTGATAGATCGAGTCCCAGACAATCCAAATCACCCCCAACAATGTCCAGATTCATGACAGTGTGACCTAGATCTGAGTTTTAGACTGAAAACAGTCCTAGCGCCATCACTGAAAATTGGACCTTTCCGAAGTTTACTATTTCCGAAATCTGACAAGCTAGGCTGATAAACCAGGCCCTGAGCAGTCCAGAACACCCCTAACACTAAGCTAGATTCAGCCTCCTTGCCCTAGATCTGAAGAAATCAGTTTTTCACAGTCTCATCCTCAATCATCAACTTTGACTTTTTCAAGATCTGAGTTTTTCCAAATTTCTCTGAACCAAGTGTGTAGATCAGTCCTTCCTGGTCCCATTTCACCTTCAACGCTAAGCTGATTGTCTGCTGGTGGCCTCAGATCTACAGATCTATCTTCTCCAACCCTAGCGCTAGCTTTCCTTGACTGAATTTCTGCCCAAACTGAGCCATCTGGACCAAAACACTTAGCTGGGTCCACAGATCAGGGCCTACCCTAGGTGGGTTTACCTCAACGCTGGGTGTATACCGACTCCATTTCCCAATGCATTAAAGGCACTGATCTCCCATCCTTAGCGCTAGCCCTGAATTGATCGCTTCCCCTTGAAATTGGTTGTCCCTTGATGACTCAGACAATCGCACCTGTTCACCTTCATATCTTCCACTGAGTCCATCTCCTTGGTACTAGACAGTCCCAACTCTGTTCTTGCTCACCCTGCCACAGTTACGTTTCCCAAGGCAGTGGTCATCTTCATCAGTTGTTAGTACCTAAACCCTAGAGCTAGGGTTTCCATTTACCCTATCACCTTACGTACTTCAAAGCCCCATTTGATCTGTTCTGGTGTCTAGGTCTGATCTCTCCTGTCGGGAGTAGATTTGGGTCTCCCCCGATGTTGTCTTGGACTTAGATAACATAAAGCGAAGACTGCCTTGATTGGCGTGACAACCATCCATTTGGGAGTCTAGGCAGTCTTGGTTCAACCTCCTTAGTTGCTTGCCCCTCTACCATCCATCCTGGATCTACCTCACACAGGGAACTACAAGGTTGGTGATAACAATCAACTTAGCCCAAAGTTCACAGACAGTATGCAGAATGAGTTTGAAATGTCCATGCTTGGTGAAAAGAAAATTTTCCTAGGTCTTCAAATCACAAAATCTGATAAAGGCATTTTCATTTCTCAAACTAAATATATCAATGAAATGCTCAAGAAGTTTCAAATGCAAGATAGTAAACCAGTTGGCACTCCCATTGTTACTGGATGTAAATTAAGTCAAAATGATGATTCTAAAGATGTTCAGCAGAAAAAATACAGATCCATGATTGGCAGTCTTCTATATGTTACAGCTACAAGACCTGATGTTATGCATCCAGTTTGTCAAGTTGCTAGATTTCAAGCTTCTCCCAATGATTCTCATTTACTTGCAATGAATGGAATTTTCAGATATCTTAAGGGCACAACAGAGTATGGTTTATGGTATCCTCAAGGTAATCATCTTGATTTGTATGCTTTCACTGATGCTGATTAGGCAGGTTGTGTTGATGACAGGAAAAGTACTAGTGGAGCAGCATTCTATCTTGGAGGATGTCTGGTGAGTTGGTCTAGCAAGAAACAATTAGCAATTTCCCTTTCTACTACTGAGGCAGAATACATTGCAGCTTCAAATTGTTGCACTCGGATTCTCTGGATGAAACAGATGTTAGCAGATATACATATTCATTATGATGATCCTATTCCTATCTTCTGTGACAATACTAGTGCCATTGGTATTTCCAAAAATCCAGTTATGCATTCCAAAACGAAACATATTCCTATTAAATTTCATATTCTCCGAGAGCAGGTTTCAAATAATACCATGAAGCTGGAATATGTTGGTATAAAAAATCAAATTGTTGATATCTTTACTAAGCCTTTACCTAAAATGCAATTTGAGAGTCTCAGGGATTAGTTGGGGGTTTGCTCTCTGTAATTATTTTTCTCTCTCATTATACTTAGGATGGCAGGTTTCCATGGTGCTTCTTTCAGCTATGTTATCAGATTTTTGGCTCATCTACAATACATTTTTCTCATTGGTTACAACTTGCATAGATTCATGTATTTTTTATTGGGGGAGTTGGTGTAACTTCAGTTGTTGTACAGGTAATCTTTCTTGGTATTTCTGACAAGGGGAGCATGATTGATCCTTTGTCATAAATGACAAAAGGGGGAGAACAGGTTTAAGCTTGCCATCTATGCCAAAGGGGGAGTTTGTTGGCCAGTTTTACAAGACTGGGGTTTGGTTTTTGTCATTGATGTCAAACTTGGGGAACTTGGGGATTCCATATGTTTAATGCAGATTGATTTGAAAACAGCCAGCTAAACTTTAATATACATTCACCAAGCAATGTTTTTGTGAGTGCTATGGCTCAATCGTTGGTGGAGATCACATAGCTTAACTTGCTTATCATTGTCGTATTGCCAGAGCTCTTCACGTGGCAAATTGAACTCACTACATTCATGCACTATATTCATGCTGTCAACTCTTTCAATAACCAACAGAGTAGTGAGGAACGTCTTCACGTGGCGAATTGAACTCACTACATGTTGTCAACTGTTTCGATAACCAACAGAGTAGCGAGGAACAACCAGTTTTGCCAAGTCATGTGCCTCACGAATTGGCTTCTACAGTTTTATTAAAACGCCTCAACAAATTGTTTTCTTTTCAGTCAGCGTTAATGAAGCATTGACGAATTGGTTTTAACAATGAAAACACCTCATTAGCTTTGACAAATTTCAGTTGGCATTTAATGAATTGGTTTCTTACAAACGCCACGATTTGGGTTTGTTGAATTGGATTATGGTTAGCAGTGATTTTCACAGAAAACGCTACGATTTGAGTTTTACAGTTTGCACGGTTATTATAACTATAATTATTTCTAAAACTTTTAAATAGCAGCGTAGCCTGGAAAGTGAGAAAAGAGAATTGGAGGGGGTGACCAGAGAGGAGAAGGGAGGAACCGTCTGAAGAGATCAATTGAAGTTTCCAGGAGACATGCACAGTGAACACTGAGGGAGCTGAACTAATAAAATTGCAAGTAAAACCATGTGGAGAATGTGCAATGAAAACGCAGGAGGTCTGTAAAGTTTTTTTTTTAAATGGCAAATTGGTTAATTATAAAAATCAATTTATTGGAAGGAATGCACAGTGAAAAACGCAGAGCTTGCAAATTGGTGGATTATATAGGTTGAATCGTTAATCTGTAAGTGTATGTGCAGGGAACAAAACACTGATATGGCTTTTAAAATGGTACTTTTGTAATACAATGAGATCTGTATATTCATATTTAAATTGACAGAGCATTAACAGATTGGTTTTGGTAATGGCAGAGTTTTTGACAGAGTATTAACAGACAGCTTTGGTGTTGGTAATGGCAGAGTTTTTGACAGAGTAGTAACGGAGTTGTTTTGACAGGTTTGGTTTTGATATTGGCAGAGTATTGACAGTTTTAATTGATTTTACAGGGAGGAAGGGAGGTTCTAGGGAGACTGACAGTCTCATTGCAAGTTGAAGCTTGCATTCAGGTAGTAGGAGTTGTCTTTCAGAGGAGCTGAAAACAATGGGGTAGTTGCCTGAGGTAGTTGCCTCATCTGAGTTGTTACTCAGACAAAACATATTGTAACTCAAGTTGCTTGCTTTACATCCATAAGAAGAAAAGGTTTTTCCCTTTATGGGTTTCCTCATGAATATTTTGTGTCTATGTCTATTTCATGTGTTTGATGGTTATTGATTATGAGACAAAATAATTGTTAAGTCTTTAAGCTGCATTAAATAAGTAATAAGAAAAATTACAAAATTATTTACAACTGATTCACCCCCCCCCCCTCTCAGTTGTCTGACATGATTAACAAAAATGTTATGTTATAACATCTCCCCCATACTGGGCTGTAGAGCACCTCACTCTATCGGTGCAATAAACCACCTTCTATCACCAGTGGAAGCCACCACAGCTGCAGAGCACAGAAAACAGAACTAACCTAGCAGAAACAAAAATATTAGATGAATAAAATGCCAAAAAACAGAAAATAGTTGAGTGAAATAGAACAGATAGAAGCAACTGCCAGACAAGATGAACAGTCACAAGCAAGCATATAAATAAATAAACATATAGGTAAATATATACCAGCTGCCAAAACTCCCCTGTAACTACCGCAGTCATACTCCATCATCAGTCCATCAAGAACTCTAACAAGCGCAACTCTGTTGGGACTTTCCTGTTGGGAGTTGCCTTAGAAACAAGAGAAAAGAATGGCATTTGTTAAAGAATCCTAGTTGCCATATGCCATGCTTGATACAAGATATCGGAGCTTCCACCAAATCTATAAAAAATCACATTGATGGTATTCACCACTACTAGAAATCACAACCACAAACTATTTGAGCGTATCAAACCACCTTTACAAATCCACCATAGGGGAAAATTTAAATTGAATGCTTCCTGTATTAGTTTAGTAAAGGTTAGAGACAGATGTCTGGACCATGAATAGCCACTGCTGCATTAAGAAGTCATGACCTTCAGCAAAAATCATGACTATTCAAGTACTTTTGTTAAATGTCATATTCTCTCAAAATAAAGAACAACTCTTTTAAAATATATAAAATAAAAAATCGTAAGCAGTCGAATGAAACATCACGCCTGATATGTTTCATTCCCCTGATATATATACATGGATCTATTATGCACCAAAAGGGGCCAAAAAGAAATTGAGATACAAATCTCTTGGTGCTTAAAAGATCCCAAGTTGAGATGGATATAACTGATGTGTATGTATTAAATTTTAATCAAGGTTTGGTAAATCTTTTGTTATACATAAAAACAATTGTATAAAAAACTTAAATAATAAATGTAAATACATTAAACAATAATAATAAATATAATTAATAAGAGACATGACTTTATGAAAAGTGATATGAATCTCGTCAAAGACATTAAAAGCGGGATTTCTGAATGTAAAAGATATATCAGACATTTTTTATAAAACTACAATTATTTATCAGATCTCGTGTTATTGTTCTCCACTTCATTCATATCAGAGCGTCGGGACGCCTGCTTGGCCAATCAACCAGTTGTCGTACAAGATCCAGTCGTCGTCGTTGTTGAAATATTGTAACTTTGAAGAATATTCTATATGTATCTTTTTGTGGTCCCCGATGGTCCTACCGGGAGAACCACTTGCATTACTTTGTACCCCGATGCTTCTAATTGGAAGAACTAATAAGAGTCATGAGGTAGTCCCCTCTAATTGTAAAGGTGGGTCATTAGCACCCCAATGTGGTTACTTGAGCCTACATTTGTAACTCGAGCCTACATGATTAATTCGAGCCTACATGTCGGATGAGTTAATTAAAGTGAACGGATGAATATAAATAGAGGTGTAGCGCTCCTCATTTGGAGCACACACTCTCCCTTGTGTAGCGCATTAGTGGAGAGAGAGAAGCAGCTAGAGAACGAGGAGGATCAGGCTTTGATCTCCTTGTTGGTTTTACCTTTTATCTTTTTGGGCATCTATATTGAGGAAGCTTTTGTTGGGTTTTTCCCTTTAGGGTTTTCCCAGGATAAATATGTGTTGTTCTTGTGATACTGTTTCTTTCAGTGATCCTGCTTATATGCTTTTGTTATGAAAATGAAATGAAATACTGATGTATTAGCTAAGCATATGAAAAGTTAACATGGTATCAAAGCCACCCTGAATAGGATAGCCTTCACAAGGAAAAATAGCCCTCTCTCTCTCCCCGAAAGAAATTAGGGTTTCAGGAAAATTTTGAGTTTCGTAAAACTGATTGCATGGAAAGTTGCGCCCTCCCAGAGCGCATCTTTTGAGCCTGGAATCACAGTTTTTGGATGTGTGAGTCTCCGGAAAAGTCGAACCCTAGTTTGACAGCCATACCAGAAAACTGTTGAACCAGAAAACTGTAGAAACTTTATCTTGCAAGTCTGATTTGGAAGGTGAAGAATTGAAATCTCCAGAATCCAAGCTCACCAGTCAACTCACCTCATTCAAGCGCATCTCCTGGTAAGGTCAGTTTCTCATTCCGCAAAATTTCAATTTTTGTGATTTTCTGACAAGATGGCCCCAAGCACTAAGCTTGAGGACAAGCTAGAAGGCATAGAGAATTTCTGAGCATGGAAATACAGGATTGGTCTCATTCTCCAAGAGAATGATCTTGGTAAGTATGTCAGAGAAGAAGTCTCAGAACCTGAAGAAGCTGAAGCCAAGGAGAAGCACAGAAAGGATATGATTAGAGCACAAAGGATTATTGCTGACTCCATCGAGGATCACTTGATCCCTTAAGTGTCATCCAAGAAGACTCCAAAAGAAATGTATGATGCCCTTTCCAGAATGTATGAGGGAAGAAACATCAACAGGAAGATGAATCTAAGAGCTCAACTGAAGAGCACCAAGATGAGTCATGGAGAATCCATCCAAGACTACTTTACAAGGGTTTCTCAGATCAAAGAGCAACTAGAAGCTGTTGGAGATAAGCTTGATGAAGATGAATTGGTTATGACTGCTCTCAATGGTCTCACTAGACCCTGGGAATCCTTCATCCAGATGATCAGTGCAAGAAAAGAAAGCATGATGTTTGAAGTAGTATGGGAAGATTGCATTCAGGAAGAGACTAGAGTGGCAAACAGAGAAGCCTTACTAAAGGAAGATGATCAAGCCCTAGCCACTCACACCAAGAAAAGAAGAAGTCAACCTAACTTTAGGAGAAGAAACTTCAAGGAGTCTCAACCTCCCAGAAGAATCCAAAGAAGAAGGGTAAATCATCCAAAGAAAGACTACTCCGGCTTTCAATGTTTTCATTGTGATAAGATAGGACACATTGCCCGAAATTGTCCTATAAAGAAGCAAGAATATAAGAAGAGGATCAACAACAACAAAAGATATCATGCTCATCTAGCGGAAGATGAAGATGAAGAAGAAGAAGAAGGACCTCCAAGAAAGCAAGCAAGAGAAGAAGATGCACAAGAGTATGTACTATTCTCCGCACTCTCTGGGTCTATAACACCTAGAGAAGACACTTGGCTTATTGATAGTGGTGCTTCAAAGCACATGACGGGACAAAAGAAAACTCTGTCCAAACTTGAAGAAAGAAGCTCTCCTTAGAAGGTATCCCTAGGAGATGACTATCAATATCCGATCAAAGGAGTTGGTGAAGCAAGCTACAAACCTGATTCAGGTAATCCTCTAAAGATGAAAGATGTATTATATGTACCTGGTTTAAAGAAGAACTTACTTTCTATCTCAGCTTTAGATAAGAAAGGATTCAGAGTTGCTTTCATAGATGGCCAAGTACTCATGTGGCCCAAAGGAAAGAATATTGAAAATGCAATCATCATTGGTGAAAAAGGAGGCCTGTATAAACTCAAAGGGCACTCAGAAACAGCCTTTGTTCATGAGTCCACTGACCCTAGTGAACTATGGCATAGAAGGCTTGCCCACATCAACTACAAGGCTCTACCTCATGTGAACAAAGTAGTGACGAGATTACCAGATATGAAGATCAAGCATGAAGGCATTTGCAAAGGATGTGTGAAGGGAAAGAACATCAAGAATCCATTTCCGAAGAGTGAAACTAAAAGAAAAGGTACATTGGAATTGATTCATTCAAATGTATGTGGTCCAATGTCTTCTACATCCTTAAGTGGCTTTGAATATTATATCACATTCATTGATGACTTTTCAAGAAAGACTTGGATATACTTTTTGAAAGCAAAGAGTGAAGTGTTTGAGAAATTCAAGGAGTTCAAAGCCTTGATAGAGAATCTTTCAGACAAGAAGATAAAGACACTCAGATCAGACAATGGAGGAGAATATACCTCAAAAGAGTTTGAGGCTTTTTGCAAAGATGTCGAAATCAAGAGGGAACTAACTACTCCCTACAATCCACAACAGAATGGGGTTGTGGAAAGAAAGAACAGAACCATCATGGAGGCAGTGAAGACAATGATATATGATCAAGATCTTCCAATGCATCTATGGGCAGAAGAAGCAAGAACTGCTGTGTATGTGCAGAATAGAATATCTCACAATGCTCTTGGGTTCAAGACTCCAGAAGAGATATTCAAGAAGCCTGAGGTAAGTCACCTCAAGATATTTGGTTGTCCAGTATATATTCATATATCGAAAGAGAAAAGAACCAAGTTAGACCCTTCTGGAAAGAAGGGGATATTTGTTGGATATTGTGAAGTATCCAAAGCATTCAGAATCTATATTCCTGGATTCCATCACATGGAAATCAGTCGAGATGTGACATTTGATAAAGAGACAGCCCTCAAGAGATCCAGGAAGTGCCAACATGAAGAAGTGTATGAAGAAGAGACATCTCCCAGAAATAAAGAAACTACATGTCTCCTTGAAGATGAAGGTCCTAAAGAACATGACTTAGCAGAACCTCAAGAACTTCCCATGATGGACAAGAGAAATTATACGAGAGGCAGAAAGATATGGAGCTCCTGAAGGCTCCACAAGGGAAAGAAAGAAGCCTAAGACTTTTTCCAATTATGTAGCCTTGATGTGTGATCTTGTAGATCAAGAACCTACAAGCCATGAAGAAGCTGTACAGAAGAAAGAATGGGTAGAAGCAATGACTGAAGAATACTAGTCAATAATGAAGAATGATGTATGGGATATAGTTCCCAAACCAAAAGGAAAGAGTATAGTATCCTCCAAATGGATATTCAAAATAAAGCATGCAGCTGACAGAAGTATCGAGAAGTATAAAGTTAGATTTGTGGCCAGAGGATTCTCTCAGAAAGAGGGAATTGATTATGAAGAAACATTTGCCCCAGTAGCACGGTATACTTCAATTAGAGCTAGCATGGCACTTGCATCTATGATGAAGTGGGACTTACACCAGATGGATGTGAAAACAACTTTTCTGAATGGTGTGATCGAAGAAGAAGTATACATAGAACAGCCACAAGGATTTGAAGTTGAAGATAGACATACTCACGTATGCAAGTTGAAGAAGGCCTTGTATGGCCTAAAACAAGCTCCTCGAGCTTGGTATGGAAGAATAGACAGTTTCCTGTCAAGCATGGGATTCACCAAGAGTAAAGCTGATCCTAACCTTTATCTTAAGGTTGTAAAAGATGAACCTATCATCCTGCTGTTATATGTGGATGACTTATTCTTGACAGGGAATGAGAAACAGATTATGGAAAGCAAGAAGAAACTAGCAGAAGAATTTGAAATGAAAGACCTTGGGTTAATGCATTATTTCCTAGGTCTAGAAGTATGGCAAAGTTCAAAAGGAATCTTTCTCAACCAAGGAAAGTATACGGTAGAGATATTAAAGAGATTCAATATGTTGGACTGCAAAGCCATGGCCACACCCATGGGCTCCAAACTGAAGTTGTTAGCTGATGACCCATCAGAATTAGTGGATGTAACTCACTACAGACAGATCATTGGGTCATTGATGTATTTGACAATACCAAACCAGACATTTGTTTTGCTGTGAACACCTTGAGTCAATTTCTTGTTCAACCAAGACGGGTTCACTTAGTAGCTGCAAAACATGTGATGAGATATTTGAAAGGGACTATAGAATTTGGTCTATACTGTGATGGTAGCCATGAGTATAGATTGTATGGCTACACAGATGCAGATTGGGCTGGAAGTATCTCAGACAGAAAAAGCACTTCAGGAGAATGTTATAGTATGGGATCTCCTATGATTTCATGGTTTAGCAGAAAGCACTCTAGTGTTGCTCTAAGCTCAGCTGAAGCAGAATATATAGCAGCGTGCTCTGCTAGTTGTGAAGCCATATGGCTTCGAGAGCTGATGTCAGGATTATTCAACCTAGAGTTGGACACTACCGTGATTCTATGTGATAATCAAAGTTGTATAAAGATGACAGAGAACCCAGTATTCCACGATAAATCGAAGCACATAGAAATCAGGTATTTCTATATTAGAGATATGATGCAGAAGGGAGCCATAAAGCTCCAGTATGTGAGTACTAATGAACAAGTTGTTGATGTGCTGACGAAGCCTCTGTCTCGAGTAAAGTTCGAACACTTTCGAGACAAGCTTGGTGTGGTTCGGAAAGACCTTCCCTAAAAGGGGGAGTAGTGATGTTGCAGTGGGATTGTATCATCCCTGGGCACTTGCCCTAAAGTGATCCGGTGACCTCGGTCCTCGAGAATGAAGAGGGATTGTATCATCCTAGGACATCTGTCCAGAATAGATCCGGTGACCTCGGTCCTCGAGAATGAAGAGGGATTGTATCATCCTAGGACATCTGTCCAGAATAGATCCGGTGACTTCGGTCCTCGAGAATGTAGTGGGATTGTATCATCCCTGGGCATTTGCCCTAAAGTGATCCGGTGACCTCGGTCTTCGAGAATGTAGTGGGATTGCATCATCCTTGAACTTCGGTTCAAAATGGTATCCGGAGGCTTCGGTCCCCGAGAATGTGGCAGGATTGCATCATCCTTGAACTTCGGTTCAGAATCGTATCCAGAGGCTTCGGTCCCCGAGAATGTGGAAAGATTGCATCATCCTTGAACTTCGATTCAGAATGGTATCCGAAGGCTTCAGTCCCCGAGAATGTGGCAGTATTGCATCATCCTTGAACTTCGGTTCAGAATGGTATCCGGAGGCTTCGGTCCTCGAGAATGTGGTAGGATTGCATCATCCTTGGACCTAGTCCTAGAGTGATAGGGATTGATTATCCCGTAATCAATCCGGTGACTTCGATTGTCGAGAATGCGGTAGGATTGCATCATCCTTGGACCTAGTCCTAAAGTGATAGGGACTGATTATCCCGTAATCAATCCGGTGACTTCGGTTGTCGAGAATGTGATAGGATTGTATCATCACTGGACTTAGGTCCAAAAGTGATCCGAAGACTTTCGTCTTCGTGTTGTGGATTGCAGGTTATTGCTGATGATGATGACGTATTGATCGAAAGATCAGAGTATGATGATGATGACGTACTGATCGAAAGATTAGAGTATGATGATGATGACGTACTGATCGAAATATCAGAGTATGATGATGATGACGTACTGATCAAAAGATCAGAGTATGATGATGATGATGTTGCTGTTCGAAAGATCAAAGTATGATGATGATGATGTTGCTGATCAAAAGGTCAAAGTGCTGAAGATGATGTTGTTGATCGAAAGGTCAAAGTGCTAAAGATTGTTGCTGATCGAAGCAATCAAAGTGTTGATGTTGCTGAAGACTGAAGATTGGAGATGAAGACTACATGATGTTGAAAAGCTTCCAATTATTTATAGATGTGTTACCCTGATGATGCTGATGATGCTCTCTCTCTCTCCTGTTATTGTTGTTGTTGATGTTGTTGTAGAATACCCTTCTCGTTAAGGGGGAGTGTTGAAATATTGTAACTTCGAAGAATATTCTATATGTATCTTTTTGTGGTCCCCGATGGTCCTACCGAGAGAACCACTTGTATTACTTTGTACCTCAATGCTTCTAATCGAAAGAACTAATAAGAGTCATGAGGTAGTCCCCTCTAATTGTAAAGGTGGGTCATTAGCACCCCAGTGTGGTTACTTGAGCCTACATGTGTAACTCGAGCCTACATGATTAACTCGAGCCTACATGTCGGATGAGTTAATTAAAGTGAACGAATGAATATAAATAGAAATGTAGCGCTCCTCATTTGGAGCACACACTCTCACTTGTGTAGCGCATTAGTGGAGAGAGAGAAGCAGCTGGAGAAAAAGGAGGATCAGGCTTTGATCTCCTTGTTGGTTTTACCTTTTATCTTTTTGGGGATCTATATTGAGGAAGCTTTTGCTGGGTTTTTCCCTTTAGGGTTTTCCCAGGATAAATCTATGTTGTTCTTGTGATACTGTTTCTTTCAGTGATCCTGCTTATATGCTTTTGTTATGAAAATGAAATGAAATACTGATGTATTAGCTAAGCATACAAAAAGTTAACAGTTGTCACCACCATAGTTACATATATCGGCGATATCGCAATATATCGCGAGTCATTCCCCTTGGCGATATATCGCCACTAAAAAATCGCGATATTTTTGACATTTTGAATATATCGCAATATATTCAATATGTCGCGATATATTGGGAAAATATCAGGATATTTTGGAAAATATCGCCCTACTAAAAAAATTTGCATGAATTTTGAAAAATAAATTCATGGGTTAAGTTTTTGGCAGTGTTATTAAAACTAAATATATTAAATTCTTAAAATAATAAATGGTAGTATTAAATTCTTAAAGTAAAACTAAAAGTGACATTCTCCTTTACTTTCATTTTCTATCTTTTACTTAAATTTTTAACATTGCCATTAATTGTTTCAGGTTGTTTGAGTGGTTCCAACCTCATCGGACTTCATATGCAAAAAGTAGAATTTTAGATCCCATTTAGAATTCAAGAGACTTAATAGTTTTCAGGATTTCAAGATTTCAACAATTCCACTGGATTTTATCAAGTATGAGGGTATGGGATTGGCATTTAATCAAGCACATCAACCCATCCATGTACCTTGATGTTGGTGGCATTGACTATAGAAATCTTTTATCATGACCTCAATAAAAATGTACCCTTCACTCATTAAACATGGTAAGTTTCATCAAAATTGTAGAGTAGTTGGACCTTCAACCATAGCTTAAGTAGTTGGAGCTTCCAATTTGACGCCTAACTCATCCAAAGCACCTACAGGACCCCTTGCCTATAAAAAGGGTAGAGGGGATCGATGATTCCTACTATTTATCATTGTATTATGTAGTATCTAGATGCCTCATGAGTCATGATGATTAATTTCTTGAGAGAAATTTATTTTGATCATTTGATGTGATTTTCTATCATTCCATCAAGAACATATTTCAATATTTTCAGTTTATAACTTTATAGTCGATATGTGATCATGATCCACCATTTGACATCTTATGCATCTTATATATTAGTTGTATTTTCATATTTATGTAGCAATGTGTTTATTTGATGTTGTTGTTGCTTTAGATGTTTAAAAAATTGAAAAAAATGGTTATTTTTGTATTTTTTTTTATGCTTTACGACATTTGCCGATATTTTCGCCGTTGCTACCAATAAGTTACATTCTGGACCTTCGGCGATATATTCGCCGACACGATATATGTAACTATGGTCACCACAACCCTATGTCACCGCCTATCTCTTTCTCGCTGCCGCACATCCACCCTCTGTCGACCGCCCGTCTCTCTACGGTCGTCGCCATCTCTCTGTCATCGTCACCATTGCACGTCCTCCCTCCGCTATCTCTCCCGCGAACCCATGTCACGACTCAGTGGCCATTTTGCTAGTCAAGGGTGAAGGTGAATCAAACAAGGTAAGGCCAAGGGAACGACTTGATACTTGACATTGTAAGCATCTAGGCTGGAGGAAAAGGGAATCCACACAACACATAAGCTGGACTAGGTGAACAATAGGGAATGGCGATGTCTCACAGATGGGTGGAATAGTGAGAAGGCTCCACTAGACTCTAAACAAGCTACCTCTTTAAAACAATTTATTTGCACAAGAAAAGACAATAGCTAACCTCCAAAGGTAGGTGCCCTGGAAAGCCTTTTGGGCTTACAAAAAATGACAAAGACATAACCCTAATAGGTCAGTCTCACCCTCTTTCCCTGTAGGGGCAAATGAGTCATACATTATACAATGAATGAGTGTGCATCCTCTGGCCATCAACTCTTTTTAAGACATTTACTTTACATAATTAACTAACCATCCTCCAAGAGCAAGTGCCCTGAATAGCCTAGCGGGCCTTAGATAATGACTTGGTATGACCTCCATTGCCCACCACCATCCATAGGTGCGATGGAGTGACCACCTTGTTGCCCTTTGGGGGAAAACGGCCTCACATCATACAAAGGATGAGTACTCATCTCTTGGCAACTGGCTAACTTTCACATTTTATTTGCAACAATGTATAAAAACACTTTTGTTTTGCGAGCTAGGCATCCATTTAGATAAAGCATTTAAGTTCTGATGCCTTAGTGTCTAAAGATACTTTTGGTAAAGGCTAGTTGTGTTCAAGACCTAGAGCAAGACAATCCCTATGATGAAAATCACACAAACCAACACCGAGACACAATTTAAACATGGAGACCTATTCCAACATAGAGGTGAAAGTGGGGGAAATCCTAGATGTCACTAGTCAAGTTACAAGTCGGGTTTAAACAGAAAGAAGGGAAGGAAACAGATGGTTGAAGACAGTGAAGATGGTGGCAAGGCTAGCAAGTTGTGTCCCTAAAGAGAAATGACCAAATCCATACTAATAGTAGGGCATGGCCAATGAGTATACAAAAGAATCTCTTTGACATAGCAACTAGATCACTTGTACTTTAGATTCCAATAAAACTAATAAAATATCGCCAACATACAACCACAATCAACCAAGTATCACTACTAAAATAGACAACAGAGCATAATCAAAATCCATATATCACCTAGGTCATATACCTGCATATGATCTGAACAAGCTGAAAGACACTGAAACATTGTTGTTGATGTACATCATGGGCACTGTCACAAACTCCGCTCTGGGTCATGAAAATAGCTAACTCAGTCATCAAATCTAGGGTTATGAGGCATAGAACTAATCAAATTGAATCCTCCGGATCCAATGAATGAGAGTGATCATCAACTAGAAGCTCATCATCTGCTTATCTCAAAGTAAAGGACTGGCCCAAGATATGATCAGGTCTGCTCAAGAACAATGGTTGCCCAGCTACTATGTATGTGACAACAGTTACTTCGACAACCTGTTGTTAATTTGCTTAGAGAGCCTTATTTCCTTTTTGATAGGTAACACCTTTGAACATATTCTCATAATTTCCTTAATCTCTTCATGAGAAGGAACTTCTAACGGGAGCTCAATAATTTTATCAGCATTGATAGATTTCTCTTCGACTTGCTTCATATCCTCGTTGGTCTCCTTCAAACAAGTTGTTGCATACTTCAAGACCATCTCTGTTGTTCTAATTCCTCTTCATTATTGAAAATAAGCACATATACTTTCACCATGGAAGTCTTGACAGGCCCGACAAAATTGTGGAAAATTCCCAACTATATTAACTGGCTCTACCAAAGTAGGGGTTCTTCCATTATTCAGAGGACCATTGTTGAAATCTCTTCGAGGAAACCTATTATGTCACTAGTTCCTTTCCACTTGAAGCATCATGTTCTACAAAGTGATATTCCATTGAGTAAAGTCAATTATTAAATTCTTTATTTCTTCAAGCACCATGCTTATAGCATTCTCAAGAACTTCCCTGCCTAGAGTAGGGCTTCTCTTTGATTTTTGTTTGACTTTACTTCTAGTGGCATGCAATATATCAAGCTTCCTTGATGCCCTTCAATTTTTGTCTAGATATTACACCTTTTTCTTAGTTGCTTCCAAATCCTGAGGATTTGCCATATTTATTCAAAAAGAAATTCCCCTTGAAATGCGTTCATATAATAATTAATATGTCAATATGATAGCGACGTTTGGCTTGTGAGTCTGGAGAATCTTTCGCACAATTTCGTTGAATTTGCTATGGAATTTATCAACAAACTCATTCTCTTTCCTCTTTATACTCATAAGATTAATTAACAAGAAACAAGGATCTTTCTTTTCAACCCATTTCTCATAAAAGACATCTCAGAATTTAATGAGGGTATTGATGTCGTGGTTTGGTAAACATGTAAACCATTCCTCGACTTCGCCTTTCAAAGAGAGCAAATCACCTGCAAACAAACATCAAGCAATTTGGCACCTATTCTTTACATGTATTTCATAAATTCATTCCATTAATGATCATCAACCCCATAGCATTTGTTCCATCAAAAGTAGGCAATTTGCTATGTTTTGGAGTCATTCGGATATCTCAACATATTGGTGAAATCAAAAGGTGCATCTAACTCAACTAAAAGAATGGCCATTGGATTAGTAATATTAAAAAGATGATGGACATCTGATAAAGCTTCAAAAGATTGGTGGTTACTTACTTCCCTTTCTAGGTGACGATGTCTTCTTCTTCGATAAACAAGCTTAGGGTCAGAAACGAAAATAACCTTACCTTGAGGGTTTGTCCTTGTCAAGTACCTCTTTTTATTTTCTTGAGGTGGAGTCACCAAATAGGACCTCCAAGGTTAGTCTTAAAACAATTGTTGATGAAATTGTCATTGATGTCAACATGGACTTGCAGTGGCCCCACAAGATGTCATTGATGCCACCAAGTCCCACCTGCAGTGCCTTGGATCCGTTACAGAGTGGGTTTGTACCTTGAAGCACCTTGTACCCATTTGACAAGGTCCTTGTACCCACAAGACTGAATCTTGAAGCCACCACCTTGCTAAAGATGTTGAAGACTCTGTTGATGGTGTTGAAGACCCTGGAGATGGTCCTGAAGCCTTGATGGGCGTTGGAGAAACCCTAGATGGGTTGGAGAAGCATTAATGACCCATTATGTGGCCATTCATGCTATGATGATGTCATGGTACCCCAGAAGAAGACCTAGCATCCACACAGGTGATATCTTGACCCCTGGAGGTCTCTTGGTGTGGTCGAGGTGGATGAAGAACCACTGAAGATGTCCTTGGACACACACTTGTTGGTTTTTGAATTTGATGGCGCAGCCTTCATAATGCCATAGCTAGATGATATGTGGTCCTTGAAGCTCCTTTGATGAAGCCCTTGAAGTTGATGATGACATGCTTCTTGGATCTTGATGTGGCTTGATATGCAAACCCTTGAATATAGAACCCCATGCAATATTTGATGAACATGGCATATGAAAGAACCCCATGCAATATTTGAAGAACATGGCTTATGAAAGAACCCCATGCTTATGGATTGAGCACTCTTTGAAGAAGCCTACTTACATGATCCTTGAAGTCTGGAAATATAAGAATTTTAGAAGCCTAATCTATAATTGTTGAAGCCTACAAGTTAAGAAGACATGGCTCCTTGAAGCATTTGAAGAAGCCTTGCACCAAAACATTTTGAAGACTTTGACAAAAAAAAATATATTAGATCAAATGCAAAGTCGGCCCATTAAAGAATTTATAAATAAAAATAATAAATTCCAACATGTCGGCTCAATTTTTTTTTTTTGGAAAACCCCTATAAATACCCTAACGAGTTTTTATTTTTGCAAGTGTGGATTTTCGGACAGCTCTGCAATTTTTCGTGGATGACTCAGGAATTTCGCTGTTTTGGAGCAGTATGGGAGCAGCCGACTGTGGATTTTCGGATGGGCTGCCTCAGTAGAGTCTTAACATTTTTTTTAATTCGTAGACAGCAGTAGTAATAGCAGCAGCCAAGTAATGTCTTCTTACAGCAGAACGTTCCACAAAGATCAAGCAATTTTTGGGATTGAAAATTGCAGCAGCAAAATAACTGATATTCTTGGTGGGAGCAGTGGTACATGAAGACCATCCGAAGTTACGGTATTGCAGATCTATTCTTTAAGTTCTTCATGTGCACAACAGCAGCAGCAAAAATCCCGAGTTTCTTAAGGCATCAACAGATCTGAATTTTGGATACTGTCATCAAAGGTTGTGGTCTGAATTTTTTTGTTTATCCTGTGCTTATCTCTTGAAGCCAAATAAACAAGGTATGTAAACAGTGAATTACAAGATCTGTGTACACTAATGATTGTTGGTTGATGCCCTAGTTACACATATAGTAGCATATACGAAGTAATGATGATATGTAAGTGAAGTTAATGAATGCATTAATGATGAATATATATGACAAAGATGCATATACATGCTACTTGATGTATGCAAAGTGATGATTCATACCAGATATGTAGACAAATGAAGTGTATCCATTGGCAATGTCTATATATACAGTAACATAGTGATACATGCATGATGATGATGTGATGGGACATCAAGGATTCCTATTTTGACAGTACCATGAAGACTTTGACAGTGTCCTTTGTGAAGAATGTTGACAATGATTAATGACTCGGACATGTGCACGACATAATAATGATGCGCAGCATGAAGTGTTGACAATCCTGACAGCTGATTGGTTGAGGTGACACAAAGTGCATGCACAGCTTAAGAAGACAACTTTTACAATCTGAGGTGATGCTTAATATCTGAGCTATGTTTATCAACATTTGCTTAATGTATGCTTGGGCTTAAAAAGATGCTATCTCAGTGGTACTTTGTGAAGAGGTTGCATGGGTCCATCCAATGTCTACATAGATGACAAATTAACACCAGACATCAGTTGTGGTGTTGAACATTTGCAAGATTGCTCAAGAATAGTTAAGAAACATATATAGTCAGGATAGTGATTGAAGATTGTTTGATAAGGGTTTAAGTTGATAACCCTGACAGTGACAACTAAAGTATTTGACTTAGTGGTAAGATGATGGACACCTACAGCAGTATGACAGTCTGTGACATCCATCATCATGAAGACAAATTGATAACAGTGCTTATACAGTAAGTTTGAAGACTTGTTTGAAGAGTTGACAGACCATGATGACAGTGATTTATTGATATATTGAATGAAGATGATGCCTTGTTGAAAGCAAACTCTTAAGTGATAAGAGCAGACCTATATGCAGATAAAAGTTGCAGCAGTAAAGAACTATGATCAGAGATTGATGAGTAGACTAACCAGAGATTGATGAGCAGATTGACCAGAGATTGATGAGCAGTGTTGACCAGCATAGTGATGAGCGGACATTGATGGGAAGAGCAGATGTATGTGCACTTGAGCAGATCTTTAGCATGAGCAGTTGGTTGACTGAGTTGCAGCTGAATGGGCAGAGCAGATGTATATTCACCTGAGTAGATCTTTAGCATGAGCTGTTGGTTGATTGAGTTGCATTTGAATGGGCAGAGCAGGTGAATGATGACATGAGTATGGTAAGACAAGTATATTGTATTGTAAATGCAAGCTAGTCTTGCATCTGGGGTTTGGAAACCTCAGCCCTTCTTCGCTGAGTCTAAGAAAACTAGGCTGGGTCCTAGATAAGGAGTTGGTGCTGAATTACCTCACGGTTGTAGCCGTTTGAAATACAAAAAGATTACAAAGATTATATATTGCGTCTCTTGTGCAATGTGTTGGTGATTATGTGTTTAACTTGATGAATGATTAATGATATAGGTTATTGATGAATATGATAATGAAGTAAATGTCTGAATGAAGATATGAGATTTTGATTGAAGTTGAAATTTGGATTAAGTACAAGCTCACTGTTTCACCCCCCCCTCTCAGTGAGCCATTGTGTCCAACAATTATTATCAGAACCGGCCTTCATCACAAGCCTTGCAAGCTTGAAGGGTTTCCTTAGACACAATGGATGAACAAACAGGTTGTTCAATGAATGAAGTACCAAAGGAAGCACTCACAAAGATTGAAAGAAACGTCCTCGAAAAATTGAACAAATCCATGGAAAAGGATGAGCTATAGCAAAGACTATTAGAAAAATCTGAGCAAACTTAGCAAAACCTCATGAGTCAACTTCAGGAAAAGAATGCAGAGTTAGTTCTTTGAAAGATGAACTTGATCGATTGAAAAATGAGGTGGCTAACTTGAAAGAAACCAATGAGACCTGTGCGAGCCTTAAAAGTCAATTGGAAGAGGTCAAAGCACAACTACTAGAACAAAATAAGGTGAGTCAAGCAAAAGAGTTTGAGATCATTTCTCTAAAAGAGGAAATGAACAAGATAGTTGCTACAAATTTGAAGTTTAAAAGGAGTACTTCAACTCTAGATGACATCCTTAGTTATCAGAGATCACCACTTGTCAAGACTAGGTTAGGCTATGATAAGGAAGAGACCACTGAAGACATCAAGCTCCCAGGGAAGAAGACTGAAGAGAAGCCTAGGAGTTATGCAGAGATTTGAAGAGTCTTAAGCATGGTGAAGAAAGCAAGAAAAAACTCAACAAGGAAGATCTAGTCATCATGATCTGCCAAGAAGGACCATGTCACAAAGAAGACCACTTGTTTCCAGGTATGGATTTAATGGTTATTGTTTTTGTTGTTCTAACTTTGGTCATAAGGCTATGGGTAGCAGACTCTATGGAAGAAGTGTTGGAAGTTCCAACAGCTCAATCAGGTTCTGGACATGCAACCATGTGGGTCACTTTGCTGCACATTGTCATACGATGAGGTGTTATAATTGTAGTGGCCTTGGGCACAAAGCTCAAGATTGTTGGAGTACACGGAAACAACCCTTGAGAAGTTTCATATACAGCTCATCAAAGAAAGCCAGTACAGATGAAGGAACAAATGTTGAAAGGATAGATGCCAAAAAGAAAGTACGGATGAAGAAGATCGAGCAGTTGCAAATAGAAGAAGTTGATCAGAGCAGGGAGGATGGCTGCCATATGGCAAGCCAAGTGTAAAGTCTCTCAAAGACCTTAGCACACCTTGAGTTCATGAGGCTAGAGGATGAACTCAAAGAAGAAAGGATGGTTACTCCAGGCATATAGACAGGTCCTAGGATCGTCCATATTGACAGAGGGAGCAGTGAGCAATGATCAGAGATTTTAGACACAGGTATGTGGACACCCTTTTCCATTGATGCCAAAGGGGGAGAGATGAAAACAAAGGGAGAGATGAAGACAAAAGGGGAGCATGCTCACAGGGGGAGCATGAGTTGTTGTCATCAATGACAAAGGGGGAGATTATTGATGAAATTGTCATTGAGTCCAACATGGACTTGCAGTGGCCCCACATGATGTCATTGATGCCACAAAGTCCCACCTGCAGTGCCTTGGATCCCTTACAGAGTGGGTCTGTACCTTGAAGCACCTTGTACCCATTTGACAAGGTCCTTGTACCCACAAGACTGAATCTTGAAGCCACCACCTTGCTGAATATGTTGAAGACTCTGTTGATGGTGTTGAAGACCCTGGAGATGGTCCCGAAGCCTTGATGGACGTTGGAGAAACCCTAGATGGGTTGGAGAAGCATTAATGACCCATTATGTGGTCATTCATGCTATGATGATATCATGGTACCCCAGAAGAAGACCTAGCATCCCCACAGGTGATATCTTGACCCCTGGAGGTCTCCTGGTGTGGTCGAGGTGGATGAAGAACCACTGAAGATGTCCTTGGACCCACACTTGTTGGTTCTTGAATTTGATAGTGCAACTTTCATAATGCCTTAGCTAGATGATATGTGGTCCTGAAGCTCCTTTGATGAAGCCCTTGAAGTTGATGATGACATGCTTCTTGGATCTTGATGTGGCTTGATATGCAAACCCTTGAACATAGAACCACATGCAATATTTGATGAACATGGCATATGAAAGAACCCCATGCTTATGGATTGAGCACTCTTTGAAGAAGCCTACTTACATGATCCTTGAAGTCTGGAAATATAAGAATTTTAGAAGCCTAATCTATAATTGTTGAAGCCTACAAGTTAAGAAGACATGGCTCCTTGAAGCATTTGAAGAAGCCTTGCACCAAAACATTTTGAAGACTTTGACAAAAAATATATATTAGATCAAATGCAAAGTCGGCCCATTAAAGAATTTATAAATAAAAATAATAAATTCCAATATGTCGGCTCAATTTTTTTTCTGGGAAACCACTATAAATACCCTATCGAGTTTTTATTTTTGCAAGTGTGGATTTTCGGACAGCTCTGCAATTTTTCGTGGATGACTGAGGAATTTCGCTGTTTAGGAGCAGTATGGGAGCAGCAGACTGTGGATTTTCGGATGGGCTGCCTCAGTAGAGTCTTAACATTTTTTTTTATTCGTAGACAGCAGTAGTAATAGCAGCAGCCAAGTAATGTCTTCTTACAGCAGTAGAATATAATTTTTTTGGGGTTAAATTCACTGATCTGAGGAAGGAATTCGGTTGGGTTGCAGCAGAAGGTTCCACAAAGATCAAGCAATTTTTGGGATTGAAAATTGCAGCAGCAAAAAAACTGATATTCTTGGTGGGAGCAGTAGTACATGAAGACCATCCGAAGTTACAGTATTGCAGATCTATTCTTTAACTTCTTCATGTGCACAACAGCAGCAGCAAAAATCCCGAGTTTCTTAAGGCATCAACAGATCCGAATTTTGGATACTGTCATCAAAGGTTGTGGTCTGAATTTTTTTGTTTATCCTATGGTTATCTCTTGAAGCCAAATAAACAAGGTATGTAAACAGTGAATGACAAGATCTGTGTACACTAATGATAGTCGGTTGATGCCCTAGTTACAGATACAGTACCATATACGAAGTAATGATGATATGTAAGCGAAGTTAATGAATGCATTAATGATGAATATATATGACAAAGATGCATATACATGCTACTTGATGTATGCACAGTGATGATTCATACCATGATATGTAGACAAATGAAGTGTATCCATTGGCAATGTCTATATATACAGTAACATAGTGATACATGCAGGATGATGATGTGATGAAACATCAAGGCGTCCTATTTTGGCAGTACCATGAAGACTTTGATAGTGTCCTTTGTGAAGAATGTTGACAGTGATTAATGACTTGGACATGTGCACGACATGATAATGATGACCAGCATGAAGTGTTGATAATCCTGGATGACAGCTGATTGGTTGAGGTGACACAAAGTGCATGCACAGCTTAAGAAGACAACTTTTACTGTCTGAGGTGATGCTTAATATCTGAGCTATGTTTATTAACATTTGACTAATGTATGCTTGGGCTTAAAAAGATGCTATCTCAGTGGTACTTTGTGAAGAGGTTGCATGGGTCTATCTAATGTCTACATAGATGACAAATTAACACCAGACATCAGTTGTGGTGTTGAACATTTACAAGATTGCTCAAGAATAGTTAAGAAACATATATAGTCAGAATAGTGATTGAAGATTGTTTGTTAAGGGTTTAAGTTGATAACCCTGACAATGACAACTAAAGTATTTGACTAAGTGGTAAGATGATGGACACTTACAGCAGTATGACAGTCTGTGACATCCATCATCATGAAGACAAATTGATAATAGTGCTTATACAGTAAGTTTGAAGACTTGTTTGAAGAGTTGACAGACCGTGATGACAGTGATTTAGTGATATACTGAATGAAGATGATGCCTTATTGAAAGCAAACTCTTAAGTGATAAGAGCAGACCTATATGCAGATAAAAGTTGCAGCAGTAAAGAACGATGATCAGAGATTGATGAGCAGATTGACCAGAGATTGATAAGCAGTGTTGACCAGCATAGTGATGAGCAGAGATTGATGGGAAGAGCAGATGTATGTGCACCTGAGCAGATCTTTAGCATGAGCAGTTCGTTGACTGAGTTGTAGCTGAATGGGCAGAGCAGATGTATATGCACCTGAGTAGATCTTTAGCATGAGTTGTTGGTTGATTGAGTTGCAATTGAATGGGCAGAGCAGGTGAATGATGACCTGAGTATGGTAAGACAAGTATATTGTATTGTAAATGCAAACTAGTCTTGCATCTGGGGTTTGGAAAGCTCAACCCTTCTTGGCTGAGTCTAAGAAAACTAGGTTGGGTACTAGATAAGGAGTTGGTGCTCTATGTATCAGTTGGTGGTGAATTACCTCACGGTTGTAACCGTTTGAAATACAAAAAGATTACAAAGATTATATCGTGCGTCTCGTGTGCAATGTGTTGGTGATTATGTGTTTAACTTGATGAATGATTAATGATATAGGTTATTGATGAATATGATAATGAAGTAAATGTCTAAATGAAGATATGAGATTTTGATTGAAGTTGAAATTTGGATTAATTATAAGCTCACTGTTTCACCCCCCCGCCCATCTCAGTGAGCCATTGTGTCCAACAACAATAATCCTATCAAGGTACAAAACAAAAATTTACCTGGACTTTGGTCGTCTAAAATTGCTAAGATATGTCATTGAAATCAATAAAATAGACTCGAGAACACCTTAATGGAATGTCGTCGGTTTTCTTTAGAGTCCTTAGCAACAATGCCAAAAAGATGTTACCGTTCAAATTAGCACCCTTGGTCAAGGTCATGAATCCCAATGCTATGAGGGGTAAGTGCAAGAGAAGCTAGCGCCCAATGTCACCACAACGTTGCTTCTCAACACTTTAGGTCAACTCCTAAGACCAATGGAGAGTCCCTAATATGAGTGAAAGATATATGCAATCAATCCAACAACACACAAATACCCTTTACAAGCAACCTCTTAGCTAAGACAGGCGACTTATGGAGTCAATATCTAAGTCACCGGATTCAACAATTTTGCCATAGAAATCGAAAATCATCGATTTTTTGTGCCTAGTGAACTAGTTTGTTAAAATTTAGAGATTTTAACGGTGAATAACCCATGCAACCTGCGAGTAAACCCTAATCGATGACTGAAACTACCTCTGCGTTAATGCATTGCTCATGACGTGAGTCTACAAGTGAGTTGACGTCTTGAATCATTCTGTGAGTGAAGACCGAAGTGTGGAGGTCATTGTCGTTTTGGGAGTGAAGTGAAGTGTGGAGTCATCATTCCGTGAGTCGCAGAGGGTTGAACCTCAAGTCTGCAGTTGTTGAGGCCCTGAGGACCAGAGCAGTGTTTACTTGACAATTGGAGCAGGCACAACGATGCCAGTGGTTCAGGTTATTCGATGGAATATTAAAATGGGGATGTTTACGATTGCATAAATATATTTCTTACTGAAAGGATTAAGTTATATAAATTTTATTTTGAGTCTATAGAAAAAACAAAATTTGTCTAAAATGATTATATAATAATTTATTTATTTTTAAAAAAATTTAAAAAATTATAATTAAAAATTAATGTTTATTTATTTTAGTTAATTAATATTATTTATATGATATGATTTTTTGTTAGTTGACTACAACTTAGTTTAATAACTGTGTTGCATGGGTACGCGTACCGAGGGGTCGGGTACATGTACCGGTACCGGGTACACGTACCGGGTACTTGGGTACGGCAATGGTACGTACCCAGACGTACCCTCACGTACCGCGAGCATTAATTACGTACCGGGTACTCCGTAAAAAAATTTAGGGTACATTTTCAGAAAATGGTACGGCCTACCCCGATTTTGGGTACGCCTGGGGTACAGCAACTTGTTAACGGGATAAACACAATAGCAAAATGATGAATAGACCATAGTTGCATATATCGGCGATATATCACCGACATCGCGAT
>LPNX010617073.1:353430-514604 GCA_001517045.1 Pseudotsuga menziesii | reverse complement strand
ACATTTGCCGATATTTTCCGATATTTTCGCCGTTGTTGCCGATAAGTTTTATTCCGGACCCCCGGCGATATATTCGCCGACACGATATATGTAACTATGGAATAGACCACTAATTCATAGGCAAATGAGAATACTTTAGCGACTCTTTAGTGCAAAAGGTAGGTAACTATCTGCTATGTGACCAACAATGCAATTTGGAAGGGCATATTAACTTCTGTAGGACATCAGCTATAGTAACCGGTTCCAGTATATTATATTGGACAGAATGTTGATTTCAGGACGAGGTTATCAGCCACATATGACATTAGCACATTGAAGCCAATATAGGGACTATATCTACCATTTAAATTCGGTCAAATTTCAAGCAGACAACAGCTCACAAACAATACCAGCATGCTTTCATCAAATTGGCAGAGTCAATATCATTTTATATCATGGCCATCCATATATGGCTGTAATAAATCAGTACTCAGTCAAACACAATTATTCCACTGTATATGTGAATTTTTGATATATCGGACCTTGAGTAATAGGCACACTAATGCAGTGTTAAGTAGATCAATAGTTCACTGGCCGTCATTAATAAGGAATAGCAATATTCAAGCCAGCACTGTAAGTTGACTTAAAAGTTAATTGTGATATGCAACAGTTCAGTATGAGGAACAAATTTGAACAGCAGTATATGTTTGTAAAATAATCCCAGATTTGAACTCTAACTCAGCCAATGAATGGTCAACCAAACACTATTCATATGCCACTGTTAATATGTAATTGAATTCCACCAGTGACCACTCAAAAGTTACTGTGATAGATCAACATTCTACATCAGAAAATTTGCAGCCAGAATGAGATATTGCACTAGTAGGAACAAGGTCTATAGACTGCTGATTGTATACAACACAAGCTTTAACCAGCTCAATAAGCAATCAAACCCTGAGAGGACTATTTAGTATTCAGCCTTTTTTTGACCTCAACTACAGAGTTACCTAATATGGGCGTCGATTTCTATTTATGTACAAAAATGTTTTTCTTAGATTTGCTCTGTTGTTATCGTTTCTACTTGTGATTATTACATGTTCATTGGTTGGTGTTGAGGATAGTGCCAAAGGTCACGTTAAACAAGTCTCATCATTTGATTTTGGTGTAGATGGATTTTGTATGCAGTGTGCACACTTTTTTTTACAAGAACAGATTCTTTTTTATAAATATTATAAAGGGGCTGTGTCAAACCAAATCAGCCAGAATATACATAAGAGTCCAAAAATGTGCATGTATGGTACTATGGATCATTGGATCATGATGTATCATGTGAGTCATGTGATTGTGACATGTTTCAGTTTTATTTTAATATATATTATATATTATATATTATATATATATATATATATATATATATATATAGTACCCTCGACGTACCGAAGTACCCTGTTTCAAAAAGTGCCGTACCCGTACCCGTACCCGTACCGGTACCCACGTTTCCTGGCAACATAGTTTAATAATCTATGTTAATATTTACATTCAAAGCTGAAAGAATGTTATGTGATTTGGTAAAAATATAAGTTTTTTTGTTGGGATGCTAAATAGCCTAAATATTTTTTAATTTCCAAATTTTATAGTCATTCGAACCTATTGTCATATTTTATCGCCAAAATTTTCATTGCCGATTTTTTGTCAAATTTCAAGGTCTCCAAATTCGAACACGAACTCGAACCAGGTGACCTAGGTCAAGACAATGAAATTAATACTAGGTGAGGGGAAGGAGCTATAACACTTTATAAAGAATTTCAAGATAGGTAGATTCAATATCTCACTGCTGTTATGAAACTGCAGCTGACAACAACACTTTAGAAAATGGATGAAAAAAAACCAAAACAATGCCACCTTACCACACAAAGTATACCTTCAGGGTTAGGGAAAGTAACATGCTTGAGAGGGTGAAGGGAAGCCCTAAATCAGATCTGAAAGTGCTTAACCAGCTCTGGTTTAAGCCCTAAACAGTCCTCAAATAGATGGTGGACTCGCTTCAAACTTTCCAACAGATGTCGATACCCCCAAGGGTCAATCCTACTTTTCCTTGCTTTTGTAGGCCTTCAAAGCTTGCTGATTTGACTGATGTATCTATTGTACCTGTTATACCAGATTAGAAAAATGCCCTAGATAAAATAAAACACGGTCTAATTCTCAATCCAACCAGAAGAAAGGGGCATCCTAGAGGATACACCAAGAAACCTACTAGGGCGTACTTTTTAGTGGAGCACAATTCCAAAATTCACGATATTTTTTGAGATATGAATTTTCCATATTTTTAGGGTTTTTTCGAATATTATAGTTTTTTTGTATTTGTTGTAATATATACAACAGAAATTAGTTAAAAAGTTGAAGAAGAGAACAGGTTAGACTTTAGTCCTTAACCCTAGGGCAATAAGAAATCAAGGTTAATGTCCCTACACAATTTGATTATTCAAGATTTACCAATTAGGGCAAAGACTAGTGACCCTAGATAGGTCAAAGTAACCTTATCCTTTTTAGGTCAACAATGAATTCCAAGGCCCAACTATGGAGAGCTCCATCGAGAAGAAAGTCTCCTCAAACAATATTGACAAGATGCAAACAAAGCCCTAACTTGCCTTGCTTAAGGTGCACAAGAGCAATATCAAACCAGAAAATTAAAATATCTTACCACATCCACCAAGGAAAGAGCAAGAAAGAGGTCTTAGGAAAGAGGTCTTAGGTCTTCCCTTAGCCTTGAGTTAACCATTCAATGGATCCACCTTGAGAGATAGAAAAACCCTAGAAATTCCATCATCCAACCTTCATAACAAGAAAAAGAATGTCAAAGGGAGAGGTGTGCATGCCTTAGAAGCTCCAATATACTACGAGAAAAAGTAAAAATATTGTATTTGAACCCTTGTCTTGTTAGAAATGAGAGGGAGGTGCTCTTTATTTATATGGAGCAACCTAACCTCTTTAACTTTAGAACCTACCTTACTAAAAGATAAAATGTTTCAAAATTAGGGTTCGTCACCCGTAAGCCAAGGACTAAACCACAAAATAACAATAAAATGATTCAAAGGCTTCAACCAAGTAAGATGTTGAACTTAAAGGAGGATGTCATGCCCTAACTAACCCCAACAATGTGCTTGTCCCTCAACATCCTCCTTGTTAGCAAGGTAAGGCTTTCTTGATAGAATGACACCATCATCATTCTTGCATATGGAGACCAAGAGGAAGGGTAATACATCAAAAGATAGGTCTAAGTGGGCATAGATAAGGTGTGGTAAAGCAGGTATGACAACCTTACATGCGCAGTCACCTCTACAAAGCATAAGCAAAAGTGTGGCTAGGAGCCCTTGAGCCATGTGTCCTAATGGGTCCATCCCAAGAAGCACTGGAGCACCCACCCAAAGCACAAATGCCCAACATGATGGGGAACTTCCGCCCATCAAGGGGTAGTCAGCAAAGCCACAAGGCTAATACTCCTTGAAATGGTAACCAAGACCGACACTAGACCAACACTTTTACATAATAAAGTCCAGACTTGGCCTTTTACAACGACAAAGGAGCCCCTCACTTCGGTACATCCCGAAGGACACGTTGTAGACAACCTAGGGTGTAACACTACCAAAACGACCGATTTCGTACAAAATTGACCAGTTCAGGCATTTAAGGCCGATTCCATACGAAACCGGTCGGTTTGATATGGAACCAGCCATTTTCAGTCCAAAACCCTCAACCAAACCTGAAAACCTCCAAAATTGATCAAACGACATGTTTTGTAGGTTTTGTTTTGGTTCTAATAACACTGTTCTGAAGCCACCTCTAACACTCGCATCAACCCTTAATCAACCTCTTTGAGTCACAGCGGGAAACTTTGAAGCCACAACCTACCTCTACCTTCTACACCTTCAACTTTGCTCGCACAAACAAATCAAAGAACAAAGCAATCAACTTGTGTATTATTGAAGGGAGATTAGGGTTTTAACGAGACAGATTGGTGGGTCGATTCATAAGAAAATCCACATTTTTTCGGTCCACCAACTTGAGAACCTATGGCCATTCTTGCTAGACAAGGATGTGTGGATGTTCCCATTGTTGTAGGCAACTTGTAGAGGCTCCCACGGACAGAAACTTCAATATAATGGAGTTCCTAAGTTCCCTATTTTTTGGATGCAACATTCCCACCACATCTCCAAGCTCTTGAAACTATCACCGCAGAAATTGGAATATTTCGTACCCATTCCAAAGCTCCCTGGAACGTGGGAACCTCAAGAACGAATTTCCTGGAGGGTGGGAGCAGTTATGTGCAACAAAGATTACAACTAATTAAAAAATAGCTAGAAACACAGATAACCATACAAAAATGAAAGCAAGGAAAATATATACCAAGAAGCATCAATGTTTCACATTAAACAACTATGTCAAAAGACTTCAGGTTATGATGCAAATAATACAAAGGAACCTTGTTGACACTAAAAGAATGAATGAAGTCAAACCCCTAAACCAGACAAACACAAAGATGATGTCACCATGAACACATGCACAACTAAATAAAATCCCATTTACTATGCTTTGAGGACAAAGCATTCCTTAAGGGGGTGACAATGTAAAAAACATATTAAATAATAATTAGGGTAATGAAAGGTCCAAGGGCACACACCTGTTCACCTTATGACTAGTCAATGCATATAAAGATACCATCATCAGGCTCATTGTAAATTATCATATCTTATCAATTCTTATCAATAATTTATTACGCCACACACGCACACACACACACACACACACACACACACACACATATATATATATATATATATGCAGAAATATTCTTGCAACTCATTAATAAACAGATCTGTTTACTACAGCCCAGCCTACATGCACACATGTATGTGTCAGCCCCCTAGAGAACTACACATACACCTCACCTTCACCATCTCCTTGGGATCAGTGCACTCTCTCTCTAAAACTGTAAGTACACCTCTGTAGTTCCCTTTCCCTAAAATTGGAAAGCAAATCATAGATAGAAAAAAACAACTCAAAAATAGGACCCTATCCTTCTTATAGTGTCACAGGGTCGCTATAAAACTAACTTGACTTGAGGGTGGGCTTAATCTCGTGGAGTGGCATTGTTGATTTACTTACCTAAATGGCACAACTAGGTTGGATTTTTATTTTGTGAAATTCAGCAATACATTTTCTGTTGGTTGAGCCATCTAACTATCCATGAACCATGAGCACTCAACAAAAACGCCACTAAGCTAACATACTTTAGAGTCTAGACTACCCATTGAAATATTGGTGCCTTAGAATTTATGAAAAACTTATTAAGTATCATAAGCATACCTAGTGATCATGCCCCAAATAGGTCGTGGTACTATGACCGGCGATTTCCCTTTGTTAAAAGTTTTCAAGAATTCACCAATCTTCTCCATGGATTTTGCCTCTCTCAAAAAATCAAATTCATAAGCAACCTAGGACAATAAAGCATGAAATTAGCATTAAAATTCCATGTAAGATTTATGAAGTTAGAGATCACATGCATGAGTGTTTCTTAAGAAAAAAACCCATATCTAACCTTAGATATTTAAAAAAGGGTATTCATCTAGCTAATGGATAGAAATAAAACAAAGAAATATTTAGTTTACATATCTGCATTTACCCACATATATTATTTCTCTATCATGTATCCAAGATTATGATGAAATTATACGAGAATACATATATGCTAAAGCACAAGATATTTTTGACAAAGGAATAGCTTTGTCACACCAATGTTATACATTGTCTAAGTAATGACAATAGATATTAGATACATAAGATGACAAGGTGAAAGCATTGAACATATCATTACATCTCAATTTGTAATATTTTGTATTTCACATCAATAATTTCTCAAAGACAATTGCCGTATAAACCATCCTTAGGGACATAAAGAGGTTGTATTAGACTACTTCAATTTTGCCATGGTTAGAATATTTTTCATAAACAGCTTCTAGGCTCTCTTCACAATTTGAGTAAGCAAACTAATTTTAGTAGTGGTGGTCATAAATTCACCTTTAAGAATCATTTCTCTAAATATATGTATACAACTAAATGTTCTCACTGATATTTGCAAGTAACGACGATGATTTTTATCCGCAAATTATTAGATTACAAAGATGCATTGAAGCTCAACTTGGCCATTAAAAGCACAAAACGTGTAGCACCAAAACGTATCACATAGTTTGATATTTGAAATGCAATATTTAATTATTCATGTTCATTACTAACCATTGAAAAATTAAAGTTACTATATAAGTAGTATATAGATACCAAACTCCCATATAAATAAAAGGACAAATAGGAGCTTTTAGCTTCTGGGTGCTCCCTACAATCAACATGCAAGATGGGTTGAAGACAAAGATCTCCAGAATATGAATGGCAGCAAACCTAGGCCATTATTGTTCACTTCTAACATCCAAGGTGCTCATGAGGGTTCCTCAAATGTGCATATTGCCCCTATTTATTCCATTGTCAAAGTGACAAAATATAGAAGGCTTGGTCACAAGGCCAATGGTGACTAAAGACACTCAAGTTCTGGAAGAAGGATGTGATGGGATAACTAAGAAATATATGGGTAGAAAATGTTATGTACATAAAATATCAATGCTATGAATACATTAATTGTATCATTAATTAAATTTTGATGTAGTTATAAAAGGGTGTTGTTATCACATATATTGTAGCTAGGCTACTATGATGCAGCATATGGATTTTCTCTTTATTCTCCGAGTCAGACATAATGATGGGAATACAGCATGGATCATCATTACAGCATGAGCCTTTCAAAGCCTTCTTTCAGTAGCAGATGCATAGTATTTCCTTGCCATGACCAAGATCTCCTTGTCCATTGAGATGACTTTGGTGATGACATAGTTCATTTGAGCAGAGACAATGCCTATGGTGAGACCAGGTATATGGCTTCTTGGTAGGTTGTTTGCTCTCTAATGGATATTAGTACCTTCGACTTATTATGCATATTAGTACCTTCGACTTATTGTGTTGTGAATGGTTGGAGAACCTTATGTTGAAGGTCGTTGTTAATGCCATGCTTTGCACAAAACTTAGTCTATCTTGCTATACTGGTTTCACCTTGTCACTCATCCTCCATACATCCAGTTTCATTCGTATTATCTTATCCCTTGACTTATGATTGAGACTTGTGAGATTGAAGAGTGTTTCCCCACTTTGACCTCTATGTATGACAAAACGCATGTTGTTTTGTGTCTTGGCTCTAAGTTATGCAACAAAACTTACCGAAGCCTTGATCCTTCTAGGCCAAGAGAACCCACTGGTGTTGGTTCTTGAGCATAAGTCAGTTGGGTTTTGACGCCTTGACCTCTCTGGTCGGTTGCCCCCGATGTTTGGTCCTAACTGTGGATATTCCCCTCTAGTTGCCCATAGAGTTGTCAGCTAAAAATTGAAGCAATATGTCTACCATCATTACATGCATTATGTTGTACATGCTTATGAAATGCAAGCCCATGAATAAAGTTGCAATTTGTGTCTTTAGACACATCTAAAAGGGATAAGAAATAAAATGTGAAAGGCCTCAAAACTTAAAAGCAGTGGTTAAATAAATGTTAAATCTAAAGACTGCTGGCCATCTTATCTAAAAAATGTAATGATCAATTCCTCATGGAGCCTGTGGGTTTTGATGTGGGATGGAATAAGGGACAACTAATTCTAAGTGTCCCCTAGGATCTCTTCACTATTGTTTCTTGTGTACTCAACGCAAGGGTCCTAGAAAAAAACCTCATAGAGCTTGATTATTAGCTTGGATGTGAGCAATAGACATGTTGTTAAAGTTGAATGGACTCTTTTCAGATCAACTCATCCATTTGTGAGACACTGCCATTCCCTATTGTTCTCTCTCATACATATGTCATTGTGGTTGTGTGTATTTGTTATCACTTGGAAAGATCACATGGTTAAAGTCAATCAAAAGTCATCACCCTTTCCCTTAAGCCTCGTTTTCCACCTTCACCCAGCATTAGCAAATTAGTTAAACTTTGGAAGTATGGCATATCCAAAGGGCTTCATGGAAGATTCAAAATTCATTCAAGAATACAGGTATAATTGTTGATTATTATTATTATTGTCACCATGATTCTGATTAGTATGATTTAAGTCGGGATTTTATATACATCTTGGAGCAGTTCTTACCTTGGATGCATGCAAGATCAGTTCAGTTCATTATCTCACCTTCAGTTTGGGTACTTTGACTTGGTCAACCAAACACAGTTCCCAATGCAGTGACTACAAAAATCGACAGTGGTTAAAGTTGTTCCAGACATGCCCCGAACCAATACTACAATTTCAATTTTCATCAAATGGTCACAGTTATTGAGTTCTAGAGTTTATTATTATTTTTATTGATTCTGGCCATTATTTTTATTATGAGATAGTGATATTTTGATTCTCCTAGGCATTTTAGTAGATCAGTGGGTATGAGTAGTCACCAATACCACTCTACCATGTCTCTAAACACTTCTATGCAGTCAATTTGTTCCAGTTCTCATCCAAAAAAAAGTTATGGTGAATTTTATTATTTTCAAAGGTTGTACCATTAAAAAATGAACTATGGAAATCACTAAAGAAATCAATTTGGCTTATGTGGTCAAGGAAATGGAAAGGAAATGATTCTTGATGATGTATTTTGGCTCTCCTAGGGAGGACGTCCCCCATGGGGCACCCCTCACCTTGGTTAAGATGTACTTATTAACATATCTTATGTTTTTTGTATTAGGGCTTAGGTTGATAGATGTCCCTAAGGCACCCGCTTTGTGATGTGTTACATTGATATACTTTAGCACTTGGTGTATTTCGCCTTAGTGAGGCGTCCTTGGGCAAAAGTGCGCCCCTCTTGACTTGCTCATGTTGATCCATGTATGTAGAACAAGATTAAAAGATCTCCATCGTTGATGATGTTATGATCTCAACCGTCGCATGAAAGTTAGTTGAAAGTGGACACGTTCTCGATCTATTTAAGAGAGGTGCTCCCCTCATTGTATCCCATTGGGAAATTTGGCTCTTGGCTATTGGAATAGAGAAAATATTTTCAGAGAAATCTTGTGTATTCTTTGTCATAGATTGTTCTTGTGCTTGATTGCGAAATCATTTTCGAAGGTGTTCCAGTTAATTTATGCTTGATCCAAATTTATTTTTGTGAGGGTCGTGTTGTTTGCAGGTGGGCATCCTCTCTTGCGGCGTTTTTGTGAGAGATCCAGCTCTCTCCATCTGAAGACATTGGTAATCAGGGGGTTTTTCTAATGTGTCTTTAATCATTGGTTATGCTTCTTGATTCAACTTGCAATTGTAATTTCTTTTTTCTGTGGATCAATTCTAAATTGTTGTAGGTTGCTCTTGCAAGAAAAGGGGCGCACTAGCTCAACCTGGGCAAATCGATTTGGCTTGGAACTTCATCAAATTCGCTTGGAATTGCGTCAAACGAGGGTAGAGTGTCATTCGCTTGGAATCTACAAGATTTCCAGGTATTTCTGTTTGTATTTCTCTAGTTTTAATTTTCAATCCACTCGGCGAACAATTAAAACCCTAACTAAAACTTTCTAAAAATTCTCTGGGTCATTCTATTGGGATTTTTTGTGAAACCTTTATGGGTTATTTCACCCTCCCCTAGAGCTAAGTGGGTTTACCAAGGCGTCATCATTGGGGACTTCATCTTCCCTACGTTTAAAGAACTGATCTTTAGGCAATTCGCCCTCCTAGGTTTTTTGCTAATTTTCTTGTTCTATGATCCATCCCTTGGCTTGTGCTCTTGGATATTGTCAAATCTATCTCCAAGCCATCTTATTTAAGTGTTAGTTCCCTTTAATTTTCTATCAAACCAATACTCTAGACTTACTATCAGTGTCCACCTTCAATTCCCCAGGGTAGTGAAATTGATCATTTGCACTAGCACTCACTGCCTAGATCTACATAATAATTGGGCAGTCACTAAATATAAACATTTTGGGCTACATTTCCAATATCTAAACCTTCATAGTCCAAAACATTTCTATCGGTGTTCATTATCTGAGATCTAGGGTCTTATCAGTTACTCACCTTACGTACTCTATCATTGTAGTTTGATCTGGTGTGTTAGATTTAGATCTTTCCTTTTAGGTTAGATTCAAGGTCCCCCCCTTTGTCACTTGGCGTATCTGTGGCATAAAGAAAAGGGTGTCCTAACCGGCGTGACAACCAATCCATATCCGGGGATCGAGATACCCGTGGTTCACCTCTTTAGTTGCATGTCCCCTCTACCGTCCTGAATAGAATACCATTTGCGGGGCAACTACAAGTTGTGTGATAACAGGTGCCTTCATAAGGACATAAACTTATATGAAAGGTCACCTTAAAGGTCTACAAATATCAAGCTCATTTCTCATTGTCTCATCAACTTATTATTCATTCATTATCAAATATATTTTTATACATACAATTCTATTGCAAAAAATTTATGTTTATTGCTGCGCTTCTGCTACAGAGAATTTGTTGAGTAGGCTCCTCCTATGTTGCCTTGAATCTTGGATGAAGATGACCACTCAATGTTGACCCTCATAGTATATCAATGATGAAACAAAACCCTTAGAATTTCCAAACAAGAAATAGTCTACTATAATCTACCATGAATGCCATGATAGACTAGGAAACTAAAGATGAAGTGGTCCTATGTCCATAGTATTCAAAATTTCACTGCAATGACACTTCAATGCATTTCATAAATTTCACATTCTTTCTACAAGTTTCCTCAGATCTTATTCCCAGAATTTTCTGCCCTAGGACTGCTGTAAATTAAAGTACAAAAGCGAAGCTGAAGAAGTACAATAATTCACTTTCAAACAGCCTTAAACTTCACTGCAATTAAGAAGAAAATACACCAACCAATGAGAAGAGTTGTCACTGTTCAGCCCTTCTAAGGCAACATATCAGTCAATATTCAGATCTGAAAATGTACTTTTCCAACAGAAATAACAGCAGTATTACAGCATTTAAATCAGCCCCTTTATCTTCTTCTTTAGATGTCAAATCACTGAACAATTTGCCATTTTATTCATGTCCAATCAGTAAGGTCATCAATAGATGTAAATCAACGTTGCACTTATCAGCGATATATCACCATTTTCGGGGGTGGGCAATATTATCAACATAAATTATCACGATAAATTCAGGTTTTGGAATTTTTCGTGATAAACTGGGAAATTATCGCAATAAATTGCAAAATTATTGGCCTGCCCTGTCAAGTCCGCATTAAAATCCAGTAATCCAGTTCTGTGTTTTTTCTTCTCATTTTGCAAAAGTGAGATAGGGGATCAAGGTATAAGGATGCTATTGACTATTTTCATCAAGCACAGAGGGAAATCTATTGTTTTTATTTCCATCAACCAAGCAATTGTGGAGTGGGTATTTACTGTGATCTACCATATCCATATTCCCAGGTATGTAAAAATAATTATGCTTGCATTTTCTTTGTTTTCCAAGATCTAGTATAGGGTTTGCAATGTCCATTAGATATCCTGCTGTTGCCATTTTTTGACTGATTTAACACTTATCTAATTGTGATATTTAATTGCAACATTCTTTTGTGTTGATTACATTTCCCCATTTGTTTCGTGCCTTTGGTTTCATCATATTGAATAAATGGTCTAAATATTGCCATAGCCATTGGACCCAATGTGGGAGTATGGTGAACTATTTGAGGGTTTTAATTGACTAAAGCTAATCTTTGATTCCTTAGTGGGAGTATGTAAATAGAAAAATATGAAGAACATATGTGGTTGAAGATCAAATCTAAAATTTCCACAAGATATGTATGGTTTAAAACTTCATATATAAACTTAGTGATGAAGTACATACCATAGACTCCTCTCAAGGCCACAAAATCCAACCATGCAAAATGCCCTAACTAGGGTAAATCATTAAGCACTAGCTCCACCAAGAAGAACAAGTGTAAGAATCCCTCCAACAATATCTCCAAGGCAAGACATCCTCCTCTTCTCATCTTCTTCACAAGTCAACCATAGGGTTTTCTCCTCAAACCCTAGTCTTTAATTTCTAAGGGTTAACCCTAACCCTAAACTCTGAGATGCTCTAAGAAACACTAAAGAGACCAAGAAAACCTAGCACCCAAGGTAGAGTGACAAAAACAAGTGGAGACCTAGAGAGAGAGAGAGGACACGTGCACTCCTCATCTAGGTTGCATTTCTACACAACAATGCGAAAGAATGAACACACAAGTCATATGATCATCTCCAATTTCTTCTCCATAAGAGCAAACACTAGTCCAAACCCAAGACATCCTCTTTCCCTTCCATAGCTTTTCCTAGGGTTTTCTCGTGAACTCATGAACACTATCAAATATTTCCAACAAGACAACTACAAAGAGAAAGATGCAAATAATACAAATAGAAAAACTATTTACTTGCAAAAGACCCTCCGACTTCACTCCCTCAGCCTCCAACCACAATCACATTTTGGACCAACCCCCACCCAGCTGATTATTTCTTTCTTCTCATCGCCCCATCTTTTAGCGCCTCCAAGAGATAAATGAATGGTGGTATTGTTTTTGACCTTAGATCAATCCAGACATAGAGGACCACCTATACTTTCATCCAACCTCAATAGCATGGCCACTTTTGACACATACAAGTAGTCAGATGATTTCATCCAAGTCATAGCAATAGGCCCCTCACTCTAGGAAGCAGCGCAATAACTGTTATCACACATATATTGCAGTTGGGCTACCATGATGCAACATATAGATTGATCTCTTTATTTTTCTGAGCTATTCATTCATATGGGGTTTTAACATGGATCTTTACAGCCTCGACCATTTCAGAGCCTTGTTTAGCAGTATTTCATTAAGAGGACTGAGATTTCCTTGACCATTGAGAGGATTTCGATGGTGACCTAGTTCATTTGAGCAGAGTAGCAGATCATATGTGGTACACAGTTATAGAGGGGCTTATCAGATGGAGACAGGTATATGGCTCCTTGGTGAGTTTTTGCTTTGTGATGTATGTTAAACACCTAGGCTTATTATGTTGGGATGATCATGGTGACCTATGCTTATATTTACTGATGCTTAAACCTGTACTAAGAAAAGATTAAAGAGCCTAATGTTGAAGACTATTGTTTATGTCATGCTTTATACAACCTTTAAACTCTAGTGCTTTGTTCATTCCATGTATCACTTGCCCCCATCCATCCAGTTCATCCATAATTGTTCTTTTTCCCATGACTTATGATTGACTGAGACCTATGAGATTGAAGATCATTTTCTCTACTTTGACCCCTTTGCATGATAGATCCCATGTTGTTTTGTGTCTCGGCTCTGAGTTGTGCAACAAAACTTGTCGAAGCCTTGATCCTTCTGGCCCAGGAGAACTCGTTGGTGTTGGTTCTTGAGCTTAGGTGAGTTGGGTATTGAAGCCTTGACCGCTCTGGTCAGTTGCCCTCGTTATTTGGTCCTGATTGTGGATATCCCCCCTAGTTGCTCGAAGAGCGTTAGCTAAAGCTTGAAGCAATATGTCTACCATCATTACATGCATTATGTGTTACATGCTATACACTGAGAAATGCAAGCCCTCAAATAAAAATGCAAACTGTGTCTTTAGACACAACTCAAAAAAGGGCTATGAAATGAAACTGTGAAATGCCAAAGAAAAGCAGAGGATAAATAAATGTTGACCATATTTGTGAAATGTAATGATTATTTCCTCATAGAGCCTGCAGGTTTTGATGTGAGATGGAGTAAGAGACAACTAATGCTAAGTGTCCCCTAGGATCTCTTCACTACAATTTCTTGTGTACTCAAAGCAAGGGTGCTAGAAAAGATCCTAATGGAGCTTGATTGTTAGCTTGGATGTGAGTTGTAGACATGTTGTTAAAGTTGAATGGACTCTTTTCAGATCAACTCATCCACCTGTGAGACACCACCATTCCCTATTGTTCATCTATCATGCATATGTCATTGTGGTTGAGTGTACTTTTCATCATTCTGAGAGATCATATGGTCAAAATCAACTATAATCCATTTCCCTTTACCTTATCCTTGTTCTCCACTTTCACCCAACACTAGCAAACTGTTTAAACCTTGTAAATATGGCATATACAAGAGACTTCTAGAAGATTAAATGATTCTTCAAATACATGGGTATATCTTACTAGTTATTATCATATTATTATTACTATTGTCACCATGATTCTGAATAGCATGATTAAAGTTGGGTTTTAATATACATCTTGGAGCATTTCTTACCTTGGATGCATGCAAGATCATCTTAGTCCAGCATCTCACCTATAGTTTGGGTACTTTGACCTAGTCAACCCAGTTGACCAAGTCAAACACGGTTCGCAAAGCAGTGGCTCAAAAAACAACAGTACTTATATTTGCTCCAGACATGCCCAGTACCAATACTGCGATTTCAATTTTCAGAGTTTGGCCTCAGATTGCGAATTTAGTGATTATTATCACTTTATTATTAGCCAGATTACATTATTATTGCAATGATTTTGGTTCTCCTAGAGCATTGCAATGTTCCAGGGGGCAAGAGTAGTCACTTATACCATTCTTCTACATCTCCAAACACTCCTATGCAATCAGTTTGCCCCAATTATCAGCCAGAATGAAGATATATTGATTTTTATGATTTTAGAGGTTGTGCCATCGAAAATTGAACTAGGAAGTCACTAGAAAAATCGATTTGGCTAAGGAAGTCAAGGAAATGGCAGGAAATTCACTCAATTGATGTATTATGGCTCCTCGGACACTTCTTCATCAGTTTCAGTCAGCATTTGGTCCGACATTATTTTCTTTGGCTTAGCCAGTGAGGACGTCGCCCAAGGGGCGCCTGTCAACTTGGCCACTTGATGTATTTCAGTGTTATATCTTATGATGTGAGGTTGTAATGGGGCCTGGGGTGAATTAAGCCCTTAGTGACCCCCTTTTGATGTATTATCATGATCATATCTTATGTTATGTTCTTTTTTAAGTTAGACAAGGTGTCATTAGGCAAAAGTGTGCCCTCCCTTGATCTAGTCAATGTGATCCATGTATTGATCCATTAAAGTTGATCTCCACCATTGATGACGTTATAATCTCAATCGTTGGAGGCAAAAGTAAGTTAGGGTTTACATCTCTCAAAAGCTATATAAAAACAAGACCCCCCCCATTGTAAAGCATGAGCTCTAGATTGGAACTTTTAATAAAGAGATTATTCTAGGATTCAACACTTGTCTCTTGAATGATAGATGAATGCGATGATGATTGGTACTACTTTTCTTCTGCATTGAGATAAATCCGACATAGCTTTTGTATCTTCTCTCGTACCCATTTCATTTGTAGGCTAAAGGAGGCGCATTGGTGGGGAGACTCACCCTGTGGTCATTTCTCGGTTTGGTTTATCAGGGAGTGGTTACTTCTTTATGATTTCTCATTCTTGTACTTTCTTTATCTTGCAAATCTGGTTTATTTGTTGTGTGAATTGATTTTCTTGGTGTGGCAAGTAGAAGGGGGCGCTAGGGTCACTGAGCAAAGCTTCAATCCATCAAAATCTTGCCAGAATCTCTCATTTGATCGAAAAGGAAACATTCTTCATCATCCAAGAGCATATCTACAAGTTTCAAGTACGTCTCTCAGTCTATTTCTCCCTGTTTCAATTTTCATGCATTGCACATCACCAATTTTACTGAAAAAATCGCTAGTAAAAAGTAGGAAAAATCACCAGACCAATTTGCATTGGGAATCAACAAATTTGGGGATCTGGGTTTTGTAGGCCATCATCCAAAACCTTTTCTCCTTCCTAGGCGTTGGCATTTGACTCCATTTTCCCACCTTCATGCAACACTGATCCTTGGGAGAGAGAGCCCCTCTTTGACCTAGCAGCCTTTTCCTGGTGTTTTTTGTTTTCCGATGTCCATTCAAATTTCTTCACATTGCTAAATCTTTCATCCGAGCGAGTGTCTTGCAAGCCTTAATTCACTGATCTGGACTCGCCTTGGAAATTTCTATATTTCCATCTAAATCCCCCCAAGGTCCCAGGTTTGATCATTTGAACAAACACACTAATCCTAGATCCGATTATCAAATCCTATAAGTCGCTGGTCTATTTGGCTTGAGTAACATTACCAACATCTTTAACCACCTCTACTCAAGCATTCCTTGAATTGTGGCTTGTTCCTTAAATCTAGAGTTTCAAGCACTCACCTTACGTATTCTCTGTTTGGAGTTTGATCTGGTGATTTGTTTTAGGTCTTTCCTTTTAGGATAGTCTTATCCATTAAGTTGCACTTGGGGATTTTTCAAGTGAGACACCAAGGATTAGAACAAATCAATTGTTCCTACTCAGTGCACAGAAGTTCCATGATTTCATCAGGGCCAGTTGTGGGCCCTTTTCTCCCATGGTCACACCCCCTTGCGGGAATTGTACTAAATGACATAGCATGATGATTTCCTTTTGTAAATGGCTTGGCCTTCTTAGAACTTGGTCATCAAGGTCATCATCCTTGAGTGTTTTTTCCCTCGTCAATTATGTGACGTTTTTTAAGCGACATATAATTTTCGAGTTTTTCACTCAAAATCCTCCAAAGTCAAGATGGTGAAATTGTTGATTATGTCTTAAAAGGTTATTAAAGCCTAGGGTCTATGTATTATACCATGCTAGTCATAGACCCAAAATTTCGTGGACATGCGCTAAGTCTTTCATAGGATTTTTTAATTTTTAGATTTTTAATAAAATCATCAACAAGGTGTATTTTAATTTTAAAAGTTCAAAAGGTCATAAAATTGGGCCTAGGGAGCCAATTTGGTCATGGGGATGCTCGTTTTTGGACCTAGAGCCCCCACTCAACCCCTAAACCCACTTTTCCTAAGTTTTAAGTGATTATTTATCACTTAAGTGAGATTCTCTCCGAAAAAGGAGAAAAGTGAATAAAAAAATAGGAAAAGGGAAAATATGGAGAAAAAACACATCCCTAAATCATTGGGAACTTGTCCCAGACATGTTCCAAGTTAACTAAGGATGATGTTGGGGCTAATTGGAGACCAAATCAAGATCAAATCGGCTTGATTCAATCAAATCCATGAGGGGGCGAATTTCTCTGTAGAGGGGCACATTTATCCATGAAAAAACCCACCTCTTGTTTACATGTCACAGAAAGAGGGGGGGGTGACCTACCTTGTGAGAGGTGGCGCCTACCACCTCTAGTTCACTCTAGTTCGCCCCCAATCATCTCAAAAAGCTCCAACACTTGGCAAATTTTCTCCCCTTGGGTTTTGCTCTCATTTTTCCTATTTAAGCGAGGCTTTCTTCCTCATTTGAGAGGATGCAAGGAACCTCTGCTTGTTGTAATGTTGATGCTATTTTGATTAATAAAGTTTAAGACTTTGGAGGTCTACCTTGTGCCATTGGATGAATGTTTGTGTTATGAGGTGATATTGTAAAGCTTTGATTTCCTTTGTTAAAATTGTTGATGGATCTAGCTTAGAGGGTTATTCTAAAACACATAAAGTGAGCATTTACAGTTGTTAACTTGTTTACTTGTGCTTTGTTTTTAAGAGATAGGAGAGTATCCAACTAGACTCAATTGTATTGAGGCTCTTTTTTGTTTCGTATTTTCAAACACACTAGATCTAATACTTTTTGTGCAAGGGTTCCTTCATAGTTTTGTAGAGCACAAATTTGAAGGAGGATTGGAACTCAATCATCTCTTCTCTTCTTTTCTCTTTGGCATTTTTACAAGACTAGTTCTATTGTTGCATCGTTTCCAAAGTCATCATAGAAAGATCAAGCAAGGCTTGAAGTGTTTTGCCCATCTTTTCAAACCCTAATTCTCCTTTCTTTTCGGTTACTTTGTTCCAAATGTACTAATTAAGTAGATCTAGTTCTTTAAAGCTTGTTCATTCAAATCTACTTGTTTTAGCATGTTAGAATAGCTAGATCTAGAAACACAGTCAAAGCTTTATTATTAAACTAGATCTAGGCTTGATGTTTTGGTATCTACACTTATAAATTTTTCTAGAATTTTTCTAAGTACCAAAACTTTAAAAAAATTATTTGTTTTTTGTGCATACCACCATCTTCTAATCATATTAGCTTGCTGGTTTTTAGCAGGACGGAGGAAAAAGAGAGGGAGTTTCTGTCAAAAAATCAAGTGTTCCTCCATCTAGAGCACCCATGATCCATCTACCATCCCCCTCCATTATTTTTCTTCCCTAAGCAAGTTTGTAAGCCTTTTTTACCCATTCGTCAAGGGTCAAAAGGCATTTCTTTTTCTTTTAAGCATTGTAAGTAATCATAATTAAAAAGCAAGTGGGATTGCGGCTCCCACAACCCTTTTCCCCCATTTGGGGGAAGTCTGTATCTGCCCTTTGTGTAATTATTTACTTTTTGCAAGTCTTTAGATTAAGTTTAGTTTTTGTTTGATTATAGCACAATAAAACTTATTTTTTACTTTAGAACTAATCTGGCATTGCTTTACCGAATTACCCAAGAGAATCCATTCGATTGGGGAAAAGATACTCTTTGTCATAGAAAGTAGTGTAGTCTTTCTTATTCTTTTTCTTTGAGGCATCATTATTCTGTTTTGGTTTTGAAAAGTAATACTAACCCAACATTGATCTACTGAATTACCCAAAGAACTTCCTCGTTTGGGGAGAAGATATTCCTTGTCGTAGTAATTAGTCTCACCGCTTTTACCTTTCTCGTCTTACAATACCAATTTGGAATCTACAATTTTCCATTCCGATGTATGCTCTTGCCCATCGCAGGTTTGCCCTGAGCTTTGGAATAATCAAAAGCAAGAATGCACACTAATTAATTCCTCACATTTAATTTATCGACTCACATTAATAAAAGTTACAACCCTTCAAACATTACGAAAATCCGGCGTAACAAGTTTGAGGATCGCTAGTATACCTCCTTACTTTATTAGCATTTTAAGTAGATTATCATATTGCTTCTAAACCTCCTTTAATTATTCATGTGTTAATCTTACTTTAATGATCAATCTAACTCCTTTGTATGAATTGCTATAGAATAGAATTGCTAGGCAAGCCTCCTTTTTACAGCAGGTTCCCAAAGGAAAGTAGAGCGAAATAGTGGTTAGAACTTCAATAGGAAAGAGGAAAGTATTGCTAGGCACGCCTCCTTTCTTTTGAAGAGTTGCAAAGCTGCTACAGTGATGGGTGTTGTAGACTCCATATACCTTGCTTAATCTTCTCTAGAAAGGCACTGGTTTTTCCCCTCCTTGTTGGTCTCTTCTCCATCCCTCTGGTTCATTTTATCAATTTTTCCTAGAATCTCTTCACCCTTGTAACTAGTATTCAAGATAGATAAACCTTCTCAAGAATTATTGTATCTAACCACAAGATCTACACTGTTGAGAGCGGGGAGCGAGAGCGGGAGTGAGGACCGAGAGCGATGCGAAAAGCAAAATTTTCAAAAGTTTCCGGGGTGGGAACATTTTCGGGAGCGTTTTTTATATAATATATATTTTTATATACTTTGATGCATGTATGTCCACTACAAGCATACAATATTGTAGCCCATTATTCAAGCAGAATTTCAAGTCCACCCCTTCTGCCTCAAGGTCATCTTCTGCTTGGTCTCCTTCCTTCATAGAGTCAGAGCTTTCAGAGATTTAGCCACCAAAAGAGACAAGTTTTAGACATACCTTGCACTTTTTTACATCAGAGATCATCTCTTTGACTCACCCCGTTGGTCGAGCACGAGGTTGGTATTCAAAGGCATCTCTGCTTCTCCATTCAGTGACCATTTCCTCAGAGCACCTTCCCCCATTTAGATTCTCCCCTAATACGTCGCATCGTCTTTGGTTGCCTACACAGGTACTGAATCAAACCATCAGAGAGGATATCTAAAGATTGTACATTCAGGTCACTTGGATTTCACCTTCGACAAGATTGGGCTTGACGATGTCCTTTTACCTTTAACACTTTTTGGAGTTACATGATGGCATCATCATCCGCCCTGCATACACACACAAGCATTGGATGCACTCTCTCAAGATTCCTTTGGGACAACTTTGCCTGGGATCTCATATACTCCAAGTGGACACTAACCATCATATACCACGACCTGATAGGATCTACCAAGTGTGTCACTTACAGGAGCCTGAGACAAAGGTACACCTCATTTTTAGAGGACCCCTATACTATGAGATTAGAAGACATTACCACTGCCACTATAGAGAGTCAAGAGGTTCCCTCTCGACCTTCTTTCGACATCAGGACCAAATATGCCTAGCCCTCTTCATCAGGGATATTTTCAGCTACAAATCTCAGGTCCTACACACCCTACCTCATCTTGAGACGACCAAGAATATCACATCATACTTTCATGTTGATCCGTCAAAAAGAAACAACAAGCGGACAAGATTTGTTGATCCATGCTTCTAATGGACTTATGTATGGGACACCTCCATTATGTGTCTTCTAAGAAAAAATTTTGCCTGAAACTTGTCCACAAATCCTAAACTTGGGAGGCTATTCATCAAGTCGGTCTTTGCAAATTCTTATATGTGAGCCGCAATCTCTCCCTGCATTTACTTAAGCATTTCTTTGGATATACAAATGTATCGCTTGTCTTTGTCATAATCATGTTAGTGTTCCAAATAATCCTTGAAATTTTGAAATTGTCAGCTATATAATTCATAACTTCATGCTTCAAACGAAAAGCTAACCAATAAAAACCAATGTTCCCCCAAGCTTCCAGGACGTGGGGACGCGGGAGCGGGGAAATGCAGAAACGACATATGCTGAAGTACCCCCCCGAATTTTACGAAACGTCGAAGGGTACGTCAAGGTCTTTAACATAGGAAAAATTTTAATTTATAGGGGACCTCACCAAAAGTACTACAAAATTAAAAATTTATACTATAAGATTTTAAAGATTAATGATAAATAGTAACGAAACAATAACATTAACATCACGTATTCAATATTGTGTTTGTCATCATGTAAACATTAAAGTTTTAAACCACTAACATCACAATTCAATGATTCATTCCAACATACATCAATGATTTGGAAATAGAACCTAAACCCCTCTCGAATGGGCCCCTCATGCATGTGGAAGATGAATGGGTGAAGAAAATCGGAGGGAAAACGAAAAAACAAGCCGCCACGTGTTCAGATTTTGACCTTAAAACTTTCCCATGTTTCCGCCTTTTGAGGAAACGACCCCTTTGTGTGTTTCCCACCGTTTCTGGATTTGGGTACGCGGTGGAAACGTACCCAAACTCATTTCCTAGTTTCCGAAACACGTGGGAGCGAGGAAACTAGTTTCCGTGGTCCGAAAACGCATACCCATGTAACACTGATAAAAACTATGAAACTGAGAAATGGAAATCATACATGTCTGCCTACCTGCCTCGGTCTTGTAGAAATGTATCACTAAGGACTTACTGATATAGGATAGAGCAAGCTAAACAAGTTCCTCGACAATTCTCAAGGAAAATAACTGGGAATGGTAATCTGAGGTCATCATAGACTAAATATCTGCAAGAGAATTCTCTGAATAACATGCTTCCCTACTGCTGGATAAGTATGACGGAGAAATCATGGAGGCATAACCATAGATACGGGGTCCCAAACTTTAAAACTTTTCATCATAATAAACCATCTGCATATGGAAACCATCTGTAATGTCTGGCGATGTTTCATCTTCAACTATAGTGGCAAAAGGATTGAGCCATTCTTCATCATTAGCATCATAAGGAGAAGGAATAATCGTATCTTGTTCAACAGGGCCTTCATAGATCATGTCTTCGATATTCTTGCTTGAGTTGATTGAAAGTTCTTCGTACCAAATAGTGTCAAATTCTAACTCAATCTGATTAACTTCATCGAGTTGTTCTTTGTCACTGCAACATCTGGAAACATTGCTACCCGGTCTCGAAGAATCATAGAGAGGTGGACCCATAAATGTCCAATAACCATCGTCCTCAAAAATTTTGCCGTTATGTTCCAAGAAATCTGAGATGTCATGAGAAATTGTTATGTGTTGGAAATGAGAACTCACCCTTTCCTTTTGTTCTTCAACTTCTTCAACTAGGACTTCCTAGTCTTGACATGTGGGACCACGATCATATTCGTCTGCATGAGGAACTTCATCTATTGTGCTTGAGAAATCGTTAGCTTCTTCAATCTGATTTCTGTTGTGGATCTCTTTATTGAATAAGTTCCTTGCATACTCAACATGGGGTATCCATCTATGTTGTTTCCCAGGGCACCAGCGTCTACAAAATAGTTCAATCAATTATGGAAGAGAAGATATCTTATCTTTTGGCAACTTCATGAACCAAACACGGGCCTTTCCTTCAAGGTGAAAAGCGAACAACTTCATGTACACGCCTTCTTCCAACTCAACTTCTTCTAGGAATAACAACAAAAATTTTGCAACCAGGTCTTCAGCATAATCCTCATTCTGATCATTGAAAGGCTTCCATAGTTCATGTGGTAGTCCGTCTGAGTAACCTAGGAACTTCGATAGGTCAAGTGGATCGAAATATACTTCCATTTTTGCAACGATTGGATTGTCAAGATCTTTAAATTCAAATGGAATATCATTTTTTATTCCTTCGCTAAAACCATCTTGTGTGTGGATATTTCCCAGTGTTTCTTCCCACATATGATCGATCATGGCCTTTCTTTCATGTTCTTCAATATCATAATCCCAATCCATACTAAATGCATAGATCAACTGGCTGAGTGAAGTAAAAAATTTAAGAGGAAATCCTTCATACCAATTCCTGACGGTTAAGTTTCCCTCTAAGTGGAGAGATAGCAAGAAGAACTTCATTCTGAGGTCTTCATGTACAATATTGCTTGCTTGGAAAAATTGCAAGAATTCTCAAATATGTGTAGCTGCATGATACTTATACTGCTAGAATAATGGAAAAATTGCTTTTCTATCATCTTGAATCACATACTAGTGTGGATATCTCGGAATGCATGAAAAATCCAATATATCTATCCATAATTCGTAATTGGATTCCATATCGTCAGGCTTCCCTGTCTTTATAGAGCACTTCTATTTTTTTCTTCAATTGGAGTCGCCAAGAGAGACCTGCCAGGTTAGTTAAAGAAATCTCACCAAAGTACTGAATAAAACAAGGGCATCCCTGAGCTGATGACGATTGATTTCTTGGTGGTGTCACTAGATAAGCCTACAAGATTAGTCCCTTCTAGAAGAATATATGCATTCATCTAAACAAGAGCTTGAGACTCACCAACAATGTCGTTCTTGCTCAGATAAGTCACCTCAACAATTTGAAGTTCCCCGGCAACGGCGCCAAAATGTTACCGTTTGAAATGGCAGTCCAAGCCACCGACAGGCATATGCGGAGAAAGTGACCACCGTCACCTTAGTCACATCTCCTAACTTCTTTGGAAGCCAAAACCTAGTAGGAGAGAGCCCTAATGACAACTCTGTGGAAGACACTTAGACACAAATATATCTTGCAAACATGTAAAATTAGTGACCGGTGCCTAACTGGAATCAAATCAAGAATGAAGAAGGCATACCAATATGTATGGGTATGAATCATATAAGTGTAGATAGTATGTCTACTTTTGTTAGTGCATAACTCTAATCCTAAATCAACATGGCTAGTGTCTTTTACTCATGCAACAAAAGAGTGATTGGACAATATTAACCAAGATACAAATATTTTATCATCACCAAACAGTTAGGAGTACACATGTACAGCAGTATGGATAGATGTATCAGTTATGAATCAGCATTTATGACAGCAATAGTTGTTTAGGTATTCATTACAGACTTAGTATAAGTAACAACCATGTGTATATAACCATATATTTACAATGTTATTGTATTAAGTCTGAAACAACGTTGCATGTTTTAGTTGCAGACTGTATACGTGCAGCTGTGTATAAATGATTTGCATGCAGCAGTATATTAATGTTTCTGAGTTACCAAGTTGACCATACAAATAGAGCATGCAATGTACTAATAAATGGTGTTAACAATCCCCCCATTAGTTGTATTTTAAACCAATTGTAACTAACCTTTTAACCAGTCTCTGTTTGAATGTGTGCAAGGTTAAAGGATACACACAAAGAGGAATGCACAGCAGGCCCTAATTAGGGAGGGTTGCCACTGTAAGGGCAGCCCTAAAGGCGGATAGGGCTGCTAGAGAGATGGAGAGAAGAAAGGCGAAGGGGGGTTAGAAGTTAGGCCTTAGGAAGTGTTAAGAACAGCCTCAAGGCTCCTTGGAGGAGACCGTGAGGGAGGAAGCAAGGCCTGTTTATCCCTAACCAAGGATAGAAATAGGGCAACAAGGTTCGCAGAAGGTGAACCGAGACTGAAAAATAGGGAAATGGAGCAGGCCGCAGGGGTAAGGGAAAGTTTGGGAGGCATCTGAGAGGGAAAAGAAGGGAAAGCGAGGGTAGGGAAGGAGGAGGAAGAGGTAGCGAGGGTTTAGAGAAGAAAAAGAAGAGGGTCTAGGGCTGCTGAAGTAGCAGCAGCAGACCCGAGGGATAGGGAACAGCCCTAGGGCTTCCTTAAAGGAGAGACTCGAGGGTTAGGGAACAGCCCTAGAGCTTCCTTAAAGGAGAGACCCAAGGGTTGGAGAAAGGTTTGGGGAGGCATCCGAGGGGAAGAAGGGAGGAAAGGAGGCCTAAACAGATAGGGCCGAGGGTTGTAACAGCCCGAGGGTGATGAGAGGGAGAGAAAGGATAGCAACGAAGGTGGTGAAAGGTAAAGGGAACCAAATCTAACCCTAACCTAGGTATAAACTAACCTAAAACTAACCTAGGACTAACCTAATCTAACCCTAGACTAGGTATTGAAGAATGAAAAGAGGTGAAGACAAGAGGAACTAACCCTAGCAAAACCCTAACCTAACCTAGGGCGTCTAGGAGTAATTAACCTACCTCTAGAGAAGGTTAACCTAGGTTTAAGACTAACCCTAAAGCTCAAAGATTCAACCCTAGAAAAACTCCTAGAAATGGTGTGCTTCTATACTAAGGTGACTAAGGAGTGACGAAGAGTTTGCTAAGACAAATACAACCCTAATGGCTACCATTCAATCCATAAGCATAATCATTCATCAATCATTAACAAAGAGACATCAAGAAAAAGCATGGATACCTCCTTGTGCACATGTTTCACCAACAAATCATAGCATCACCTTTAGACAAAGAGCTAAAGCCAAGATGCTTCAAGAACTCGTCATCAAACCTAGAAAAAGACCTTCCTCAAGAGGAGGCGCCTCACTTCAAAGAGCCCTAAGTAGGGTAGAACAAGTGCATAGTGTTGTATCCCATGAGTCTTATGTTAAAATGAAGTGAGGAGATCTGTTTATATGATCTCAAACTCACTTTTACAAAAACTATCCAAGGTGAGATTTCTTTAAAATGTCAATTTGAAATTATAAAAATGTCCACTTAAAATTATAACAAAATAATAATAATAAAATGGCCTAGTGTAGGCTCAAGGTAGGCTACCTAGGATATTTTTCCCCTAGGTGCCAAAAACTACTAAAATTAGCAAATCACTCCAAATGAAACGCTGGAGGGAGCCGGAGGGAGGGCGTTATACCCCATCTAACCCCAAGAACGTTGTAAAATCCCTCAACGCCCTCCTCAAAGCAGCAAAAAGGCCTGGCGTGGAGGATAAATTCCTGTGAGGAAATAAGACCAGGGAGAGGAGGCGCCAGTGTGCAGAAGGGCCAGGAGGGTGTCCTAAGTGGCTATGAAGGGAGACATATGTCTCGCAGGTGAAGCAAAGGCCACCAGAGCAAGCAAACAAGATATGGGGCCATGTGACCCACTGATCAACCCCTAGGAGCCCCATACCGGGGTTCAAAACCCCAACAAAGGGAAGTTAGCAGTGTCATCAAGCCATAGTACTCCTAAAGGAAGGACCAAAGGACCCAGCCATGACCACCATTGCTCAATAACACCCCTCCTGGTCAAAAAAATGGCTCTCTCTCCCTGGGGCACATTTGAAGGTGCATTGGGTACAGATGCAGCGTAACACGTTCCAAGCATTTGTGAATTGCCCCAACACATTTTGGATCTTGGCTTTTTCCTTGTCAAGTACCACGATTCTAGCTTTGTCATTCTTGGGGCTTTTATATCCTTTAGTGGCACAACATATGGCTTCTACCATTTCATGCCAATAGGGTAAGCGAAGAACATTGAATTATATGCCACATGCATAGAGAAACTAGAACATTTTTGTATCCACGTCATCCCTAACACCTTGGTCAAGGAAATCTGATATTGTTCTACGCTTTGAATGCATGGGTGAGAATCCACTACCATGGGTGGATGAGGATCGACCGCTGAAAATTCTATGTGAGCTTGAGGTCTCATGTTCAACGTTTGTTCTTTAGGATATGTATTGTGCTTCCTACTCATCCCTCTTATATTTGGCTCTACTTTTTGCTAGCACTTTCGTATAGGTTTCAACTCCTATAGTCTTCTTTTCATCCCATGGCATAACCCCACATAAATGCTTTTTCACATAGGTATATGAACCTGTGTAAGTTATTCTACAATGGGGGCATGCAAGTTGTTGCCAACTATTTTGTACAATAGTTGAACTTCCTATTGAGCCGCCAGTTATCGAGCATGATGAATGCTCATCTCCAGAGTTCAGAAGTTTAGTGTGTTCCAGAGTTAGCTATTTTTTGGCTGAACTATTTATTTTTTGTAAAATACATGTTCATACCCCCTTGGGGAAATTGTAAAAACTGTCCTAGCATTTAAATTTTTATAAAAGGCTCAGCTTCCCGGACTTGGGCATCAAGCCAACTAGCCCAGAGTGTTTTTTGCCTTGGTTATTATTGGCTGTTGAACAAACGACCAATAATTTCTGAGTTTTTCACTCGCTCCTCCAAAGCTGGGGTAGTTGTCTTGATGTTTCGGCCTTGGGAGGTTATTAGAGCCTTCGTGTCAGTGTTTTTTGTCATGCTAGGCATTCCGATTTAGTCGTATAAACATGTACTAGGTTCCCCCTAGAGTTTCGTTTAATTCCGAGAAGAAATAATTTTCTTCGTTTTTTAAGCCATTTTTTAATGGCTTAAATGAGAAACTTCAAAATGTAATAAATGAATGATCTGGAGTCCATGTTTGGCATGGTTGGGCTCATTTTCAAGCCGGGAGTAGCATCATTACCCCAGGGGCCACTTTCACCATCAATCGGGTAGCCAGAGCATCCTGTGAGGTAGTATTTGGCTAAAAGAGCTTCAGAATGGCATTTTAATGCTAAAATGGGACATTTTTACACTAAAGTCCAAATATTTAATAGTCAAAATTGATTTTTTAAGTGGTGGAGATGATTTGGCATGGGTCCCCCATTGAGTTACGACCCTCTCCATGAAGTGAAAGCCAACTTTGGGTAAAAAAGGAATAGTCACGTTTTAATTACATGAATGGGTGACGTTAACCTCTTTGGACCCACGCGATTATGAAGGTGGGAGTTGGCTCGCGGCTAGTGAGTGGTATTAAGAGTGGGCTCCCCATCCACACTCATAATATTTTAAATAAACCATAGTGTATTTCCATGCATAATGAATTGTTCAAAATAAGAGGATGACGTGAGGTTAAATTGAAGTTCGCACTGTTTGGTGGGCTCTTCCCTTGTTTCGTGGCCAGCTCATGGGGTTGGCTCCCAATACACACAAGTCGCATTTGTTATAACTCAACCGTATCTCCCACAGAAAGCTCACGCATATCTCAAGGATCTCACGTGTATACACTTGGCCACTCCACATTGGATGGTGAAGCTTCCAAGGAGGGAATGGGGGGTGCCTTGCCAAGGTGGAGGCCACCTCCCCATCCCATTTATGAGAGCTCGACTGTTTGATGGAGATTGCACTCCAAGCTGGATTTGACAGGAATTTGATTGGGAAGTCGATTTGCTATTGGCTCTCTTCAAGTGCCAGTTCTATTTTAGGTTTTAGGCTGTTAGATTTTGTATAAGTAGAGGCTCTTGCAGCTCTATTAGGATGGATCTTTTGTGGTAGAGTTACTCTAAGAAAATTGTATCAACATTTGCTTTGGAATTGTTAATAAAGATATTCGACTTTGGAGGTCTATGGGCTTTTGATTGTGGTGAATTCTTCATGGTTGAGGTGATATTGTCTCTAACTCCTCTCTTTCAATACTTGTATGTGTTTAATTGATTTGGCAGCTCAAGAAGGCCATTGTTGGCACGGTAGAATAGCCAATTGTTGTCTCAATTTGGTTATTTATTCAAAGTAGATTAATATCTTGATGGACATGAGTAGTCAATAATACGAAATGTTGATCTGGATTTGATTTTCCTAGCATACTAGCATATGATTTTTTATCTCACTTCTTGTATTGAGAGTTTCTGTGTTATCAGGCTTCACCAATTGTAGAAGGGTGCGAGCTCAGTTGCTTCTATCTCAAGCTTCAAACAACCATTTTTGAGTTTAACATTTTGTGACTGCAGGACCTACAGGGCTCGTTATCTTTTGCTACAAAAAAGAAAGCTTGGAGCAATTCTCTCTCTTATGTTCCATCCACAAGATAAAAACATTCTTTTGGTTGCTAGTTACTACAAGAAGCCCTAAACTCCATTTATCTACCCTTTGGCTTCTTTTTTTCCTTGTTTGGCTTGTCCTCCTCTTCTCTTTTCGCTGCCCTCTTTTTGTCCTCTCTCTCTTTTTTGCAGCCCTCTTTCGCTGCCCTCTTAGCCCTCTTTCGTTGCCCTCTTTGCCCTCCTTCGCTGCCCTCTTTTTGTCCTCTCTCTCTCTTTTGCAGCCTTCTTAACTGCTATTCATTTTCCCCTTTTTCTTCTTTTCCTCACTTTTTTTCAGCCCTCTTTTTGCTTCCTTTTTTGCCCCATTTTACCCTCTTCCTCTTTCCCACTTTGCATGTAAAGTTTTGCATCTAGTTTTACTTCGAAAGGACTAAAAAATTTTGCATTTTAAAAGGGTAGTTTTGCACTTAGAATAATTTCATTTTTGTTCGCATCTAGATTTACTTTGATTTTATTAACGAATAATTGGTGCTTGAGTCCTTGTTCGTTTTGAGCAGACACTGAAGAAGAGGTCAACCAAAGACAAGTCTAAAGACTTGGAAATATTGAAGAAAAAGTTCCCAACAAGAAGACAAACCACATCCTTTTTTTTGTGAAAGCCATTAAGGCTCCTTCCATTTTAACTTTTCAAGTTCTTTCAAAGGTTGAAAATCCAAAAGAGTGTAACAGTTTAATAAAAGTTTCATGAGTGGGGTCTTTAATCCCCCACACCCAGCTTCCCCATTTGGGGAAGTCTTGTAGTGGCCTTTTTTTTTGAGTGGTTTGCTAGCTTAGATTTACTTCACTAGATTGGTTTCATTTTATGCTTAGAATAGTGGTTGCTATTTTAGTTCATTATTAGCATTTTAATCATTGTTTTACAATTTTTTGAGCTATCACGTGGTTTCATATTTACAATCTGATTGTCTCTTAAAATAAACCAAAGTCTCTTGAACTTTCCATAACCCAAGTCAAGAGCATTCTTTGTCGGAGAGCATAGTTAGATTTGCATTTTCCTTGCATTAAGCATATAGAATAGTTAAAGTCTCTTGAACTTTTGTCATAAGACAAAGTCAAGAGCATTCTCTATCGGAGAGTTTAACTGTGCTCTAAACTTAAAATTTGCAACTCACACCCCCCATTCTAAAATTTACTTCATTGTTTTCCGCCACGAAGTATGCTATGCCGACCCTAAAAAGTTGGATTCGTACTCAAAACGGTGGTTGGATTTGTTAATCGGACAAGTGAAAACATTAATAAAACTTTCACCTCATAACCAACGAACCGGCGTTGTCGATAAATACTGAGGTAGTGGGCAAATTCTTGCTAGCGACGCCGGAAATCACCGTTGTCATAGAGTTCTAGCTTGTTGGTTAAATCCTCTGGACACCTAGCCTAGAATACTGAACGATCCGACATGTCATTGAGAGGAGCCCCTGAAGGTATATCTTTCGGTTGATACCTTGTGTTCTTAGCCATAATAATCAAGATCACTAAAACTTCATAAAATTTACAAAGGACACTTGCAAACTGATCTCACAAACAACTGAACACTTATATCTTTGCATCCCAAGCACTGCAATCTGGACTCCATTACCCATCGGATAAGGCACTAATCTTGTGCTCATTTCATTTGTATATCTGAAGTGCATATTTTATTTCATTATGGATGCCTTTGCTTAAATCAATCAATTGTGTTGTCCTTAAATTATTGCAAGTATACCTTTGTGCTATTTAAATTTTAAAACTGTGATCTTTTAATTATAATAAACTCCTAAACAACACCCATCCGCATCATCATACACTAAAAACACTTGAAATACATTGAGCCATAGAAACTCTTTGTTAGGGACTACCTCCCTTGGCTTCGTTAGGAGTTAGCCTAAACGGAGGAGCTAGGAGTAGGTGACAGTACCTAGCTTTGTGCTTGCCCCCAAGGCCACACCTCTCCCACTTTCTCAAGTGAAGAGACAGCTTTCAGAAGATTTCTGTTGCTGGTGTGTATTCGGCGGACAACACAAGTTTTGTGGTTCCACTCCTTTGCTTCCGCCAAGCTTTGTGACATATTTCCACAAGGGTGTTGGGTTCTCTTTGGTTTTCTTTCCATCACCACCATCACTATAATTTTCCTCCTCCTCCTCCTCCTCTCCCTCCTCTCCATGATATGTGCCACTGCCCATTTCTTCTTCCTCTTCATCACTTCTCCTCCCATTTCAAATCAACATCATTATAATAAATAATGGAACCAAAAGGACAAACCCCATTGACTTACCCATCTTGCTTGTAGAGAATAACCCTTTGCTTGTAATGGAATGAGGGAGAAGGAATAAGAAAGAGTAGGAGAAGAAAAAAACAAGCATTCAAACCATAAAAATATTAAAGTTTATATGGAAAAAAAAAACAAGAATGAGTTTAGAGCCTACCTCTTTGCCTCTCCAATGGTGGTTGAACCCTATGGAAACCTTCAATCTCCCCTTCAAGCTCTCACAAATGGCACCCTTCAATCTCCCTTCCAAGCTAGAAATCTCCAAATACACTCCAAGCTCCACAAACCCTTGCAAAAATTAATGAAATGGCAACAACGAAGAGAAGTGAAGTGGGGGAGTGCTTTATAGCTCAAGCAAACTCCCCCAAAAAGAGAAAAAATGTCCTCCCCTCTTCAACCCACGAGCTTGACTAGGAGCAGCCATGGGAGCGTCGAAAGCGACCTCGTGAGTGCAACAGGAAGCGTCCAGGAGCGATGAGGGAGCGCTCAAGGAGCGAATACTCCCGATCGCTCTCGGACAGAGCCAGTGAGCGTTTTTTCTATGCTCGAAGCCCACTTCAAGAAAATGATTCCGGACAGGAGCGAAATGGGAGTGCTCTTTTTGGGCGCTTCAACAACGCTCTACTCGAAAGCAAGCTTCAGGAGCGGAGGCGAGGGAGGAAGAGCTCCCACATAGTGTAGCACAAGATCATAAGAGTAAAGGAACAAACCACAAACGCACAGAAGAAGATAAAACTAACTTAATTTATGTGTCTTTAATGATCGTTAAATGGTGAATGCTCTTTTCTATTTGTTGTTCATTTCATTTCTGCATGTCCTATTTACAGCAAGTGATTTCTTATTGTTAAAGTGCTCTTAAATTAGTTCCAACATTGTATGATATAAGTATTCCAGATTTATGCTAAGTTATTTTACTTATTTTATTGTATTTTCTTTACGGGAGATCGGTTGATCCTCCCACATGCATATCATATCATTGTAACCGACAGTCCCGTTGACCTACTTTGAGGTCATTGGTGGACATTAATAAAATTATCTTATCTTATCTTATCTACATGCATTGTGGGATGTTATAAGTAGTTAAACTCAGATTTTCAGTTCTAGTTTCAGCTGTACATTCCATGGTTACTATTGCTTGTCATTCAAACAATTAACACATAATATTTCAGATCTAAGAGGATCTTAGTCTTCACTTTGAACAGAAATTTCTTTTGCTCAAGGCCAACACTTGTCTCTTGGTAAAAACGCATTTAAAGAAACCCTTAGGAGATTCTTCTTGAAGCTAATTCAACATCAACCTAAGTATTATTTGCTGGATTTGCACTCAAGTTTTCAGTTGATTTTATTTCTTGTCCAAGCATAAAGTTTCACATGTTAATGTTATCTTCATTGCTTAGCATATGATCTAAACCCAAATATTTGTTTCGTGTGTTAATGCTATTTTGGTTCATATGTCTTAATTAACAGTGTTGATGATCAATGTCTTAATTAACAGTGTTGATGAATCTGTGTTTATCGTAGTCCATTGATCACACTACTTACACCCATGAACTATCTCAACTAAGGAATTTGTGCACCATTTACACACACATACACTCTCAATCCTTAGTTATTTCATAAATCAATTAAGCTAGTACTAAAGAAAGCTAGTCCTTAGGCCTTGTTCTTTGAGAACCTCACTTAGGGAATTCCTAGATAGTATTTAGGAAGGTTTAATTGGGGACACCTCCCAAGTTATTCTAGGATTTCTAGGAGACCCAAAGAGAGAGAGATCTGACCATATGACACTTAGGGGTAGGTCTCCGAGTTTTATTAGTCTAGGTTGTTGATTTCCTTCCAATCAAAAGAATGCTAGATTTTGCAACAACAGGACTGTTGCTGGGTATTGCCTACAGCTTGAGCTTTATTCTTGGACCATCACTGCTGGGCAACAAAATATTTTCCCTGTCCCAGTTTGAGAAACAAAGACATTGGTAAAGAAAAGTAAAGCAGTTTTGCTGGAAAAAGACAGTGTTTGGCATTGATATCAGTGTATGTATGTTTAAGAAAGTGGCGAGCAATGGGAACTTCCAGAGAAGAGTGAAAACCTGCAGCAAGAAACATAACATTTTAAATCTATGATCTGAATGGTAAATAGCTAACCTATATGTGAAGATTGTTTATCTTGAACAAAAGAAGGGCATAAGGCTGGGGTGCCTTTGTATGAAACTCTTAACGATAACATTGAAAGAGATAAAATCTGGTTTATTTCTTGATTTGTGTAACTACCTATGCTGGTATTGATGGTTCAAATTTCTTTTGGCCTCTGCTCAAATGCACAAATCTTGGATCAGTTCATAGGTCTAATAAATCTGAACTTTTAAAAGCATTGTATGACAGTTACACTGAGAAGTAAGAGTTATATTCACATTTATAGTCATTTGGTAAAAAAGGAGAGAAAACAGGCTGTAATGGGCGACACACTAAAGGGTGAAGTATGCAAACTAAAGAAGAGCATGACAAATCTAGAGAAAAATGCTTATACTTGATATTTCACTCTATAATCTGATTCAGTTAGGTATACCTGTTTCTCTATTTCTTGAACAACAGACACAAGATCAAATTTGATATCTGTTTTTTGTAAGTATGCTGCAAAAGTTTTCAAATTACGGATATCTGTCATCATGAGCTCCTGCACCCCAGGATGTTGAACCTGTACATGTGTATTCAAGTTACTCAGCAATAGATGGAAACTATACATCAAATATAAAACTTGTGATTTTCAGTTTTATTACCTTTACAGCAACATCACTTGTTGCACCCCTAATTCTTGCTCGGTGTACCTGTTCATGATTTAACATCATGAAGTTAAAAGTCACTTATCAAATTTAAAAATTAACTTCATAGTTGCATTAGTTATTCTGCTAAATAAAGCTCCTATCCAAGTTTAGTAAGAATAAAATTGAAATTAGTACACTTCTCTCTACAGAGGGTGGGAGTGTAGTGGCAGATGAATTAGAACTAAAGAGAATAAGAGAGACAAATCCTAAAGAATGCATACAAATGGTCCATGACTAATCCAATAGCTACAATAAAGTACAAATAGATGCCACCTTGATAAAAGCAAAGATATTGCATTCTCGGATTTAACTGTTATCTATAAATTACATACCTTGATTACATGCAAATTGGGTCTATGAATCCATTAAAGATGGCTCATCCAATAAAAGACCCATCATTGATAAATTGATCATCTTAAAAGTCTTCCATATCTCCTCAAGCTTGCCCACAAGACTTGTTTCAAATGAATTTCAAACCACTTGTAGAAGCTTCACAAAATGAATGAAGCCAATCATAAAGTGTGGCAGAAAGTGCATGAATGAAGGGATCAGAGATAGAGCTAGCCTTGCAGCCGGCATTACAAGGCTTCACAGCCTTCAGATGACAAGGTACCTGTATTCCATTGGGCATATCTAAGGTGGCCAAGCCAAAGGAGCAAAATGAATGTGATGGATGGGTAGCATTAGTTGTGGATGAGCTACCTCAGACAACTAGCTTGCCCAAATGCAAGGCTGATGACCCAGACACTGCTGCAGCAGCCATGTGTGCACGAGTTATGGTAGTACTCTTTGGCAGTGTGCCCCCAGAGAAAACATTTATAATAGTTCTGATTTTCTAGTACTTCTCAGGCTGCCACTTATATTTACAAATTTTGCTTGACTGCATATTTTAATACCCATCCTAGCTTATCAAAATTTTGATTTTCCAAAGGACATTTTATTATGCCCCTCTACGAGAGTATGGTGGTGGCCTTCTATTTTTGCCACGTTTTTTGTAGAATGCTATAGTGCATACAATTACAGTATTTGGAATATAAATGTTTATACACAACCTAGCGGTTAATAGATAGGCAAGAAATCGACCACTAAACCGACACAACTATGGACATCCTTCCTAATGTGTCACTACAGGAAGGAATTCCTCTTTTAGGTTTCCTAGGTCCAACAGTAAATGAACCTAGCACTAACCAAGAGAGAGACCGTAGCCAAACTTTTTCTAAGGCTAACTAAGGAAACCGAGCTAACCCCAAATACTGGCCTGGCTTTGTTTTTATGGAAATTGAAGCATTTACATTAACAATAGACAATTGGAACTTATTGAATAGTAAAACCCTCAATCCCCAAAAGGTTTTGTCACAGGGTGTGTCAAGCTACTGTAGCCATTCGATCTACCAATGAGATCCAACGATGATACTCAACCCAATCTTTCAGAGCACCAACGATGGAGGATAAACTATACCCTTGGCCGCACCACCTGACCTCTTAGATATGTGAAGAGTAATACTACAGAATGTTGCATTTGGTGCACTACAGTAACAGGACAGCCGTTAGGATGGTTTTAGGATGCCTAGAGGGTCCCAGATATACTCAAGGTACGTGAGGTCCAAATCCATGTTCAGCATTGTTTAATGTCGTACTACTCGGATTGGAGTCAAAGGGGATGTCCAAGGGGATGTCCAATGTCCTGCACCTAATGAGGACACAAGGAGACTTCTCCCAGCAATGGTCACTATCCAGTAGGGTTCCCTTCAACCACAGCTTTACCCACCTAATGACAAACCGCCGATGATCTTTATAGATGTCGGCAAACAACTTCTACACAAGAATCCCAACAGTCATTGTGCCATATATTTTCACTAACAGCAATAAAATGCTTCCAATTAAACAATACATCAATGTGTCATTTGCATTTAACAATAACTCATAGCATCAATTTAACTCTTTAACATCAATGAAATGACAACTACTTGTACAATGTAAATGGCTCAACGAATCAATAATGAAATATACTAAGCACTAAATCTTTTGAAGCATTTCATAAGTAATTGTCTAAAATCATTAGATGTCAATGCTTATGGTAGTAGCAATGAGATACTAAATGAGTAATATACCCAAATAATCGATGTATGTAATAACTAGCAAATCCAAAGTGGGCTTAGTTATTATTGCTTAAACTTGTCAAGCAATCTACATTTTACTCATGATCATTGAGTTGTTACAAGGCTTTCATTTATATACTAGCAAGAGGTCATACATCAATGAAATCAATACTCTTATGAAAGGTAGCAACTACTCATATCAATCTCAATAGCTTAGTGCACCCAATAAATTAGATTACTATTAAAAATAGTTGTATTCACATATGGAATAGATCAAAATCAACATACTAGGTCATTTCACATATAGAATCTATTGTTGATGAAATTGTCATTGATGCCAACATGGTCATGATGTCATTGATGCCACCACCCAGCTGATGATTCTGAAGACCCTAGAGCAGCCTTGAAGTTCTGATAGACGTTGAGGGATCTTCTGGACCCTTGAAGAAATTGTGATGGCAAGGATGCAGAATAATCAAGTGGACTCCAATGGAACTCATCATCTCATTTGGAGTAAAGCAAAGTTGCCTCTATTGCCTATTGGGGTTGAATGGCGAGGGAAGTAGCCTCAAGCGACCCACTAGGGTTCTAATACTTTGGAGGCATGTGCATAGTGCTGTTCTTTGTGGGCCAGTTTGCCTGCAAAAGCAAGCCAATTTGTGAACCAAGTATTGGGAAGTTGTAGCAGGTCTGCACGTTCTCTAAAAGGAGTGCATGTAGCAGCATGATCAGTCCTATCGCATGGATCCTGTAGCCGATCACATGCTCTGAAATTTGATGAACATTGGTGTCTTGGTCAGACTCCAGTTTGATATTTGGATAAAGGGAAAAGATAGCATTATGGATGCTGGTATGCTTTTGACAGTTCAAAGATAGTCTGAGTTTGATAAGAAACAGGCCCTAGTGTCCTTGTCCTCAACGCTTACACAGAGCATATTAATACCATAAGTCTTGGTCTGAGGTTTAATTCGCTGATCTGAGCAGCAGCAGAGAGAAAGTACTCAGTCATTTTTATTTTGGAGGTTTTGTTGTCTTCTTTATCAGCTTTGAGCAGCAGATCCGAGGAGGTTCGTGAGCAAGAAGATTGCAGGTCGGCTCCATAAATATTTTTTAATGAGGTATGTCAGCTCAGTGGAAGTTAAACGCAAAAAGTTTAAGAAAGTCGGCCCAATAAAGCACACTACAGGTCAGCTCCATAAATATTTTTTTAATGAGGTATGTCGGCTCAGATATTTATAGGATGTCGGCTCACACAAATCTATGTTTTTTCAAGTCGGCCTCACAAAAAAAAAAATTCATGAAATGGGTATAAATACCCCTCGATTTCACTTTAGAAGGAAGAGATAATTCGTGGTTTTGCTCTGAGATTGGTCTGAGGCAAGAACTTCGCTGGAGGGTGAATTTTGTGGAGTATTTTTCTGTAGCAGCAGCTGGAAATTTATTGGGACAGCAGTCAGCAGAGGAAATTTTTTTTTGGGCATCAGCGTGGAAATTCGTGGAAATATTTATCAGCGTGGAAATATTCATCAGCGTGGAAATATTTATCAGCGTGGAAATTTGTGGAAATATTTACCAGCGTGGAAACTTTTTTTTTCAGCGTGGAAATTCTTTTTGTATCCAAACTATATACCGTGATCTATGCCTGTAGAAGCAAGTTTTAAAAGGATCAAACTCGGATACTTCAATGTTGAAGTGAAGGAGGGTCGTATTTCCCATTCTATCCTTATTTTTCTTGCTGTTAGAAACCGAATTTATTCACTGTGAATTGAGTCACTCTGAGCTGGGACTTATATCTCTATTGATGTGAGGTGAGCATCACTGCTGGAAAGTGTGAACACTTGACCGAGCTGTATACACTACCTACAAGAATTGTGTACAAATTGGAAGCGGTGTTCATAACAGAATCGAAGCCATTCTCAAGCTACAAGAATCTGAAGTTTGTCAGTAGGCCCACATTGTTGCAATAAAGAATGCTGATACTGCAGAGATGAATTCCTGTGTATATAAGACAGTCACTAGCTGAACTGAAGAGAATCAAAACTTTGATGATCAGACTCTTGATGTTTGGCATGATGTTATGAGCAGAACTTTAATGGGTTGATCTTTGATGAACAGATCTATGATGGTTGTCAAATGAAGCAAATCCTTTGATACAGCAGCAGTCTAGTCCAGCTAGGGCATTGTTCCAGTTTTCAATTTGGTCAAACACCATTCTTCATCAGCGACAGAGATAGTCAATGTTTCCATGAATTTGCAGATCTAATGGAGAATTTGTCCAGGCTTGGAGAGCACATAGTTTGGTCCAGTTAAAGAAGACCTCATTGGAGAATAGAAGTAAAGACCTTGTGAAGTGTAAAGATTTTGATGCAAAACCATTGTGAAAGAGGCAGCTGGTATCTTGGTACAGCAGACAACAAGTACTTCTTCTTCTAATCTTGTTCAATCTCCTACACAGGTAAGGACTAAGATCATGTATTCAAGTTGATCAAGCAGGTAATCGGCAGGTTGGTATTACTCTTCCTGTCTTAGGTTTTGTTGGGTAAGCCTCAGTGTTATTTCAGCTGATTGTATAAGAGTTGGAGAACTCTTTAAGACTTGGATTTGGATTATCAAAGGAAGACTGTTACAACATGTTGAATAGTTAAAGGCAGCCATAGGTTCTTGTGAGAGGAGGGTCTACTGGGTGTATAAACAAAAGATAAGATCTGTAGATGAGGAGTTTATTTCTTGTTGCCAAAACAGAAATATTTCTAAGCCCTAGATAGAGACTGAGAAAAGCTCTGAAAACAGATCCAGATTTGCTTGGGAATGAAATGCATCAGCTGTTATGACATCTTTATGTGACAGCCAGATAATGACATACATTGTCTTGCCAAGATTAGTGACAGCCATCTGATATGATATAGTAACAGGCCAATGACCAGCAACAAGTAAAGAGGACAATGATGATAATGACCAGGTTGATTGTTGTTAGACAGTCTGGTTTGTGAAGTCCTTTATGTTAATTGAGTTGACTGTGTTATGGGCAGCTGGCAGTATTTTGGACAGTTGACAGAGGATTGCTCATAAGGCAGAATGATGAGCAGTGCTTATATGATGAGCAGGAAAAATGAGCAGAGATTAATGAGCAGCAGTAAGAAGTGGTACAACAGAGTTGATGTGATGGGCAGAGAAGATGAGCAACTTTGATGTGTCAGAGATTTCTTGTGTGACACAAGTATACTGTATTGTAAAAGCAAGCTTGTCTTGCTTTTGAGGTTAGGATACCTCAAACCCTTCTTAGCAAGGTCCAAGAAAACCAGGCAGGGTCCTGGATCCAGAGTAGGTGCTCTATGTATCAGTTGGTGCTGATTTCGCCTAACGGTTGTAGCCGGACCCAAATAATATAAAAAGATTACAAATTTATATAGTGTGGTGTTTTTCTGTGTTATGGTGCTTTATGAATGAAATGCTTGTGTTATGTGAATATTGTTTATGAAATGATTATGGTAAATTGTTGATTTGATGAATTGGTAGCTAACCGTGAGAAGCTAAGAAAGGTTTAAAATTGGCTTTACACTGATTCACCCCCCCTCTCAGTGTCAACATCTATAACATGAAAAACAACCACCAACGACATTGCAAATAATGACAATATGAGCAATCGTGACAAGTGTCCAATAGTAATTTACCCAACAAGTGCAAATTAGTCTTGTTACCTCAAAAACTAGCACTCCTCCACGATTGAAAATATGTCAACCCAAACGAAGTAAATGGACCCAAATATGGTACATGGACCCGATGGACCTAGTGCTATGATCGGAAAATATTCAAGGAAGTACACCCACTCTCACCTCGACGTCACCCCCTTCCTCTTTAGGCCTTGCTCCTATCCTCTTGTTTGTGCGTAAGAAGAATATTGTTGCTTTTGCCCTAAACGTCCTCCTCCTTTAGGTGCTATGGCCTCTTCTAAAGGATGATATCATCATCAATTTGGCATGCTTGAGCCAAGAGGAGGGTTAGTACATGACAAAAATAGGTCCAAGTGGGCATAAATGAGTTGTGCTAAGACGGGTATGACAACCTTTACATGCACAATCTTCTCTACAAAGCATAAACACAAGTGTGGCTAGGAGCCCCTAAGCCATGTGTCATAAAGGAATCATCCCAAGAAGCATGAACACCAACGCAGGACATAAATGCTCAATATGATGGGGAACTTTCACCACACCAAGGGGTAGTCAGCAATGCCACTAAGCCAATACTCCTTAACATGAAAACCAAGAGGTCCTTCCATGACCAGACCACAAGTCTTGAGCCCCAGCAGACCAGCACTTTTACATAAACAAGCCCCAAACTTGGCCTTTACAATGAAAAAAGGAAATCCACTTTGGCATATTTGGTATGGCACTGTTATCACATCCATAGTAGTTGGGCCACCATGATGCAACAGACCATTTTTATGACAGACTAGATTTAGTCTTACGTTGAGATGAGCATATTTTGTCAATAGTGATTAGTGGTCGAGTGCATGCAGACTGCCAAAACAGTGTCCTTTTCCCTTTGTTGATAAGTTCTCTTGTTGAGCCCAGAGGGGGGCTTGCTATATCATGGTTTGCTTTGAGCAGAGTAGCAGCAGTACATGTGGTTGATGAGATTTCTTTGCTTTGCCAGTGTATCAGAGGCAAATCCAATGCAAGTATATGGTTGAGCAAGTATATGATATGTGGGTGTTACATTATGGTTGCTTTTTTAAATTTTAGTAGATTAGACTTAGCTCTTGTGGTGACATCTCTGGTGATCATTATCTTGTTGAGTTCCAACTGAGAAAAATGTAGTGTTAGCATTAAGTTCTTGATGTATGGTTGCTGGTAGGTGTTGTCTGTCGATTGCACACCAGCAACAGAAACTTTCCGAAAGCTATCTCCTCACTTAGGAAAGTGGGAGAGGTGTGACCTTGGGGGCAAGCACAGAGCTAGTTATTGTCACCTACTCCTAGCTCCTCCGTTTAGGCTAACTCCTAACGAAGCCAAGGGGGGTAGTCCCTAACAAAGAGTTTTCTATGGTTCAATGTTGTTAAAGTGTTTTAATGGTTACGGATGCAGATGGGTGTTGTTTAGGAGTTATTGTAGTTAAATGTGTTTATTTATTAAGAGTTTGACACATAAATCGAAGCAATCCACGTTGCTAGCAAGAGATTAAAATATAAGCAATAATTCAAGACTTCATAAATATGCATTCACAGATAGAAATTAAAAAGGGCCACGGAAAATTGATCCAAATATAACAATTATGCAGATTAAAAGACCAGTGCCTTATGGAGTCAAAATACTGAAATGCGTAAGGAAATTAACAGCAAGTCTTGAAATAGAACTAGTGAATATTAGGTTGTGCAAGTGCTCTTGGTATATTTTTAAGGATTTTAAGTGATCTTGCTTATGGTGTCAACGAAGGTTCGTCAAAAGCCAGGAGAATAGTCCAAGTTTAATCTGTTGAAGGAATGACGGCCTGCTCAGTATCCCAAGCTGGTATCGCGAAGATTGACCAGCCAGCTGAGAAGCTTAGACAGCGGGGAGTTCCGACGCCTCTACTAAGAAGAACTTAGGAAAATTCCCTACAACGATGGTGCGTTGGTTATGGGGTTTAGATTTTATTACGTTTCTCTTGCAAGATTAGAAATCCAATGCCATTTCTAGGTACTCAGATTTTGAAGTCGGTCAGAGCATACTCCGACAAGGAGAAAACGAAGTTAATTAATTATGGGAGTGTGGGTTGCAAATTTTATTAAGTTAATTAATTAAGACTCTTCGACAGAGAGCGCTCTTGACCTTGTCTTATGACAAAGGTTCAAAAGACTTAGCTAATCTAAAATGCCTAATGCAAGGATGTGCAATTCTAACTATGCTCTCCGATAGAGAGTGCTCTTGACTTGTGTTACTGCAAGTTCAAGAAACTTAATTAATTTGTTAAAATTAAAAGAAACACAAAGATCTAAACTACCCAAGAGTCTCTTTCAGGCTTTTTAGGGCCCTAATTGGGAAAGGAAGGGGGTAAGTAAAACAGTAAAGACACTATGCATTAGCTAAGTAAACAATCAAAGAAACATTTTTACTTCACTTTTCATGAATGATAAACTAATCATCAAATAAACTATCTAACTTTCATGAAAAGATAAACTTCTAAAGATTATGAACTATTCTATCCTACTTTAGCAAAACATGAAGCAAAGCATGAAAATGGGGAGACGATACAAGCTTCCCCCAAATGGGGGAAGAGGGGTGTGGGAGTCGTAATCCCACTTGCTCTTTATTAATTTGTTACAATGCTTTCTTTTTGCTGCCTTTTTTGCTTCTTTATTTACTCCTGGAAGGCTTTTGGAGCAATCTGCAAAAGGGGAAAAGAAGAAGAGGGAATTTATGGTTTTTAAGGGCTTGCTTCTTCAGAATTTCGCCAGTATTTCCATTGTACCTGTCACAAAAGTAAAAAATCAGCAAGCATGTATTGTTAAAATATGGTAGGAAAGACAATATCATGTATTGTTAAAATATGGTAGGAAAGAAAATATGGTAGTGTTATCCACTAATTTTGCACTTAGTGGATTTTTTCGGTGAGCCGCCAGAGCATTGAACAAGTACACTTGTTCGTGATCAGAATTCAAAAGTCTGCCAGCCTTTTCCTGGGAGTCTGTTCGGAACTTTTTGTAAATACATGTTCATACCCCCTTGGGGAGATTGTAAAAAATGTCCTAGCATTTAATTTTTTATAAAAGGCTTGGCTTCCCGGACTTGGGCATCAAGACGACTAGCCCAGAGTGTTTTTTCCCTTGGTTATTATTGGTTGTTCAACAAACGACTAATAATTTCTGAGTTTTTCACTCGCTCCTCCAAAGCTGGGGTAGTTGTCTTGTTGTGTCGGCCTTGGGAGGTTATTAGAGCCTTCGTGTCAGTATTTTTTGTCATGCTAGGCATTCCGATTGAGTCGTATGAACATGTACCAGGTCCCCTTGAAGTTTCGTTGGATTCCGTGAGAAATATTTTTTTTCGTTTTTAAGCCATTTTTTAATGGTTTAAATGGAAAAATTCAAAGTGTAATAAAAGAATGATCCGGAATCAGTTTTCGACATGGTTGGGCTCATTTTCAAGCCCTGAGCAGCATCTTTACCCAGGAGCCACTTTCACTTGGTTTCAGTTGGCCGAAGCATCCCGAAAGTCACCAATTGGCTATTTAAGCACCTGAATGGCATTTAAATGCTAATTTTGGAGTAATTGCACCAAAGTCAAAGTTTTGAAAAGTCAAAAATTAATAAAAAAATGATGAGAGGGTGACATGGCATGGGTCCCACATGGATTTACTACCCTTTTAAAAGCTATAATTTAAGACTTTGGTTTATATTTTTAGAGTGATGAATTAATACATGAATGGATGACGTGAAGGTGAAATTTGAAGTGGATCTCACGCTGGAGTATGTGGATGGTGATTGGGATATGTGGGCCCATCCTCAAATTAAATATTATATTTTTAAACCATGATCTAATCCACACCATGCAATGGTATAGTCACGATTTAATAATATGCAGGAGGTGACGTGAGGGAGAGGTGGGCTCACGCTAGCATATAGTAGCATTGTTTGAGGCTAGCGATTGGTCATAAGATAGACCCCTCTCCACATGAATTTTTAAACCATTGCATACAATCCCAATGCATAAACCATGGTGGTGTCACGTAAGTGATTGCAGATTGTTTTAAAAGGAGATGACGTCAAAGAGGATTGGAGCGTGAGGTGGATAATGGACCCCTCTCTCCACTCGTTAAATAAAAAAGGATGTGGCATATGTTATGTTAAAAATCTGTTTGCTAAATAATTTCCTTTCCTTAACGCCAAGCTGTCGTACCATTCGCATGAGAAGGAAGAGGCTCACGTGGGGCTTGTTTGGTGAGGGTTTTGAGTGATGTGGCTCCTGGGTTTGGGTTGGTAGCAGAGGTGGCATCTACCTCTTCAGTTCTGCTTCTAATTAGTTGAGTTCAACTCAGTGAGAATTCATTTCAACCTCAGTCACACTCAATGTGATCTTTGGTTCATTAATGCCCCCCTGGGGCTTGGTATTTTGTATAAATAGAGGTGCTTTGCACTCTTTTCTAGATGGACTTTTGTAGCAGAGTTACTCTGAGAAAATTGTATCAAGCATTTGCTTTGAATTGTTAATAAAGATTCGACTTTGGAGGTCTATGAGCTCTTGGATGTGGTAGCTTTCTAAATGTTTGAGGTGATATTGTCTCTAACCTCTATTTCTTTAATACTTGTATGAGATCAATTGTTTCGCTAGCTCAAGAAGGCCATTGTTGGCACGGTAGAATAATCATTTGTAATTTCAATTTGATTGTTTATGCGAAGTAGATTAGTATCTTGATGGACATGAGTAATCAGTATATACGTAATGTTGATCATGATTAAATTTTCTTAGGATACTAGCATGTTATTTTGATCTCACGTTTGTATTGAGTTGTGGTGTGTTATCAAGCTTCACAGGTTGAAGAAGGGTGTGAGCTCAGATGCTTCTATCTCAAGCTTCAAGCAATCATTTGAATCTAACATTTTAATTGCAGGACCTACAGGGATCGTCTTCTTTAAAATACAAAAAGAAAGCTGGGAGTCTAACTCTCTCTCTTTGGTTCCATCTTCATAAGTTAATGTTCTTTGGTTACCGGTCACTTAAGAAGCCCTAGTTTACTTTTTTCAACCTTTAGGCTTCCTCCCCATTGCCTTGTTTGGCTTGCCTTCACTTCTTCTTCTTCGCTGCCCTCTTTTCACTCTAGTTTGCAGCCCCTTTTTTTCTTTTTGGACAGCCATCTTTTTGCCCTAGTTTTGGCCCCTTTTTGCCCTAGTTTTTTTACCCTAGCTTTCTCCTTTTTGGGCAGCCCTCTTTTGATTGTTCGCTACCCTCTCTTTTTAGTGTTTTGCAGCCTTCTTTTTGTTTTTTGGACAGCCCCTTTCCTTCATTTAGGACAGCCCTCTTTCCCACCTTTTCTCTCTCCTCTTCTTTGGTTTTTCTTCTCTCTTTTTTCTCTTTTTTCATTGCTGGTTTTTGTCCTCTTTTTCAAGATTTTAGTTTATAGTTTGTCTTTAAAGTCTTAACTAATGCATAACGTGTAAACTGTATTAAGCTCTTATTTGCAGAAGAAACCGAGAAAAGCCCAAAGGCTAAAAGAAAGCAAGAGAGCAAGCAAGAAGTGCAAAAAGAACAAAAAGACTTTTCCCCTCTTCTTCTATCCCTTTCTTTCCCTGTTCTTCCAAGAAAAGGCAAAGAACAAGTCATCAAAAAATTGTAAATTAATAAAAAGCGAGTGTGATTACGGCTCCCACACCCTTCTTCCCCCATTTGAGGGAAGCCGGTAACGTCTCATTTTCATGTTTTCCATTTTTATTGCTAATGGTAAAATAGTGTAGTTTAATCATCAAATCTTAGTCAAGTAGTGCATGTTTGATTAATCTGTTATTCATAAAAAGATAGTTAAAAAGTATTGTTTTGATTATTCAAATTGAATGTGACATCTTTCTTTTAGCATACTTACCCCCTTGCTTTCCCGATTAGGGCCCTAAGAAGCCTGAAAGAGACTGTTGGGTAGATCTTTGTTATTTTTCCATTAAGTGCTTAATCAATTAATCAATAAGTAAGACTCTTGAACTTGCAGAAACACAAGTCAAGAGCACTCTTTACCGAAGAGCAGCACTAGTCTTGCATAATCCTTGCATTAGGCATCTAGATTAGATAAGACTCTTGAACCTATGTCATAAAACAAAGTCAAGAGCGCTCTCTATTGGAGAGTTTAATCAATTAACTTAATAAAACTTTCAACACACACCCCTCTAATTAACTTACTTCGTTGATATCCTTCACCTAGTATGCTCTGCCAACTTTCGAGTTCAGCTCGTACGCAGAACGGTGAACGGACTTACTAAGACCGCAATAACAATTTAATTAAAATTTTACCCCACAACCAACGCGCCGGCGTGGTCTCGACACAATACTCAGGTAGTGGGAAAATTCCAAGTGTGGGCGCCGGGCAACCCAATCTGGACACAGTTGGTTAAGTTATTGAACACCTAGCTGTGATTCCAGACAGGTCCGTCATGTCTTCAAACGGAGCCAGTGAAGGTATTTCGGGTTAGGATTTCCAGACACCTTAAGCAAGATCACTTAAAATCCTTAAAAATATACCAAGAGCACTTGCAAAACATAATACTCACTAGCCTAATTCCTAGACTTATAATTTTATTTGCACATTTTGTTGACTCCATAAGGCACTGGTCCTTGATTAAATTTGAATAATTATCCATCTTGATCAATTGTCTGTGGTTTATTTTAATTGCTATCTCTGAATGCTTAGTTAAAAGTTTGGAATCTTTGCTTATCGTTGTAATCTCTTGTTAGCAACGTGGATTGCTTTTGATTAATTGTCATTCTCGTAATAAGCAAACACTTCTAATCATAATAAACTCCTAAATAACACTCATCCGCATTCGCAACTAAGTAAAACACTTTAACAACCTTAAGAGCCTTAGAAAACTCTTTGTTAGGGACTACCCCCCTTGGCTTCGTTAGGAGTTAGCATAAACATAGCTAGGAGTAGGTGACAGTACCTAGCTCTGTGCTTGCCCCCAAGGTCACACCTCTCCCACTTTCTCAAGTGAGGAGACAGCTTTCATTAGATTTCTGCTGCTGGTGTACAATCGGCGGACAACAGGTAGGAACACATAAATAGATCTCATTCAAGTAAAAAAAAGAGTAGAGGGTTTAGAAACAGTATCACCTCAACCATAGAACATTCACCATATGCAAAGAGAGATGGACCTCCAAAATCGAAAATCTTATTAATCAAATGTAAGCAAAGCTTAATACAATTTTTGCAGAGTAACTCCAGCACAAAAGTTCCATCCGAATAGAGCTAAAGGAGCCTCTATTTATACAATAAGAGAAGACCCAAAACCCTAAAACCAAAAACCCTAACCTAACCAGCTTAGCAGCTAATTGAGAGCCCAGACCTGAAGAAGACGAGCTGAGAGTGAGGGGAGGCCTCCACCTAGGCAAGGCACCCCCACTCCAACCCTAAAAAATGAAAACCACCACCAGATGAAGCCACACGTGTGAGGGCGCAGTCATGGAGGAGGTGAGGGCGTGAGCACAGTAAGGAGGCGTGAGCTTGTGAAGGAGAACCACCTGCTAGGTCTAGAGGAAGCACATGCTAGGTATGGAGGAGCCACTACCCAGTAATCATCAGTGCAAAAGCCAGTTCCACCTCAATCAAAACATCAATCCAATGGGTGCTCTCCACCTCATCCAATTCGTGAGCCAGCTGAAGAGGGCGAGTTTGCTAAGTGAAGGTGTCATGAATACTCACTAAATGTTGACTGAAGCTACCTTCTGTTAACTCAAATCATCATAAATGCCCTTTGCCATGTCATGTTGCATTTCATTTCGCCGAATTCGGATTAATTTGGAGAGATTTGGATTTTCTCCAAAATAATCATTTTAATTAATTAATCAATATTTTCCCCAAAACTAACTTTTTTGAGAAAATATGCGTTACGTGGCTGAATGATGATCTGAAAGTTGGATCTGACTGGCTGGCTGATCAAGAATGATTTTTGGCTTAGGGTTAGAGCCTTCAATCACTAAATTTGGGTTCCGAATGACTAACTTATTACAAATTGAATTTTTCCATTTAAATTATGAAAATTTTAATTAAAAACTTAGGAAAAAATTAAAAAACAATTTTTTAAAGCGTCCGGTAAAAAAATTTCAGAACAATTTTTGAGGGTCCTAGTGACTTAGGATATGACCATGCTGTATTCTAATAATGCCTAGTAGGTTTATATATACTCAGCTGGGCTCTAATAACCCCCTAAGGCCCAGAATTCAAAATCGGGCATTCCAAGTTTGGAGGAAGCGAGAAAAAACCTCGTCAATTATACTCGGCTATAGGCAAAGTATAATTGTCAAGGGAAAAAAACTCCCTGGAATACCTTAGTTGAAATTCTATGTATTAGGAGACCGAACCACTCAAAACACCCTACTAGCACATTTTATTACAAACCCCGCAAGGCCATGGTCAAAATTATTCAAAACAAAAACTGGCTAGACATAAAGACGGATCATCGAATACACTAGAAACAAACATTGGTCATGTTTGTCGACTGGTCGCTCCTCAGGTAATCCAACTATAGTACAAAAGAGTTGGCAACAGTAGGATTATCCTTTATCAGTTAAGTTCACCTCCCACTATTTGTTGGCACCACCTTATCACTTGTCTTTCCGTCCATCGGTATCCTCTATGCAGTAGGCTACACTGTGACTATGGATATGACTGGTGTGATCAAAGAGCCTAACTGGTGTGATCAAAGAGCCCTCCCCCAAAGCAACCCCTGTGTATTGATAGCCCCATCTTTGCTTGTGTCTCGACTCTGGATTGTGAAAGTGTCTCCACTAGTCCTCAAAGCAAGCTATCCTATCACTATTACATGCATCAGCATGACTCATGCTATATCTAAAGAAAGGCAAGCCAAAAGGTTAAATATTAAATGAAATGAAAAAGGGCCAAATAAAAAAGCTAATGTGGAACAAATGTAAAATCAAAATGATTGTTGGCCATTATATGAAATAAAGATGTAATGATCATTCCTCATGGAGCCCAAAAGGGTGTGGAAGTGAGATGTAGTAAGGGACTGCTAATTCTAAGAGTCGCCTATAACCTGAAATTAAAGTTACAGTCAGTGGTGCACTTAGCACAATGGTTCTAGAAAAGATCCTCATGGAGCCTGATTCAGGCTTGGACGTGAACTATAGATTGCTTGTTAGAGTCTAGTGGAGACATCCTATGCAATCTACACATATATGAGACACCACCTTCCCCTAGTGTTTTCCTATCTTGCACATGTCACTTTGGCTTCCTTCTTCCCTTTCCTCTAAGAGACCACTAAATATGTTCACAAGTCACGTCCTTTAACCGAGCCTTAGTGTTTTCCACTTCACCTAGGGCTAGTGAGGGATGGCCTCTATTGCTCAAAGGGGTGAATGCGAAAGTTGTTGATGTTTGTAGCTACGTCAGGAATCCTCACATGAAGTCAGCCCGATGAAGAGATGCAAGTCGGCCCAATCAAGAAGAACAAAGTCGAGCCAGTCAAGAAGAACAAAGTCGACCCAATCAAGAAGAAAGTCAAGTCGGCCCAGTGAAAAAGTTAGCCAAAATCAAGTAAAAATAAAGGTCACGCCCTCCTCATTTGACACACTCAAGCAAGTTGGCTCAAGTCAATTGGAAAAGTGCACAAGAGAGAGAGAGAAGCAGTGTTACAAAAATCGGCGATTTATCGCCAACATCGCGAGATATCGCGATGTCTCCTCGCCGGCGATAATATCGGCAAACATCGCCCGATATTTTCAGCGATATTTCCGGCGATGTCCACTGAAAAATATCGCGATTTTAACGCGAATTTTACCAAAAAATCGCATGTCAATCTTTTTAATTTCCGGCCGGGTGAATTGTGGGTGGATTGTTTACGCCGACGGACTGTGGGTGGATTGTTAAACGCCGGCGGACTGTGGGTGGATTGTTTACGCCGGCGGAGTCGCGGACTGTGGGTGGACTGTTTACGCCGGCAGAGTCGCGGACTGTGGGTAAAGTTTAATAATTATATTATATATAATATGTATACTATATAGTATATATTATAATATTATATAATATATATTATATATACTATATAGTATATATATTATATAATATATAATATATATTATATAATATTATATAGTATATATAATATATATTATATAATATTATAATATATATATTATATATTATATAATATATATACTATATAGTATATATAATATATAATATAATATATATTATATATACTATATAGTATATATATTATATAATTATAATATATATAATACAGTATACTATAGTAACTAGTTACTTGAATATAGTAAACTGTAATATACATTAAAAATTTAAATTTTAAAACTTTTAGTCATTTACAGTTTTGTAATTTAGAAAATTGAAAAACTATGAATATTTTTGTATTTTTTTACATTGCCGATATGTTCCCGATGTTTGCCGACATTTTCGCCGATAAATCCGATAATTTCTTTTTGGACCCTCGACGATATATTCGCCGACACGATATTTGTAACATTGGAGAGAAGACTAGTCTTGGGTTGTAGAAGACTATTTTTCTGGAGTTCTTTCTTTGCCATCATCTTTCAATGTAATCTTTCTTGTCATAGATCACGTTTATATCTGATGTACTTGTTCTTTGTATCGAATCTTTCAATAAGAAAAGTTGGTTGTATTTTTCCCGAGTTTGGGTTTTTCAGCAAGAAGCAGTCTTCAATGGCACTAAGTACAGTCGAGGCAGAGTACATTGCAGCCAATGCAACTAGTAAGGAAGCAATATGGCTTAGAAAGTTGCTTGCAAATTTGAATGGTCATGAGCTTGATGTGACAATGATATTTCATGATAACCAAAGCTATGTAAAGCTCTCGGAGAACCTTGTGTTCCATGAAAGGTCCAAACATATTGAGATCAGATACTGTTGTTGAAAATGTAACTTCGGAAGATATTTCGTTGTATATTATTAATGTATTTTAGTGTACCTCCGTCGGAGATGTTTTTCCTCTGTTCGAGGATGTCATTATTGTATTTGGTCATGCCAGAATATCGAGGTAAAAACTATGTTGTAAGTCGAGCAATAGTCCCCAGAAGAAGTATTATATAAAATGTATTTTGAGTCTTCGTAGGTAGGTCGGCCACAATTAGAGAACCTGGTCGACCTAGTTAGGTAAGTGAGTCACACAACTAAAGAATATAAATAGGGAGCTGCCCTCCCTCATTTACACACACTCACTCACTCAAGTTCGCTAAAGAGAGAGAGAAACAAGTGTGCCGGTGTGAGAAGAAGAAGAAGTTGTTGAAGATATCTTTTCTCTGGGTATTTTATCTTGGTTTGACGTTGTGCATAGTGACGAAACTATTCTGAAGAAGTTTGCAGGGTTTTCTCCTTTATGGTTTCCCTGAGGAAAATCTTTGTGTTCTTATGTATTGGTGTGCTCGTCTATCTTTCACTTTAAATATCAAACATAATTGAATTGAAGTGCAAACTCTAACATGGTATCAAAGCTACTCTAAAAGAAGGCACTGTGCAGCTATGGAAACCAGGGCTACCTAGTTCAAGGTCTTCTCTCCACGAATCATCAGAAAAAAGAGGGCTAGGCTAATTTTCCCTAGTAGGGCGCATCTTTTGGAGGAAGTAGAATCAAGTTTGAAGAATTTTCATTTTTGACCCAAACACTAGTGCTAGGACAAAACTAGGGCATCAAGCTTTTGGGGTTTTCCTCCATCAATTTGGAAAAAGGAGTACATTGGACAACTAGCCTTGAAGAGGCGCATCTTCCTGTCAAATCGGAAGTTTAAAATTCCTACTATGGAAAATTAGGGTTTCTCTAACAAACCCTAGGCCAACCAACTCCAGAACCAGGTTGTGCATCTCAAATTGGTAAGATCTAAAATCTCTGATATTTCCATTTGAGGTTCTCATTTCAAAATGACTCACCACACCAAGCTTGACAATAAGCTTGAGGGATCTGACAACTTTCGAGCATGGAAGTATAGGATCGCTCTTATCCTTGAAGAAAATGATTTGGACAAATATATTAGTGAGGAAGTTCCAACACCAGAGGGAGATGAAGCAAAGGCTATCCACAAGAAGAAGTTGGTCAAGGCCAAGAGAACTATTGCAGATTCCATTAAAGATCATCTCATTCCCCATGTGTCATCTTTGAAGACACCCAAGGAGATGTTCGATGCTTTGACAAAGTTATAAGAAGGGAAGAACATCAATTGAAAGATGGCATTAAGGAATCAGCTCAAGAATGTGAAGATCCTAAACTCGGAGACCATGCAATCCTTCTTCACAAGGGTCACTCAAATCAAGGAACAACTTAAAGTAGTTGAAGAAAAGGTAGAAGAAGGAGAGATCATTATGACCACCTTGAATGGTCTCCCAAGATCATGTGACTCATTCATTCAAGGAATATGTGCCAGGAAAAAGTTGATCACTTTCAGCAGAGTATGGGAAGAATGCGTTCAAGAAGAAGTGCACCTAATAACAACAGAAGAGAAGATGGGAACAAATGATGATTAAGCTCTCATAGTTCACACTAGAAGAAATCAAAACAAGAGGGAGGACCATCATCACAGAAGACAAAGGAGACCCATAAGAGATCTATCCAGTGTTAGATGTTACACATGTGATGAGAAGGGACACTACTCCAGAAATTGTCCAAGAAACAAAGGTTCCTCTAACAAGAAGACTAACAAGAAAAGACATCATGCTCACATTGCTGAAGAGGATGAATCAGAAGAAAAAGAACAAAAGAAGATTCCTCAAGTGATGAGGAATATGTACTTTGATCCAGAAGGATTTAGCCCATGATGAAGAAGAACCTCTTATCCATCTCAGCATTGGATAAGAAGGGATGCAGTTATGATTGATGAAGAAGAAGGGACACTCATATCTATGGTCTAGAAGACTTGCTCAGCATTTCCGATCATGAGCAAGACAAATGTAGGCCCTCAGAATCAGACAATGGAGTAAAGCACGCTTTCAGAGACTCCAAGAATTCTTGCAAGGAGACAAAGACCAAGAGGGAGTCTACCAAACAAACAAAGATAAGTGTTTAATTGTCATTTCCTGTATATCTACTTACTTAAATGAGATTGTTCAGTTGTGTTCCTAGATTTAGGAAATGTATTATGCATGTTTTAGTGTTTGCATTTATGAACAATATAATACTAACTTGCATGTGATGGGTAAGTAGCCTATGGTGTTGTACAACATCCCATTGCTACTTAGCTAGAATGAAACCTTTTGCTGACATGTTGGGAGTAGTGTACACTCTTAATAATGTTTTGGTAGAGATGGAAGGCATCTAGAAACTTACCATATATAATGAATGTTGTAGCATTGGCTAAGAGAGTTGCATGACGGCGTGACATATATCTTTATGCATAAGAATTTGATGTTATTAAAAATATGAAATGTTTCTAACCATGCAACTGAATTTGACTTATAGGAAGGATCGTATGAAACCACCAACAAGAGGAGAATGATGAGACTTGTTCCGAAGAACAAGTTATGATGGTTCAACCATAACACTCAAAGAAGATTCACTCCAACAAAATGAAGAGGAACCTGAAGCTCCCAAGGACAAAGACACCATGACGAAAGAAAGAGCTTCAAAAGAATCATGATATGACCGAGCCACAGAGACCTGTAGATCCACCTCAAGAGGCGAACACCCACAAGAGAAGACCAGCTTGGGAACGAGAGATCATCCAAGATGAAGAAAAGTATGGTGCTATTGGCGGGACTTCCAAAGAAAGTAAGAGGCCTCGGACACACTCCAGTGATGTGGCACTATTGTGTGACATCATTGATGCAGATCCTTCTAGCTATGGAGAAGCGACCGAGAAGAAAGAATGGAAGGAAGCTACGATCGAAGAGTACCAGTTGATCATGGAGAATGATGTCCAGAATGCGGTTTCGAGACCTGAAGGGAAGTCCATAGTGTCTTCCATGTGGATCTACAAGATCAAGCATGCAGCAGATGGAAGCATCAGAAATACAAAGCAAGGTTCGTGGTTTCTCTCATAAAGAGGGAGTAGATTATGGCGAGACATGCTCCATTGACCAGACACGCTTCTCCAGTAAAGTAGAAGTGCATATGGAGGAGAGAACCACATGTGCATAGAAGGCTTTGTATAGGCTCAAAAGGCACCCATGGGACAACACAAACAGTTGCTTAAAGATCACCTAGAGTGATGGAGATCTCAACCTTTGCTACAAGGTTGAAGATGGAAGCCTGCAAAAGATGACAAGCTCATAAATGGGTGCAAGAGGAATTTTCAACAAAGTTCGAGATGAAGGATCCATGTATCTAGTGACCTTAAGAGATGACATAGATGGATGCATAGAAGATCAGTAGCAACGGAGGCTACCTGTCACTCCAGTGCAAAATGACCCGAGGCAAAAAGTACAAGATCTAGAGGGAGGATGGTGCTCCGCCTCAGAAGGAATGACTATAGAAGATCTCAGAGTTTAAGAATCTTGATATGATTCTTGGGATTACAGGTGTGGCAGAATCTAGAGGAGATTTTCCTTAGCTAAGAAAAACAAATGGTCGAGATGTTGGATTGTGAGGCTACACCGATGACATCAAACTTGTAGTTGTTGCGTGATCCTACTTCAGAGACAGTTGATGCCAAAGTCTACAAGCATATGATTGATTCATTGATGACAAGCATGAGGCCGGATATATGCTTTGCAATGAATACCTGGAGCGAATACATGGTGGAGTTGAGATGTGTTCACATGGTTGGGGCAAAGCATGTGTTAAGGTACCTGGAGGGTATAAATGAGTATGGCCTCATATATGCAAGCGATTAGAAAATCTGCCTGCAGGATCTATTGACTCTGATTGGGCTGGTGGTGCTAAAGATAAGAGGAGCACTTCAGGGTGTTGCTTGAGCTTGAGGTTTGGCATGATTTCTTGGAACAGTAAGAAGCAAACGAGTGTAGCACTGAGTACAGCCGAGGCAGAGTATATTGCAACTTGTTTAACAAGTTGTGAGCCAGTGTAGCTTCAGAAGCTACTTGTGGGATCGTTTGATGTAGAGTTAGAGACAACTTGTGTGTCGGAGCACATCGACATCAAGTATCACTATATCCCAGATATGGTGCAGAGAGGAGCAATGAAGCTCTAATATGTGGCGACAGTATGTGTTGGATTTGCTTATTCAAACTTGGCTATGCATACTGTCTGTTACCAACTTTTTTGTACCATAGTTGGGTTACCTGAGGAGCCACCAGTTGACAGACATGTTCAATGTCTGATTCCAGTGTATTAGTTGATCCGTCTTCATGTCTAGCAAATATTGGCTAGCCAGTTTTTTATTTTGAATAATTTTGACCATGGCCCCGCGGGGTTTGTAATAAAATGTGCTAGTAGGGTATTTTGAGTGGTTCGGTGTCCTAAGACATAGAATCTCAACTAAGGTATTCCAAGGAGTTTTTTGCCCTTGACAATTATGCTTTACCTATAGCCGAGTATAATTGATGAGGTTTTCTCCCGCTTCCTCCAAAGCTGCAATGCCCGATTTTGAATTCTGGGCCTTGGGGGGTCATTAGAGCCCAACTAAGTGTTTATAAACCTACTAGGCATTGTTAGAATAGAGCATGGTCATGTCCTAAGTCAATAAAGACCTTTAAAAAAAATTCGAAAAAAAAATTTCGGACGGGTTTTTTAAATTTTTAAATTTTTAATTATTTCCCTAAGTTTTTTGGTTAACTTTTCCATAAATTAAATGGAAAAAACTCGTTTGTAATAAGTCGGCCACCCGGACCCCGAATTCAGTGATTAAAGGCTCTAACCTTACGCCAAAAATCATTCTTGATCAACTAGCCATTCAGATCCAACTTTCAAATCATCAATCGAACACATAACGCAGATTTTCTCAAAAAAGTCATTTTTGGGGAAAAAATGGAGTTTTTATTAAAAAATGATTATTTTGGAGAAAATTAAAACTCTCCAAATTAATCCAAATTCAACGAAATAAAAGGCTAAATGACATCTCATTGGGCATTTATGATGATTGGAGTTATCATAACTCAGCTTCAGTCAGCATTCAGTGAGCAATAAATTTATATTCAGTTAACGGGTTTGTCATCTCCAGCTAAACTCCCGAATTTGATGAGATGGAGAGCTCTCATTGGTCTGATGATTTGATCGAGGTAAAGACTGAAGTTTACGCCTGCAGTGGCCTCTCCAAACCTAGCAGTGGTTGCCTCCATACTTAGAATGTGGTTCTACCTACATGCTCACGCCTCTCCTCATGCTCACGTGTCCCCTCTCCAACAGGGGCGTCATCACACGTGTGGGCTCAGTTTGGGCTCGATTTTCAGTGCTAAGGGTTGGAATGGGGGCGCCTTGCCTAGGTGGAGGCCTCCCCTCATTCCCAGCCAATCTTCTTTAGGTTTGCTCTCTTAGTGGTGGCCAGGGCGGTTAGGTCTGGTTTTTTGGTTTTAGGGTTTTGGGTTCTTCATTCATTGTATAAATAGAGGCTTCTTTAGCTCTATTCGGGTGGATCTCTTGATTGTAAACTTACTCTGTAAGATTTTGTAATGGCTTATGCTCATCTTCTGGAATAAAATCAAGACTTTGGAGGTCCATGCAGCTCAGTACTTGTGGTGAATGAATTTGTGAGGTGATTTCTGTCCATTTATTTTATTTTCAATACTCATATATGATATAATCAATTAGTTTTAGAAGTCTACTGTTTAGAACGTAAAATCTTCCATTTACAGTTGTTAAATTGGTTGATTGTGCTATTTTATAAAAGATTTCATGAGCAAGACATATTCAGGTATATTAATGTTGATGAGTCTTTATATTTATTAGCATGCTAGTTGATTGATCTCACCGGGTTTCGTGAAGTGTTTTGATCTTGGACAAGATCTACTATCTTGGAGAAGGGTGTGAGCTCGGTTGCATCTAGCTCATCTTCAAGACCACGAGCTTTTCTTTTAACACTGGTTTCTCTGTAGGATCTACAATAACTTGGACTCTTCCAAGAAGAAGGCTTTAAAGAGTCTTGTTTACTTCAAGTTCCATCTCATAAAATTTTCATAAGTTAATGTTCTTTAGTTACCGGTCACTTAGGAAGCCCTAGTTTACTTTTTTCAACCTTTAGGCTTCCTCCCCATTGCCTTGTTTGGCTTGCCTTTACTTCTTCTTCTTCGCTGCCCTCTTTTCACTTTAGTTTGCAGCCCCTTTTCTTCATTTTGGACAGCCCTCTTTTGCCGTAGTTTGACCCCTTTTTGCCCTAGTTTTTGGCCCTATCTTTCTCCTTTTTGGACAGCCCTCTTTTGATTGTTCGCTGCCCTCTTTTTTACTGTTTTGCAGCCTCTTTTCGCTTTTGGACAGCCCCCTTTCTCACCTTTAGGACAGCCCTCTTTCCCACCTTTTCTCTCTCATTTTCTTTGGTTTTTCTCCTCTCTCTTTCCTCCTTTTTCATTGCTAGTTTTTGCCCTCTTTTTCGAGAATTTAGTTTGTATTTTGTTTTTGAAGTCTTAACTAATGCATAACGTTTAAACTGTTTAAAGCTCTTATTTGCAGGAAGAATCGAGAAAAGCCCAAAGGCTAAAGCAAGCAAGAAGTGCAAAAAGACTTTCTCCCTTTTCTTTCATCCCTTTCTTTCCCTGTTCTTCCAGAAAAAGACAAAGAACAAGTCATCAGAAAATTGTAAATTAATAAAAAGCGAGTGGGATTACGGCTCCCACACCCTTCCTCCCCCATTTGGGGGAAGCCTGTATCGTCTCTCTATCATGCTTTCCATTTGTATTGCTAATGGTAGAATAGTGTAGTATAATCATCTAATCTCAGTCAAAGTAGTGCATATTTGATTAGTTTGTTGTTCATAAAAAGGTGAGTTAAAAAGTTTTATTTGATCATTCCAATCGAATGTGGCATCATTTCTCTTAGAATACTAATTGTTAGATTAGCCAGTTTTGATTCATTAATCAAGTTGATTGCTTCATATCTTAAGTTTGTATCTCTCAATAAGTAAATCAACGTTTTAGAGTAAAAATCTCTTGAATCTCACCATAAGGTGGATCAAGAGTGCTCTCTGTCGGAGAGTTTAATAAACCATCTTCACTTTACTTTTATGCATCATATTGTTTAATCAAGTCAATCAATAAGTAAGACTCTTGAACTTGCAGAAACACAAGTCAAGAGCACTCTCTATCAGAGAGCATCTTTAGTTTTGTATATCCTTGCATTAGGCATTTAGATCAAATAAGACTCTTGGACCTTTGTCATAAGACAAGGTCAAGAGCGCTCTCTGTCGGAGAGTTTAATTAATTGATTTAATAAAACTTTCAACACACAACCCTCTAATTAATTTACTTCATTGATATCCTTCACCTAGTATGCTCTGTCGACTTTTGAGTTGGGCTCGTACTCAGAACGGTGAACGGACTTGCTAAGACCGCTATAACAACACAATTAAAACTTTTACCCCATAACCAACGCACCGACGTTGTCTCAATAAAATACTCAGGTAGTGGATAAAATACTCAGGTAGTGGGCAAATTCCAAGTGTGGGCACCGGGCAACCCAATCTGGACACAGTTGGTTAAGTTATTGAACACCTAGCTGTGATTCCAGACAGGTCCGTCATGTCTTCGAACGGAACCACTGAAGGTATTTCCAGTTAGGATTTCCAGACACCTTAAACAAGATCACCATTAAAATCTTTAAAACTTACCAAGAACACTCGCGCAATCTAACATTCATCGGTTTAAATTCCAAACTTGTGTTTATTTCTTCAGCGCATTTCAGTTTCATCGACTCCATAAGGCACTGGTCCTTGTTTTGTTTTGCATAATTATATGATCAATTGTGTATGGCTTAATATAATTGTTATCACTGAATGCATAATTGCTGTCTAGAATTTAGATTTATCTTTTAATCTCTCATTTGCAACGTGGATTGCCTTTTTTCATATTCATAATAAATAAAACACCTTCTAATCATAATAACTCCTTAAAAACACCCATCCGCATCCGCAAACTTCAAATACACTTTAACAACTTAAGAGCCTTAGAAAACTCTTTTGTAAGGACTACCCCCTTGGCTTCGTTAGGAGTTAGCCTAAACGGAGGAGCTAGGAGTAGGTGGCAGTACCTAGCTCTGTGCTTGCCCCCAAGGTCACACCTCTCCCACTTTCCTAAGTGAGGAGACAGCTTTCGATTGATTTCTGCTGCTAGTGTGCAATCGGCGGACAACATCTTTTGGCGTCGTTGCCGGGGACAAATCTTTTTGTTCTTGGACGACCTTTGTTTCTTTTAGTTTTTTACCTTTTTCCCCTTTTTGGTAGATTTTTTAGTCCAATCACTCTTCGAAATTATACTTAAGTCCACCTGGCAACTCCACTGTTAGTTAACACCTCAAGGTATTCGACTAGAAGAAACTCTAAAGGTTTGTTCGATTTCATCCCTGACCCTGAAAAAGTCTTTAGGAGGAGATTGAACAAACTAGCTTCTCGTAGGATTCTTGCAGAACTTGGATCTAAATCTATTTCAAACATCCACCTTTTATTTCCAGAAAACACTAATACCTCTGTTTCCGACATAATGGGTGAGTATTTTACTCAGCTCGACTTTTCTCAGATAGCAGATCAACCCCACCGCCTTCCAGACAAAGCTGTCGAGAAGCTCTCGATGTATACAGGCACTGATGCCACTACCTTCGCCATGCACCTCAAGAACTTTTCTAGGTGCGTCAACGCTTATGTCAGTGATTCGGTTAGCCAACATGATGACGTATATATGAAGTTATTTGCTCTATCTTTGGATGGAAAGGCCGGCGACTGGTATAACAATTTACCAGATAATGCTTTTAACACGCTAGCTGCTTTCAAAACCTCTTTCACCAACAAGTTCGGTGAAAAGAAAGAACCTCGGCATCAACTTGTGTCCCTAACCAACATAAAAAAGAAGGATACGGAAACAATGGACGAGTTCAATACTAGGTTCACTGAATTGTCAAAAGCCATCCCTATTGATTATGCCCCAACTACACCAACCATTCTGGTCTATTACATTGAGGCACTTAGTGGCAAAATGCAATACCAAATCAGAGACAAGGAGCCTGCTAACTTGTTCCAGGCTCAGGAAATGGCAATTAAAATTGATCTGAACATGCAGTCATCTGGTGAATCTAACCTCCACGGTTATTCAAGGTCTTCAACCCCTTTGAAAATTAGTGAACCTAAAGACAAGGATCCTTTATCAGCTATGAAGGATGCCTATGAAAAACAAATGATTGAAATGAAAAGGGAGATGAAGAAAAATATGGAGGAAGCAGAACAGAAACACTTACGCAATTGAAGGAGATTCAAAATAGGGTGATAACGATGGAAAGAACTCAAACTCAGCCTGCTCCTAGAACCTTTCCTGCCAAGCCAACTTGGCAAAGGAAGCCTCCCAACCATGAGCAGAGGCCTCCCCATCAGCTAGAGGCCGCTAACATGGTTGAGCAGTATAAACCATTTTGCAGAGCATGCAGAGATTTCCATGAGGACTCTGGCTGCCACTATGCGTGCTATGTTCAGGAGCATGGTCACCCTGAAGGTTGTGGTCCGAATGCTTCGACAAGTGAGCCTGATTTTATCAACAACATAGATGCCATCCCTAGCATCCCCATAGGAAATTGGCCACAGGCCAATCGTTATGAAAAGAAAGTTGACAACTTAACTCAATACTATGGTGAGATGCCTTCAGCCAAGCAAATCAACAACACTCAGAACTTCAAGGGAATAACTTATCAGAGAAAGGGGTCTTCTACACAGAATATTCCTAAGGTAACAGCTCCTAATCCTCCCAAAGAAGTAGAAACTAAAGAAATTGTTGATTTAAGTTTTGACTTAGGTAATTGGCTAGCAAACACAAAAGTCCCTGTCCCAATCCTTGAGTTATGTAAAATCCCTGGCCAAAGAGAGAGACTTTTGAAAATCCTAGATCCACCGAGTAATGTTGATCCTCAAACTGAAGAAAGTCCTTCAAGTCCTGTAAAGCCCCTTACCCCTAAAAAAGTCACTTTTTCTGATACCGTGGAGCGAACTTCAAATAATGTCTTTGTCGATCCACCTATAGTTCTACATACTAGGGACCCAAGAAAAGAAGATCATCCCCCTTTTTACGTATCATTGATGATGGGTGATCTTCTTCTACACGATTGTATGTTAGACTCAGGATCTAGTTCCAGCATCATGACCAAAAAAGTCATGCAGTAGCTTGACTTGAGAACCACAAGGCCATACCAGAATGTATGTGCTATGGACTCTAGACCGGTTAAAGTTGAAGGGATGATTGAGAACCAGTTAGTTAGATTGGCTAAGAATCCGGATATCCAAATCACCATGGACATCCTTGTTATTGATGTTCCGGACAAATGGGGTATGTTGCTTTCTAGGAAATGGGGTGCCACTTTGGGAGGATCAATCTAGATGGATTGGACCTATGCCACCGTACCAACATCAAAGTTTTCACTTGTTAAGTTGTATTCTGAAAAGGAAAAAAGACACCATGTTGAAAACCCTCAAAGACCACTGAATGAGTATGCTTACCACACTGATGAAAATGGTTCCTATCAAATCAACTCCACCTTCTTGGAACCCATCCAAGAAGAGATGAAGACCGAAAAACTTAGTGAATTATGGAGAATGAATTTTGATGGTGCTTACTCTAGAACGGGCAAGGGGGCTGGTGTTGTCATTATTTCACCAAAGGGTAAGGTTTTCAACTTTGCTTTCAGATTGGAATTTGAAGCAACCAACAATGTGGCGGAATATGAGGCACTTCTACTGGGCATTGAGATTGCCAAGGACATGGGGATCAAGTTGCTTAATATTAAAAGGGACTCTGACTTAATCGTCCAACAAGTTAAGGGTCAGTTTGCATGTAAGTGTCAAAGACTTAAAAAATATAGAAATGCAATCTGGGATACAATGGAATTCTTTGATGCCCTTAACATAGAAGCAGTCCCTAGACATCAGAATAGTGCCTCCGACAAGCTTGCAATTTCAACGTCAACTCTTCAGCCATCAGATGAGATGTTTAGAGGGGGATTGTCCTTTAGAGATTAACTTCAGACCTTCTGTTCCTGATAATGTTGAACATTGGCAGGTCTTCAAAGACAATGAGCAAATTTTGAGATTCATTCATAATGTCAATGAATTCCTAAACTTTAAAGTAAATGATCAGGAGGAAAATGGAGGAGCTAGGAGTAGGTGATAGTACCTAGCTCTGTGCTTGCCCCCAAGGTCACACCTCTCCCACTTTCCTAAGTGAGGAGACAGCTTTCAATTGATTTTTGCTGCTGGTGTGCAATCGGCGAACAACTTTGTCTATGTTCTGTGTCTTCTTGGAAGAACTCAAAGTCCTCTTTCATTCTACAATCCCCACTTTGACGATCGTACATGCACCAGCACTCTGCATGCAGAGAACGCCAACATCAGTCCTCTCTTACCCATCCTTTAATGCATGCCAATCTTTATTCCCTTCACCTGTTCGTATGCCCGACTTTTTAGTTTCATAACTGATCAAAAACCGTTCAATAACTCATGACAGGAGAGGAACCCAAACGATAAGCAATATGTTTCTGCAACCTCAGTCTTCCAGCAATTCTGAGTTTCCGCAACTCTAACTCCTTCCGCAATTGTCTTTTTCCGCAAATCGATTTCTGCAGGATTCTTTCCGCAATTGTGGATTGCAGAAGTTCCTAAATTCCAAAATTGACTTCCACAATTATGCAGCCGCAATGGTCCTTTCCGTAATCGGATTGCGGATCCCTCTTTCCACTTTTCTAAAGATGGGCTTCCGTAATTTTCTTTCCACAACTCCTGTGAACCGTCGATCGCTTTGCGGAATCCTTTCCTAGCCGTTGATCTTCGGATTACGTATTGTGAAATGGGGAACCACACTTTCCCATTTTTCTCAAGATTAGACCTCTGCAATTTTGTTTCCGCAATTTTTCTGGAACGTCGATTTCTTGTGGGTTCACACCTGACCATCGAACCGAGATTAGATGGATCTCACTATAACTTTGTGGATCGCTCTGCAACCGTAGATCTGTTGCAAGCTATCTTCTTTGTCCATTGATCTTCGCGGCTTCGATAACTTTCCTACACCTTTCTCTTGCGGAATTCATCCACAACCATCGATTCATCCAAGTCATACTCCGATCTTTGTTTATTTGTCCTCCATGTTGTTGGATCACATGCTTGGATCTATGTGTTTCCATCAATGACAACCACATCACAATCTAATTTGTTTCCATATGATCGCAATACCTATCATAATGCCAGCAATCTTCCCTTTTGGCATTGATGGCAACCTTCAAATTCTGGATGCATGTTATACTTGTAATCACCGACTGCTTATCATCTGTAGGAAACAATAACTTCTCCCCCTTTGGCATCAATGTCAAAGAAGACTCTATAACACAGCTCCCCCTGTCAAAGTGAACAAGTTATTCGAAATAAGATATGATACCCAGCTTCTGGCGTAGGTACTCAAACTGTTGTCTTTGGTAAAGGTTTAGTAAAGATATCAGCAATTTGTTATGTAGAAGGAATGAAATTCAATTGAACCACTCTATTTGCGACCTGCTCCCTTAAGAAGTGATACTTAATTGGTATGTGCTTAGTCTTGGAATGAAGGACTGGATTCTTGGAAACACTAATGGCACTATTATTATCACAATGAAGAGGAATGGGATCAGCATATTTTACCTCCAAATCTACCAGTGTCTGGATCATCCAGAGTACTTGTGTACAGCAGGTGACAGCAGCAATGTATTCAACTTCTATAGTAGATAAAGATATTGAGCCTTGCTTCTTACTCAGCCATGCAACTAAAGAATCACCCAAGAAGAATGCACCTCCACTTGTGCTCTTTCTTTCATCCAAACAATTTACCCAATCAACATCTGAATATGTGATTAACTGAAGATTCCGATTTCTAGGATACCAGAGACCATAAGTCATTGTGCCCTTCAAATATTTGAATATCCTATTAACAGCCACCAAATGACTTTGCTTAGGAGCAGAATGAAATCTACCGACCATTCCAACAGCTTGCATTATATCAGGATGAGATGTTGCGATGTACAAAAGACTACCTATCATTGGTCGATATGTTCTTTGATCAACATCAGGTGAGGGATCATCCTTGCTAAGCTTACACCCAACAACCATTGGCGTACTAACAAATGAAGAATCTTCCATTTGAAATCTTTTCAACATCTCCTTCAAATACTTCTCTTGGGAGAGAAACAATCCTTCAGAACTCTGAATAATGTGGAGACCAAGGAAGAATGACAATTCTCCTATCATTGACATCCTGAACTCAGATTGCATGGCATTAGCAAACCAGTGAACAGAAGAATCATTAGGACATCCAAAAATAATGTCATCCACAAACCAAAACAACTAATAAATCATCACCTTCAGATTTGATGTACAAATTACTGTCAACAATACCTTTCTTTAATCCTTTGTCCTGTAGATACTTATCTAGTCTATAATACCATGCTCTTGGCGCTTGATTCAATCCATATAGTGCCTTCTTCAGTTTGCAGATATGGTCATGATTGTCTATCAGTTGGAATCCTTCATGTTGCTCCATGTAAACTTCTTCTAGATCTCCATTGAGAAATGTTGATTTAACATCCATCTGATACACTTTAAAGTTCTTATGACTGGCATTAGCAAGAAACATTCTGATAGCTTCCAATCTTGCCACCGGTGCAAAGGTTTCATCAAAATCCTCTCCCTCAACCTATGCATACCCCTTACAGACCAATCGGGCTTTATTCCTCACAATTTGTCCTTGTTCATTTATCTTATTTTTAAACACCCATTTGGAGCCTATTACATTCTTATCTACAGGTCTAGGAACAAATTCCCAAGTATTATTCTTCTCAGTCTGATCAAGCTCTTCATTCATCGCTCTAATCCAATCTTCATTTTCACCGACTTCTTCAAAATTCTTAGGTTCAATCATAGATAGAAAAGCAACCTGAGATTGTTCTAAAGCTTTAATCAATTTCCTTCTTATCTTAACTCCTTTATCCTTGTCACCAATTATCTGATTTTCAGGATGATTCCTTTTAACAATTCTGGAAGGTTCTTTTGTTTCTGTCTGTTGTTTTCACTCTGCCTAAATGTTTGTACTTTCATCATTTGACTCTGAATCTTCCTTTTCTGATTCTTGGACCTGTTCTTCCTCAATTTCAATTGTATCCTCTGTATTTGGCTCAACATTGCTTATCTGAATATCTTTTACAGGAATTCCTTCATCGATTTTAATATCAATACAGTCAACCAATTTATGCAGCCTCTTATTATAACATGTGTACCCTTTACTGTTTGTAGCATATCCTAAGAAGATACCCTCATCAGCCCTATCATCATATTTGCCAAGATGTTCATCATTGTTTTTAATATAACGTTTACTTCCAAAGACTTTAAAGTGTTTGATTGAAGCAGGTCTTCCAAACCACAATTCATAAGGAGTCTTATCACTGTTTGGCCTTAAATGAGCTTTGTTAAGAATATGGACAGTTGTGTGAATTGCCCCTACCCAGTATGTCTGAGAAATATTCCTTTTATTCATCATTGATCTTGCCATTTGTTGAACTAACCTATTCTGTCTCTCAACTACTCCATTTTGTTGTGGAGTCCCTGGAATAGTATACTTTGTTTCAATTCCATGTTTATCACAAAACTCTTTGAAGTCTCCTGAACTAAACTCTCCTCCTCTATCAGACCTTACAGCCTTCAATCCCTTTCCTGTTTGATTCTCATCCAGAGCCTTAAAAATTTTGAACTTTTCAAATGCTTCAGATTTTTCTTTCAGAAAGGAAACCCATGTGAGTCTAGAATAATCATCAATGACCAACATAAAATATATTTCTCTTCCTGTGCCTTCCTTTCTTGATGGTCCACACAAATCTATATGTACTAACTCAAGAGGTTTGTCTGTTGATGTGAAGTTCTTGGATTTAAACTGTGTGCGAGTCAATTTTCCCATTTGACAAGGCTTGCCAACAGGGTCATATGTCTTTGATATTTTTGGAAGGTCTTTTACTACCCCATTGCTTATAAGCTTGATTATGTGATCAAAGTTTAAGTGTCCAAGTCTCTTATGCCATAGCCAGCTTTCATCATACTTGCTTAGATGACATTCTTCTTTTCTTTCTTTCAGGACATAGACATTGTTTTATGTTCTTATGCCTTTTGCAACCAACTGTCCTGAGGGTACAGATTTTATCTTGCAATCTTTAGAAGTGAAAACAACTTCACATCCTCTCTCACAAACCTGACTGACACTAAGAAGATTATGTTTCAGTCCATCTACAAACAACACATCTTGGGCTTTTCCTTTGCCATTACTCAACTTTACCATTCATTTTCCTTTGGTTTTCCCTGGAGCATCATTTCCAAAAGTTACATTTCCCAATTTACTTTCACTTAAAGATAGAAACTTGCTTTTATCACCAGTCATGTGTTTGGAACATCCACTGTCAATATACCAGTGGCCTTTTTGCCTTTGAACATAAAGCACTAAACCACACTTGTTATTTTCTTTCTTCTTACAAACTTTAGCATTTCCAACTGAGTAATTCACTCTTGGATCTATTTTAATTCTTCAGATGACAGTCTGAAGCCTTGTGTCCAAAATTATGACAAACATAACATTCTGGCTCATTGTACAGTAGATCAAAAGAATTGATATGTCTATCATGTGTTCTTCTTTTAGTTGTGAGCTGAGTTGTATGATGTTCTTGTTTACTCACTGATTGTCTTGTTCTATGTTTCCACAATTGACTGTTCTTTGATATCCTTAATTGCATACTTCTAAAATTAGATGCACAATTTGCAGCTTTGTGACCAAAAATAGAACAACAATAATAGTAACCATGGAAAAAAAATTGGTATCTGAATCTTGGTTGTCTTCCTTTTGGTTGACTTTGTTCCTTAGCAAAGCTTGATTGATATTTCTGATCTGAATTCTTGATTCTGGTACTTGTCTCATCTTCATTTCCTTTTGTTTGCAAAGTATGTTCGTATTCTAACTGTTTGTTGCTTTGAAATTTAATCAACTTATCCCATTCCTTGTTTTCTGAGTGATTGCTACTTGAACCTTCTTCATAACCGAGACCTATTTTTAACAATGGAGGCCTTTGCTTACTCTGAATGTTCTTCAGTTCTTCTGAAGCTTTAATACTTGACAGATTTTGGTGATACAAAGCTTGAAATTTCTCCAATTCTTTTCTAGCTGTCACTTCTTCTTCCAATGCTTCACATCTCATTTTCTAGCTGTGATTTGGTCCACTTTTATATTATATTATTGTATTGATCCATGTATTCTATGTTGAGCTCATCTCAACCGTTGATTAAAACATTTGTATCTTTTAATCTTAGCCACCCATTTGAAAAGTGGTTATGATTTTGGTTCTCTCATTCCTATTTGAAGGAGAGAGCTTCTCATTTGTAAGGGGTCTTTGGCTCTTGGATCTAAATAAAGAAAACTATTCTTGTGGAAATTTTTTGGATCTCCTTTGCATCTAGTGTTCTTAGATGGTGATTGAAAAATCTATTTCTTCCTAGCATTTGAGTATTTGTTGTGAGATCTATATATTTTCGGGAAACATTGTCTTGTCTACAAGAGGGCGACTTCAACTTGGGCATTTTTGCAGGGGCTCCTCAACTCGCTTGGCTTGGATGCGTTTTGTATCAGGGGGATTTCATTAGTATCAATGCAATCTATGATTTCATCTTGTTATTTTTCTGTAGCATTTGTTCTTTTCTCATGACGCAGCAAATCCGATATGGTTGACGTTTGTTGTGCAAGAGAGAGGGCGCAGTGGCTTCCTTGGGCAAAACGTTGGACATAGAACTTCATCAAATCTTCTCAAATTGATCGGGACAGCATAGATCGTCACTATCAAGGCATCTACAAGGATTTTCAGGTAAGATCTACAAGTTAGTATTCCTTTTCTAGATCTCAATCCATTGGCATCTTCATTTCATGTTAAAACCCTAAATATTAAAAATCAAAAAATATTATGGCTCAAACCGCTTGAGCTCTCGGCAAACCATTTCTGGGTTGTGTAGATCGGGTCAAACCCTAAGTGGGTCTCCAAAAACATTTTGCTAAAGTTGCTTCATTTGGCCCAAATCCCAAGGCATTGTCCTCTAAACCCTAGCGCTACCCTTCATGTTACCTTCTTTTCTTGCGATCTGATCTTTTTAGGCAAACCGTTTCTGGGTTTTGTAGATCAGGTCAAACCCTAAGTGGGTCTTGTTCAACATTGGGTTAAAAGCGACTCCATTTGCCCAGATCCCAAGGCACTGATCTTCAAACCCTAGCGCTACCCCTCTTTTGCCTTTTTCTCCTGTGATTTTACTCTTTCCTTATGGCTCGGGTGCTTTGACATTTTCATACCTTCTTTCGAGTCTATCCCTTGGTACTAGATAGCCCCAATCCTATTTTTTCCCTCCCTGCATTGGTCATGTTTCCCAAGGCAATGGACATCTTCATCTTTTGCTAGTACCTTAGTCCCAGATCTAGTATTTGCCTCATAGGTCACTTGTGTCCCAACTTGGATCAAATCTCATATCTCCTAAGCCCTGATCCAAAGCCTTGGTTCACCTAGTGACGTCATCCATAGATCTAGGGTTTTCATCACCTTACACCTCACATACCTCAAGTCCATTTGATTTGATCTGGTGTCTAGGTCTGATCTCTCCTGTCGGGAGTAGATCTGGGTCTCCCCCATTTTGTCTTGGGCTAAGACAACATCAAGTTAAGACTGCCTTGATTGGCGTGACAACCATCCATTTGGGAGTCGAGGCAATCTTGGTTCCACCTCCTCAGTTGCTTGTCCCTCTACTGTCCATCCTGGATCCATCTCATATAGGCAACTACAAGGTTGGTGATAACACCTTTCTTCATCCTTCTTACAAATTTTGCCTTAGTCACATCCATTTCAGAATCATTGTTCTTATCTGCTTTAAAGGATGCTTCTCTAGTGGTGGATTTATCTTTACTGATCCTCATTTCATAAGCAATCAAAGTTCCTAGGAGTTGGTCAATAGGCAAAGTTTTAAGATCATATGATTCTTCTATTGCAAAAACTTTGGGCTTAAATCTATCAAGCAAAGATCTTAAAATTTTCTGAACTAAGGGTGCTTCATCAATCTTTTCGCCAAAGACCTTTCATAGCATTCATGGTCTCTTCTACTCTTAGGAAATATTTACTAACAGTCTCATCCTCATTCATCTTTAGTTGTTCAAATTCCAGCCTATATGTTTGTAATTTGGCATCTTTTACTTTCTCATTCCCTTCATAACTACTTATAAGTTTGTCCCACATCTCTTTTGCAGAATTAAGATGCATCACCTTAACAAACTCAGCTTCTGCAAGACCACTCAGGATAGCATTCATTACCTTTGCGTTAAAAGTAAATTCCAACTTATCATCTTTGGAGGCTAGCACAACTGGCTTTACATAGCCAGTGTCTACAACATCCCAAACATCAGCACCCAGGGACATTAGGTATGTTCTCATTCTAACCTTCCAGAAGGCAAAATTTGTTCCATCAAACAAAGGTACCTTATTGGTTAAAGTACCTTCATGACCTTTCATGTTTAAGCTTACAGACCTAACTTTAAATAAAAGGAACCTGCTCTAATACCAATTGTTGAGATTATTCTAATAACTGAGAAGGGGGGGGGTGAATCAGTTATTCCTAAGCTTAAGCCATTTCCAATTTTTAAACCATTATTATTGATCACAAATTCACAGTCTTGATGATGTAGCAAGTATAACAAAAGGAATGATAATCATCAATAATACACATGATAGACACATAGACAAATATCAACAAAAACTTTTCTTCTTAGAGTGTCAAGCAACTCCAAATCATTTACATCCTCTTTGTTTGAGCACCAACTCAAATGAGGCTGCAACCTCTGTTTACAAGTTCCTACTTGCAGAGAGCACCAACCCTCATGATTTTCTAGCACCCACTAGAAAATAAAGTTCTCCAGCTACTACTGAGTGGAAGTACCCACTTCCACTTGTATAGAGAAGACATGTTTTTCCTAGCACCACCCTACCACCCTTATTCCTTAGATTTAAACATGTTCAATACAATATGAAGAAAATAGATATAACAATGCATACCAATTCTGTTACAATTTTTTTATCTACTTCTAGATCTACTTATTCAAACTCAGCTCCGCTTATTGTCTTTGTTTTGCGTATTCTTGAAAGAACTCATAGTCCTCTTTCATTCTGCAATCCCCACTTCGACGGTCGTCCATGCACCAGCTCTCTGCATGCAGAGAACGCCACCATTAGTCCTCTCTTACCCATCATTTAATGCATGCCAATATTTATTCCCTTCACTTGTTCGTACGCCTGATTTTTTAGTTTCATAACTGATCAATAACCGTTCAATGACTCATGACAAGCAACGAACCCAAACGATAAGCAATCTATTTCTGCAACCTCAATCTTCCCGCAACTCTGAGTTTCCGCAACAGCGTTTCCACAACTCTAACTCCTTCCACAATTGTCTTTTTCCAAAACCCTGACTCCTTCCGCAACTGTCTTTTTCCGCAAATCTAAGTTTCTGCAACGACGATTCCGCAACTCTAACTCCTTCCGCAATTGTCTTTTTCTGCAAATCGGTTTCCGCAAGATTCTTTCCACAATTGCAGATTGCGGAAGTTCCTGAATTCCAAAATTGACTTCTGCAATTATGGGGCCGCAACGGTCATTTCCGCAAACGGATTGCGGATCCTCCTTCCCACTTTTCCAAAGATGGGCTTCCGTAATTTTCTTTACGCAACTTCTATGAACCGTTGATCACTTTGCGGAATCCTTTCCTGACCGTCGATCTTCGGATTGCGGAATGCGGAACCACACTTTCCCATTTTTCTCAAAATTAGACCTCCACAATTTTGTTTCCGCAATTTTTTTGGATCGTCGATTTCTTGTGGGTTCACTCCTGACCGTCGAACTGAGATAAGATGCAGATCTCGCTATAACTTTGTGGATCACTCTGCAACCGTAGATCTGTTGCGGCTATCTTCTTTGTCTATTGATCTTCGCAACTTCGATAACTTTCCTACAACTTTCTCTTGCAGAATTCATCCACAACCGTCGATTCGTCTAAGTCACACTCCGATCTTTGCTTATCTGTCCTCCATGTTGTTGGATCACATGCTTGGAACTATGTGTTGCCATCAATGGCAACCACATCACAATCTGATCCGTTTCCATATGATCGCAATACCTATCATAATGCCAACAATCATTAAATTCACCCTCATTTAAGAATAACTCACTTTAATTATTAAATGTCATTTAAGTGAGACCCAATATAATAAAGCATAAAACAACATTTATTTTATATAATTTCACGTTATACATAAATGTACATAATGGACAAATTACATGTCCTCTTTATCACACAACACCTAAAACTATAAAGATGACCTTCAGAGTTCATTTTCTAACACTCCCTCTTAACGAGGAAGGTCACCAGCACTATCTCCATCTATGACTCCTGCAACAGCTCCCTCCTGCTCTAACAGAGTTAATTTTCTAACAGGACCTTTAGAGTTAATTTTCTAACACATCTCCCTCTGGAGCTAGAACTTCCCCACTAATATACTTGTCCAAATCATTTTCTTCAAGGACAAGGGAGATCTTATACTTCCATGCTCGAAAGTTGTCAGCTCCCCCAAGCTTATCATCAAGTTGGGTGTAATGAGTCATTTTGAAATGAGAACCTCAAATGGATATAGCAGAGATTTAGATCTTACCAATTTGAGATGCCCAAGCTGATTCTGGAGCTGGCTAACCTAGGGTTCCATAGAGAGACCCTAATTATCCAAACTTTGAATCTTGAAATTATGTCTAGATAGAAAGATGTGCCTCCTTGATGTGAGTTGTTAAGTGAGGTCCTTTGCCAAATTTGGTCAAGGGAAACTCCAAAAACTTGATGCCCTAGTTTCCTCTGGCAATAGAGATGAGGCCAAAAATGAAATTTTTTGGAGTTGAATTCTGACTCCACGAAAAGATGCGCCCTTCGAGGGCGAGTTGCATAACGTACTTTTTGCAGATTGATAGAGGAAAACCCCAAAAGCTTGATGCCCTAGTTTCCTCCTGGCCCCATTGTATGGGTTAAAAATGAAAACTCTCCAAATTTAATTATGCTTCCTCCAAAAGATGCACCCTCCTAGGGCGAGTTAGCCTAGCCCTCTTTTCTTGATGAACTGTGGAGAGAAGACCTTGAACTAGGAAGTCCTAGTTTTCGCTGCTACATAGTGCCTTCTTTCAGAGAAGCTCTGATACCATGTTAGTTTTTCTACTTTAATTCAAATTGATTAGGATCTTTATCTGAAAGAATAAAAAGCACAGCAAAATACAAAGGACAAAAATATTTTCCTATGGGAAACCATAAAGGAAAAAAACCCGCAAACTTCCTTAGAATAGTTCTGACACTAAACAATATCACAAGATGAAAAAACCCAAGAATAAGAAGTTTGTTGCAGCTCTCTCTCTTTCTCCTCTAGCGAACTTGTCCTCTCTCTCCTAATGTGCAATTGAGAGTGAGTGAGTGTGTGTTCAAATAGGGAGGGCGCCTCCCTATTATATTCTTCAGTTGTGTGACTCACTTAACTAACTAGGTCAGCGAGGTTATCTCTTTGGGGTCGACCTACCTAGGAAGACTCAAAAATAAATTTTACTTTATTTATCTTGGGGACTATTGCCCCGACTTACAACGGAGGGTTTACCTCAATGACCATACACAATAATGACATTCCAACAGAGGGAAAACATCTTCGGGGTACAGCAATATATAATGATAATATACAACAGAATATCTTCCAAAGTTACAATTACAACAACACTAATTCTAAGAGTCCCCTAGAACATTAAATTAAGGTTACAGTCAATTGTGCACTAAGCATAATGGTTCTAGAAAAAATCCTCATGGAGCCTGGTTCAAGCTTGGAAGTGAGCTATTGGTTGCTTATTAGACTCTAGTGCAGACATCCTAAGCAATCTACCCATATGTTAGACACCTCCTCCTAGTGTTTGCATATCTTACACGTCACTTTGGATTCCTTCTTCCCTTTCCTTTGAGAGACCACTAACTTTGTTCACAAGTCACATCCATTAACCGAGCCTTAGTGTTTTCCACTTCACCCAAGGATAGTGAGGGATGGTCTCTATTGTTCAAAGGGGTGAATGAAAGTAGGTATACAATCAAGACCACATTGGCACTATACTATTGTTCTCACCTTAACATGTGTTTATGCTTACCCTGAATTTTAATCACCAGTGTATATAGTTGTTTTTGTATTAAGTCTACTATTAATGTATTTAAAAGAAGAGTTTTTAAAACCCCATGCATGTAAAGACTTTGATATATATTGCTAACCTACAACTTTGACTAGTTTTGAGTTGGTCAACCAGGTTTGACCGGTCAAAATATGGGTCTCGAGATGAACTTGGTGTCAAAGGTTCAATTTTGTGTTTTTGGTACTAGTGGACCTCTCATTACATGGCTCCATGCTTCAGTTGATGGTTATTGGCCATGATTCATGAGTTATGATTTATTACTGGCACTATTTTTATTATTGAGCATAAATTATATTACCAGATCATATACAGATGGTTCTGGGTCATGTGAGTACATGTTTCTAGTGGATTTGGACTTCTTGAATTCATCTATGCATTCAGATCAGACATCTAGGCAAAGGAAATCAGCATTTTGGGCCAATTTTGTGATCTGAAAATTGTATCAGCATTTTAATTAATAAAAATCAGAATACCATGACTTAGCAATGCTAAACAAAGGGTAAAATAAGGGGCAAATCCACAAGAGGATATCACTATTATATCTTAGAGGCACATTTCATATGATTTAGGCATACTTTATGCACATGTTTGGGCCGCACGACCTCACTATGTCTCCTAGGCAAGTCGCAGTAGGGAAGAGAGGCGCACTTGTGGGGTCTCATCTTTATGTTTGGGGCATGATAACAGATTATGATTTCTATTGTACATGCCTCAGGGGATAAAACAGCTTTTAGACACCCCATAGGACTTATATTGTGATATATCTCCCATTTATGATGTATTTCTCATGTCTAGAGGGGCGCACTTTGGGAAAAATTCACCCCCTTCTTACTAGCTGATATAATGTATTTTTGAGAGTTGATCTCAGCCATTGATCACTCCAATTGATGACTAAATCCCAGCCATTGATGCTACGGGTTGTGCATTGAGATTTCTATATATTGGATGAATCTCACATTCTATGGACTCTTGTCATTTTGGACAATGAATAGAGAGACATTTCCAAGCAAAAACTTGTGTTATTTGTGGAATGAATGCTTGTGATTGTGACTGAAAATTATTTCTCCATTGCATTAGAAGATTTTGGTGTTAGTTTTGTTAAAGATAGTGCAGCTGCGAGAGCCATTCTCCGAATAGTGCCCTAGTCAGTTAACCAGGCAGAGTAAGTCCCGAGCAGGTACCCTAGGGCCCCAAGCAGTCTACTGGGGTTCTTGGTCTAGGACCAAGCAGGTTGATGCCATGGCAAAGTCCCTAGCATGTGGATAGGGCCCCTATCTGTCTCTAAGGTATTCTAGTCAGGGACCAAATAGTGCTTGGTCATAAGAACAAGCAGATCCTAAAGGTTGAGACAAAGATATCCTAGTTTGGGACCATGCAGATTCTTGGTCTAGGACCAAGCAGGTCCTCCAGATGTAGTACTGGTCAGTTAACCAAGATGATGATGTGTGATGCCCTCCTCTCCTAAATGGTTGAGCTAGGTTGTTTCTTCAAGGGACCGGTCACCCCTTGATGATGTCACTAGCACTTGACCTTTAGGAGCAGTCAAGAGGACCAAAGGATCACATCATCTAGTTTGGACCTTCCTTATATTGTGATGATAAAAACTTCCAGTTATTGTATGGAACACTTGTGGACCACATACCTTGAGAGAGAAAAAAAAAGTCTGGGTGCTTCTCCTTGTGGGTAAAAGGGTTGTTCTCCCACCTTGTTGGTACACCTTGGTCTTGTGAGTAAAAGGGTTGTTCTCCCACCTTCTTGGTACACCTTGGTCTTGTGGGTAAAAGGGTTGTCCTCCCACTTTGTTGTAACACCTCTTGTTGTTTTATGGTTTACCTTGTGTTTGGTTGGTATTTTGTTGACCTCTTCTTTGTTGTGTTAGCGCTCGCTTTTGAATGTGGTACCTTAACCCTTGTTATGTTTAATTTATGTTTTATATTTTTGGAAACACTCCTTACAGTGTGACGTCTTAACCCTTGTAGAGTAACCCTAAAGTCATTAAAGGGTTAGAAGGAAGATCCTTTTAGAAGTCATTAAAAGTTATGAATTCACCCTAAAACTTCAACATGGTATTGGAGCTTAGGGTTTGTAGCTAACTCTGTTTTAGCAGCCTATCAGAGTCTACACAGATTCTAAGGTAAGGATTTGAGTTCTAACCAACTTGACACTAAGGGTTTCTTGTCAAAGTTTATCAAATTGGCAATAATGGTTTGAACATTTAGCCACAAAAGGAACAACGTACTAATAAGAGTTGGATGGCCACGTGCAAATTTTAATTGGCTAGAAATAAAAGTGCTTATGACAGATCCAGTGGTTCTACCAAGAAAAGAGATAATAATTTAGCATATTGTGGACTTGATGATCCCTTGAAGAGGTATATTCTCAAAATACTTGACTCAGGTATGTATTTCTAAGGTAAGTAAGAAGCCTAATTAACTTCTCGTATGTTTAGATCTTGACTTGATCATTAGTAATCAAGGGTGTACATGATAATGATACTATCTAGCTTGATTATTTTTTCTGTATAAAGAATTTTGTGACTCATTGATCAATGTGATTAGAGTATGCCAGTCTAAAGAAGTTAGTTACCCAAGTAGCTATAATAGAGGTCATCTATGTATGACCATATGTAGGTTATGATTTCTAACAAATGTGAGATGATACATGAGAGGTGCATGCTCAAATTTAAAGGACACTGGTGCAGAATGTAGAAAGCTCAAGATCATGTGACCTCTGCTTGGAGTCAGAAAAGAAGAGGGAGGATTCATTATCCCTCCTATGTTTGAAGTGTCATGTTTATAATGAAACATGCTATTATAACATATTGCATATGTATGACTGATATTATGTTCTTGATGGCATCTAGCATATGGATGGATGCTAAGACTATGGCATCATGTGGAGTTGATATTGCATTTTGGTATTGCTGACTATTGGACTAATTTATCTTGTAGGAAAGATCCACAAGAAAAGGATGATATGACTTGCTTTGATGACAAGTGATGAAGTCTGCAGATCCTACTCATGATCAGAGTTGGATGCACAATTCCAAAGGGAGTTGTGTGCTCAGGAACAGAAGGAGCAGGAAGCTCCAAGATCAGTTACTATAAATGTTCATCCTCCCAAGTGTCAGCATAGAGTCAGCAAAACAGAATCTGTCAGGTATTTGTTATTAATGGTTTGTTCCTTACTATAGTGGAACAACTGAAAAGTTCAGAGATCAAGAGGGATCCAACTGTGCTCCTGAACTCCTAGTAGGATGGGATTTCAAAGTAAAGGTGTGATCTCCCTTGAGAAAGTTATTCAGAGAGCCTCTCAGTGATATAGACATGGAAGTGAGCCCAATCCATGAGTCATCCCTTCCAAATGACCAAAGGGAGGAGGCCAAGTCATCTTCAATTGATCTCTTTAAGAAGCCTATTGAGAGGCGTCAAGGTTGCTCTGGTTTGATATCTCAAATAAGCCACGTCATTGATTTAGAATCCTCCACTTATGAGGAGGCATCCAAACAACAGGTTTAAAAGATGCTATAAACTCCAGTTAATAATGACGTGTAGAAAGTGTTTCTCATCCAACAAGGGAAGTCAGTTATAACTTCCAAGTGGATCTACAAAGATCAAGCTTCTTGTTGACATTTAGAGCTATTTGAAGCTCTCCGAAAATCTTGTATTCTATGACAGGTCATAACACATCAAGAAGAAGTTTCACAATATCAGGGACATAGTGCAGTATGTTTTGTCAAGTAGACAAATTACCGATGTGTTGAGTAAGCCAATCCTAGTGTTGCTAAGAATGCCTCTCTTGCTTAGAGGGAGTGTTAAAGATAGTGCATTTGCTAGCGCCATTCTTCGAATGGCACCCTAGTCAGTGAATTACAGTTCCTGGTCAGTTAAACAGTAGAGTAAGTCCCTAGCAAGTACCCTAGGGCCCCGAGCAATCTACTAGGGTTCTTGGTCTAGGACCAAGCAGATTTATGCCATGGCAAAGTCTCTAGCATGTGGTTAGGGCCCCTATCTATCTCTAGGGCATTCTAGTCAGGGACCAGACAGTGCTTGGTCATAAGAACAAGCAGATCCTGCAGGCAAAGACAAAGACATCCTAGTCTGGGATAAGGCAGATTCTTGGTCTAGGAACAAGCAAGTCCTGCAGGTGTAGTCTTGGTCAGTTAACTAGGTGGATCTTGGTCAGTTAACCAAGATGATGACGTGTGATGCCCTCCTCTCCTAAATGGTCGAGCTAGGTTGTTTCTTCAAGGGACTAGCCACCCCTTGATGATGTCATTAGCACTTGACCTTTAGGAGCAGTGGGGAGGACCAGAGGATCACATCATCTAGTTTGGACCTTTCTTATATGGTGATGATAAAAACTTCCAGTTATTGTATGGAACACTTGTGCCTTTGCTTCTAATTGTAGCTGGTCTGTCTTCTCTCACATTCTATTTAGTTCACGATTTTGGTTGCTTTCCCCTCTTCTACCATCATGGACAAGATCACCTCAAGGGGCAACTACAAGAATCGTGATAACAAGCACACTACAGAGGACTTGGGGGGTAACAAGAACAATACATTTCCCCGTGGGAGTTAGACTATCCCAAGCATGAGATCAATGTGTCATTTGCCAATTTAAGATTCAAACAAGAATGAACTAATAGACTATTATTTGTTCCAATAAGTCACAAAATGTTGTCATATATGAATCACCAAGTGACTGTCAAACAAACATGAGGCAGAAAGCACCAGCTAGAGATTGATTAAGTATTGTGGTGTTGGTAGTAAAATGGAAGTTTACAATAGTCTAGTTGAGATGGCAATAACCAGCAACCTCATCTACCCAACAAGTAGAGCTTAAGTCTGCCAAGAATGTAGTATATGAGGAGTTATGAGTCATGACAGCAGTAATAAAATGACAATAACCAACAGTGAGATCTTCCTCAGAACACTAATAATATCTCAGATCATAAACAGTCCTAACAGAAGTGATTTTTGTGACTTATTATATGTGGATTAAGCTCACTCTATTTCAGATTTGAGTATGCCCATAATAACTTGCCATATCAAATTGCAGCAGTATAACAATACCAAATAATAATGACAAAAGGCAGCATAGTATTGAGCTAGGGCTGTGGAATTGCAGTAGTACAAGTATATGAGCAGCCTTTAGAACAGTAATGGTTAAAGATCAATTATCTCATAAATCAACACATATAACCACTGATTTGATAAGCAGAAAAACAAGCCCTAACTCTAGCATATTAGTATGAGAGCAAAAACCCAGAGATTAAGGGCAGATTGAAGTTGATTTAGTGCTGAGTTTTGAATAATTTAACTAACCATAGTAAACATGTATCAAACTAGCCCTAGGAAACTAAATTTAACACACAAGGTTAGTATTCCTTCTAAGAAACAAATCAACACTAAAATGTGGAGAACCAATCTGGTTCATACATGAACTATCCATTAGAATGGGACAAATAACTGTAATACATACTAGAAAACAAAATATATTGAATAAAATGAATGAGATGATTACAAATATAAAAAGGGCCCTTGTATATAATCCCTAAAGGGAACCTTAGTGACTCTTCACAAAGAGTTGCATCCTTTAATAATTACTCTTGTTATTATTTATTATTAATTATCAACTATTATTATTTATTTTGTGTTTATTGATATATTTTATGTTCTTAACACTGCCCACCCCTTTAATTCTTTGTCCTCAAAACATAGTTTATTGAAAGACTTTATCCTGTAATGTCTTCTCAGGATCTTCTGAACTTGTAACTACGATAGTCAACGAAACAAGGCAATATAATCTTCGGATTTCTAAACTAATGTGTTGCATTTTCTGGGAGGAGATCCACCCAAAATCTACCTTTATTGGAACTGTTTGATGATCGTATGTTCAAATACAACTTCTCATTTTAGGCTTCAATACAAGTTGTTGATTTTGCCTTTGTTCTTTTTCAATGTTGTAGTTTGTTTGTTTGTAAGAAGAACACTATTTATTTTCCTCTTGACTTTGTCGTCAGTCATAACGACTCTTGTGATTTGGATGATGATAAGGTATTCAAGTCGCTCATGGAGTATTTGTAGAAACTTCGATTTTTTGTGCTTCTAGCGATTTATTGGTTGATAATAATTCAATTGAATGTGTATTTGTTCCTCTTTCCACAATTTGGACTTCAATTTCTGAGGATTTTTCAAGCTTCTAATCTTTTAATTTTTTTATTTGTTCAATCAAACCTTGATCAAGTAAGCAACAATTTTCTTCATCTTTTTCTGATAGGTTCTTTTTGAATTTTTTTCGTAATTTGCTTCCATTTTGTTAAATTGCTCATGTACTTCTTGTTGCGATTTTTTCACTTTTTAATTTCTTGATTTGTGCAATCAAGTTTTGAGAATGATTCTTCAAACGGATAATTTCTTCATCTTTATTTGTGATAACCTTTTCAACTTGATTCTTCCTCTTTTGTTTTGACTTCTAATTGTCTTGCAATATCATTTTTGAGATATCCTTAAAGTCTTCTGAAGTTGGAGCTTCTGAATTTGTCTTTATTCAAACGTCCTGCAACATTATCATCTGCTTCTTATAGAAGAACATCAAAAACTTTTCTTTGTATTTAAGACGAAAGTCCCCAATGTTTCCATCCATGGAGATCATAAAATGCTGTCAACATTTTCTGTAGACATATATGTAATGTTGAATTCGGATATGAAAGTATAATTCTTAATTTTCACTGGAATATGGTTTATCCCATATGCTTTACGCCATTTATTATGTTCGCATATAATGGATTCACGAATTATTAGTTGATTGGCCAAGTTGACATTAATGTAATTGTTGCCATCGTTTGGACAAATGGAAATACTCATATTCCTTCCTTAAATAGACCCCTTAAGATTTAATAGCACCTAAGCAGAATTTTCATAGATTTTGAAAAACCGTCCTTTATTTTCACAATTAGATTTCATTTGGTTTTTCGAAACGATTTTGTCAAGCTCCCTTGACTAGGCCGCATTTTCAAATATATATATTTTAATACTCCAATGCCTTATGCGGCTTTTTGGTTGGCACCCTTTATTAATGTTAATTCCTTGATCAACTCGATCTTGAATGGTGAAGTACTTTAATATTTTATAGTCAACTATAATGTTCCACTTATATCAAATAATATTTCACCTTTTGTGATTAAAGCACTTAAATTCCACCCTTTTGAATTCAACTCTTAAACACTTTTAATACTCCTTTTCAAAAAGAATATAGTATAACCTTTAACTATATGATATCAGTCACTTAAAGTGGAGTCACGACTTAAGAATTAGTCTAATAATCCTTTAAAACCTTTTTATTATTATATTAATAATTAAGGTTACTTTTTAATAGCCACCTTATAATCCACTTGATATGACTTTTAATAATGGCAATGTCCACATCAGGTAGATTTTATAACGGGAAAACCTCTTCTCTTTTATATAAAGTCACCTCTTTTTTAAATTGTTATTTGTTGATACCTCTTTAATAAAAAATAGTCATGATGGTATAACAAACAGTCACAACTGTATCACAAACAACAATGTAATTCAAACACTCGCAAACGTTTAATTACGATTTTCCAAAGCACGCTTCAGAACTTCGATGGAATCTTTAGAAGAATTATATCCCATGGCTGGAAAATATGATGGAGATGGTAAATATGTTTTTCCTCTTGCGAAATTGGTGGCTATAGTACAACGGGGGATCTTTAATAATTTATTTATACGAGGCTCATGATGGATTATAAACGGAGATTCTTCAATACCCTACTTGTTTGACCTCAATATCGACTGGGGTATCTTTGCATTGATGAGAATGTGTAACCCGATTATCGATAGTTGATGCAAGTATACATGTTTGTCTCTAGTTTTATCACAGATACAACAATTGTGTAATATCCCATATAGTGATATTCTCTAATGTTCTATGATAGTGCTAACTCGCACACTCAATCTTATACAAATTTGCAGAATAACTGTGCATGCAAACTCGCCATGTAAAAATGCCCTAAAATATAGGTGAACTAGGGTTAGGGTTTTGCAGAGAGAAATTAACATTTACCACTGATATTCTAGCTGATAATGACTCCAGAGGTAGCTGCATGCATAAGGATCCGAATGGGTGGTCTAATAATGCTCTTTTCCTCCGATGTTACCACCCCGTAGTACCGTAAAAACCCTCCATATTGAAGGTGACATTTTTGTAGGAGGAGAGGTCCGCTCGGGCTTAAAATTTCTAAGCTTGTCCGTCTGTTGATGCCAGAGAGATGGCCTAGCACATGCAGAGGTTTGGCTGCCTGTAAGTGCCGAGTTTTGGCTTCCTGTAAGTGCCCTAGCGAATTGATTAGCAGTTCTGCTGCTCATGCCCCCAACTGATCTGTTTGGACGATAGTTGCTCCAGGTGAGTAAACTGATGGCTGATAATCACTACATACCGTAGGATAGGCCTGTTGAGAAAGAGGAAGCTGACATGCGGAGGAAAGACTAGGTTTTGTGGTCCCAGCGAATCCTTCTGTGTTTTCCCTACTACTTCCGGCTGCAAACGTGGATCTGCTAATAACCCTTCAGAATGTGTTGGATCTCTAAATACTGTAGTATATGATGGATGCAATGGATAAACCTAGATGATCTATCCCAATAAGAGACTATAGGGCAGATATCTCACTGTTGAACCCTCGCCGGCTGAAGACACCATCTCCAACTCCAACTGTCACGGTTGCACGTTGTGCTGCTGCTCGAAACTCCAAAATCAATCAAGAATAACAATAGATATTTCCTTTAGTCCCATAACCCTTCTTAAATAGATCTTCATATGCTTTTAGGGTTTGCATGTCACTTTTAGGGTTTATGCTTCACTTTTGCATGCATGCAATTCTAATTTGATGTTGACTTGAACAATGACTAAACAAGGCCTGCATGCTCTGCATGCTTTAGGATATGAACTCTGATGGCCTTCTTTCTACACTGATGACTTAATAATACTGAATTGATGTACCTTTCTGCTCCTAGTGCTATCAGTCCTGAGTTATTCCCTTTTTATCAAAAACGAAACATTACAGTCCTCCCTCGCCAAAGATTGCTTGTCCTCAAGCAATGCCAACGCAACTCCACAATCAATCAAACTGAACCAACTGAATTCGGGGATGATCCCAGGGTCCCAAATTATCCTAGGAGATTTGTAGCACCTTCTGCTCAAAGCACTGCACTACACGGTACCATCACAATGGAATCCTCCTATAAGTAGAGTAACTAACCAGGCTGTAAACGAGGTACCATCACAATAGACCTCCTGAAAGCATCCTCTAGCAATCACCAAACTACCAGTCATTGTAATCCCAAGGTCCCAAATCAATCTGAGAATTGCAAAGGTCAAAATGCATCCCATGCCACCCTCCCTAGTATCGACACAAGGAGCATCCTGAAGACTCCCAAGTAACCCCATCAGTAAACATTGTATCCATCCCTCATAAGGTCTCCCACCTGGATCCCAATGCAAACTTGTGCATCTTTCATCCCAAATATCCCAAGGCTCTTGTGGGACTATACCCTTGGCTAGGAATGTCTTCCTAAGAATCGCCCACTCAATAGGACACCAACTCTTAATCTCTCTCCAATCCAATCCCCAAAAAGCACCTTGTCCATAAGCACCATCACAAGGAATAATCCTACCAAGCTGACATTCTTCCCTTCTGATTTCAATTGGAATGCCCATATATTGCTACCCAATTTCTCGATCCTGGCCAACCTATAAAAACCATCCGCCATTATGCAAATGTAGACTCAAGCTACTGCAAGCCTTGTCTATGTACTCCTGAAGAGGACTGCTTTGAAATGCAATAGTATGTTTCTTCTGCTGCCCCATCAAGGAATCCAACTGTTCTTCAATACTAGAAAGCTTGACCGTTGACTTGCTACATACAACTCGAAGAACTGTAAGCTCAACATCTCGTTGTACTATGGTGTCTCGGAGTATCTTGGTCCTCTCTTTCATTGCTATAATGCTTTCTTTAGCACGTTCAATCTTCTTTCTGTGGCTATCATCTGGAAGCTCTATTTCATGCATGTATAAACTCTCCCTAACCTCCATGTGTGACTGCCCACTGTCTCGACTGTTGTGCTCATTGCCTTGCACCACATGTATTTCGTCTGTCATAACTGTCTGGACTCCTAATGTAGGTGATGAAGAGTATACCAACTCCAACTCATCATATGGCTTGACCACAATCTGACTAGCGAATGTGATGGTGTCGCTAGACTCACAGGATGGATCTAATGCTATCTCCTCATGCACATCCTCATCATGTACTGTTAACTCCAAATCAAGCTCACCAACAACCTGTACTTCATGCTCATCTTTCTTCACTCCCCCAACTATGCCTTTAAGGAGATCTTCATCCAAATCCTTGGGCTGGCTCCCGAACTTGATGGTGTAATAATCTTGAAAGGACAATTCTGCACATAGCTCATCACCCAAGGCTAGATACTCCTGATATTGAGGCAAGTGTTGAAATACTGCTAACCTCCGCAAATCTCTAGTCCAAATGATGGCATCTGCTAAGGTGGTGGGCCTATTGTAAGCTCTGTTCTTAATTTTAAAGTGGTAGAAGTCAATGAAGGTCATGGCTGAATGGAAGTCATCTCCGAAAGTTCTATACTCTCTCAGATAAGCACTCATGGAATCTTCTGGTTCTACTTGTGCTAGAGGCACTGCAGCTGGACTATCTAAGAATTAAGGCATGGTAGGTCGGGAAGGCTTATCGTATATATGGGGATGGCTCTGCATGTTGGTATGCAAGTGCTCCCCACTACTGGTGGTGGATACCCTATCACTAATGGGAAACAAGGGACTGTGTGGGGTGGACCCATTTTTCTCTGTCATTTTCCTGAAGGTACTCATCATTTCTTTTTGCCCAATAGTGAGTTCTTTTATGGCTGACATGAGACTATTGAAAGTTGTTTTATCATCATCGGCCATTGTTTCTTTGCCCTTTCCAAACTGATACTCTCTGTCCCCCAACTCTATGTCCTCTAATTCTTCTTCTCCTCTATCATTGTTTCTAAACCTCTGTCTCCGGTAAGTAATGTTGTATGGATCTTCTGAATTCATTTACAATTTTGCGTGCCCACAACTGGCAAGGAACATGCTCTGATACCACTATAATATCCCATATAGTGATATTCTCTAATGTTCTATGATAGCGTTGACCCGCACACTCAATCTCATACAAATTTGTAAAATAACTATCCATGCAAACTCGCCATGCAAAAATGCCCTAAAATATAGCTAAATTAGGGTTAGGATTTTGCAGAGAGAAATTAACACTTACCACTGAGATTCTGGCTGATAATGACTACAGAGATAGCTGCATGCATAAGGATCTGAATGGGTGGTCTAATAATGCTCTTTTCCTCCGGTGTTACTGCCCGGTAGTACCGTAAAAACCCTCCATACTGAAGGTGACGTTTTTGTAGGAGGAGAGGTCCGTTCGGGCTGAAAATTGCTGAGCTCATCCGTCTGCTGATGCCAGAGAGATGGCCTTGCACATGCGGAGGTTTAGATGCCTCTAAGTGCCCTGGCGAATTGATTAGCAATTCTGCTGCTCACGCCCCTAACTGATCTGTTTGGCTGATAGCTACTCCAGGTGAGCCAACTAATGGCTGATAATCACTGCATACAGTAGGATAGGCCTGCTGAGAAAGAGGAAGCTGACATGCGGAGGAAAGACTAGGTTTTGTGGTCCCAGCGAATCCTTTTGTGTTTTCCCTGCTACTTCCGGCTACAAACATGGATCTGCTAATAACCCTTTAGAATGTGTTGGATCTCTGAATACTGTAGTATATGATAGATGCAATGGATAAACCTAGATGATCTATCCCAATAAGAGACTAGGGCAGATATCTCACTGTCAAACCCTTGCTAGCTAAAGACACTGTCTCCAACCCCAACTGTCGCAGCTGCAAGCTGTGCTGCTGCTCGAAACTCCAAAATCAATCAACAATAACAATAGATATTTCCTTTAGTCCCATAACCCTTCTTAAATAGATCGTCATATACTTTTAGGGTTTGCATGTCACTTTTAGGGTTTATGCTTCACTTTTGCATGCATGCAATTCTAATTTGATGTTGACTTGAACACTAACTAAACAAGGCCTGCATGCTCCGCATGCTTTAGGATATGAACTCGAATGGCCTTCTTTCTACACTGATGACTTAATAATACTGAATTGATGTACCTTTCTGCTCCTAGTGCTATTAGTCCTCAATTATTCCCTTTTTATCAAAAACGGAACATTACAAATTGAATGGTAGTGTTTGGATCAAGACATGAAACCACAAAGGAAACAACACTATTATTCTCTGCGGTGCACTATTAACCCAAGCCCGATATATGTCTGACCGGTCCTATCAAGGGGTATGCAAGCGATAACTGCCCACATCTTCTTCCTTCAGATTTCTTTACAACAGACTGTTTATCAGGAATTCTGAGTTTTTTTTGTCTTTTCTTCAATCTGCAGTGGAGTAGTCTTTTTCACTGGAACTTCAAATTGAAAATGGCCAAGGACCTATTGTGGTCACAAACCAAATAACTCAGAGAAACCCTGAAAGCTGAAACTGATCAGACAAGGTCTCACAAAGGTGTGGCCAATGACCAAAATCAGAACTAGCTCTGATACCAATGTGGAGAACCAATCCAGCTCATACATGAACTACCCATAAGAATGGGACAAATAACTGTAATATATACTCAAAAATAAAATATTTTATATAAAATAGATGAGATGATTACAAATATAAAAAGGGCCCATATGTATAATCCCTGAAGGGCACCTTGGTGACTCTTCACAAAGAGGTGCATCCTTTAAAACTAATAATAATTATTATTATTATTACTTAATATTAATTATCAACTATTATTATTTATTATTATTCATTTTGTGCGTTTGATATATTTTATGTTCTTAACATAAAATGACTGTATGAACTAGATCTACAATAATAGCTATAACATTCAATAGAAACCAGAAAAATGCTAATAAGAGAAAGATGTAAATATGATGGAAACTACTTCTCAACTAGTACATGGAATTGCAAATGATAAGAGGTCTAAATAACACAATGGATTAGTTGTTTAAGAGTTGGATTAAGGGTTTTAAATAATGGTGTTTAGTGGTTAAAGCTAGGCAAACATGGGAAATTGGATCCTTTGTGGCTAGGGCCGAACAGAATTGAAATCCTAGCTGATTCAAATTCGTTCTACCTCAACCACCTAGACGACAAGAAATTGCAGCTACCAGTTAATGGGAAGTTCCTCAAGCTATTCTTTTAAGGTGACATCTGATGCCATGGGGGCATCCAAATAAAATAGAATAGTTTCACTTCAGCATTTTACTTTCAACATTTTACTGTCTGCATTTCTTTTCAGTCATTTCATCTATCTACCTAGAAATGGTAGTTTCAATTGTTAGTTAGTTTCACTTTCTATATCCTTGGCACTCTACCCTATCCGTAGTGGTCAGGGCACTCTTGGTTCAAGACTTTGGTTGCCTTCCCTTCTACCATCCTGGACAGGATCACCTCAAGGGGCAACTACAAGAAACGTGATAACAGGCACACTACAGAGGATTTGGGCAGTAACAAGAACAATACATTTCCAAGTGCGACTTAGACTATCCCAAGCATGAGATCAATGTGTTATTTTCCAACTTAAGATTCAAAGAAGAATGAACTAATAGACTATTATTTGTTCCAATAAGTCACAAAATGTTGTCATATATGAATCACCAAGTGACTATCAAACAAACATGAGGTAGAAAGCACGAGCTGGAGGTTGATTAATTATTGTGGTGTTGGCAGTAAAATGGAAGTTTACAATATCCTAGTTGAGATGGCAATAACCAGCAACCACATCTACCAACAAGTGTTAAAAAGTGGCAACAAGGAAGGTCTTCTAGCATTGCATGTGTCCTTGCATGCTAGGAAGACATTAAACTAGAAGCCAAATGTATTTAATGTGATTTTCCTAAGTTTGGACTTAGGAAAATACATTAATTATTCTAATTTGACTTTGACTTAATGGAATCACTTTTATAAAGTGAAAAGTGAAATAATTTAAGTGATGGCTAATCTAATCTTAGCCATTGATCTCACCGGAGCATCACATCCATTGATCCATAGTGAGGGTTAGCCTTTAGGGTTTTCGCTTACCCATTGAGTTAAAAGGAGATTTGGTGGAGAGGACACATACACAGGAGAGATACAGACAGAGAGAGAAGTCAGAAAGAGAAGTTTGTTGAGAAGACAGAGGGACACTCACCCAAACGATTCGTCGGGTTATCAGGCTGAGCAACGGACCGTACAGATCATGCAGAGGGAGGAACATACAGATGTCGTACAGCTGACGCAGGATTTTGTAATGCTGACGTCAGCATCGTACTGATTCCGTACAGCTGACGCAGGAGGGTCGTACTGCTGATGCAGGGGCCGTACAGCTACGCAGGGTGGTCATATCTTGTTGTTGGATTTGCTCAATGATTTAGCAGAGGTTCCATTTCGTCAGGTTGGGTGAATTTATCTGCTGGTTGTAATTGTTCCATATCTTCTTAATATAAATTTAATATCTGACAGCTGCACCGGTTTTCCCATCTTGGGTTTTAGCCGGGGGTTTCCATACCCAAAACATTGTGTCTATATTTATGTGATGTTGTGGATGTTTCTCAGTATTTACTTTCTGCTGCATTACTAGTAAAAGAAATTCATGTGTGGTTGTTCAGCAACAATTAAATATACTGTTTAGCCCTAGTTTGAATTTTAAAGGAAAATTTACAAGTAGAGCTTAAGTCTGCCAAGAATGTAGTATATGAGGAGTTATGAGTCATAACAGCAGTAATAAAATGACAATAACCAACAGTGAGATCTTCCTCAGAACACTTATAATATCTCAGATCATAAACAGTCCTAACAGCAGTGATTTTTGTGACTTAGTATATGTGGATTAGGTTCACTATATTTCAGATTTGAGTATGCCCATAATAACTTCTAATATCAAATTGCAGCAGTATAACAATACCAAATAATAATGACAAAAAGCAGCATGGTATTGAGCAAGGGCTGTGATAATTGCAGTAGTACAAGTATATGAGCAGCCTTTAGAACAGTAATGGTTAAAGATCAATTGTCTCATAAATCAACACATATAATCACTGATTTGATAAGCAGAGAAACAAGCCCTAACTCTAGCATATTAATATGAGAGCACAACCCCGAGATTAAGGGCAGATTGAAGTTGATTTAGTGCTGAGTTTTGAATGATTTAACTAACCATAGTAAACATGTATCAAACTAGCCCTAGGAAACTAAATTTAACACACAAGGTTAGTATTCCTTCTAAGAAACAAATCAACACTAAAATGTGGAGAACCAATCCGGTTCATATATGAACTATCCATAAGAATGGGACAAATAACTGTAATCCATACTAGAAAACAAAATATATTGAATAAAATGAATGAGATGATTACAAATATAAAAGGGCCCGTATATATAATCCCTAAAAGGAACCTTAGTGACTCTTCACAAAGAGTTACATCCTTTAATAATTACTCTTGTTATTATTTATTATTTATTATTAATTATCAACTATTATTATTTATTTTGTGTTTATTGATATATTTTATGTTCATAACATTGTCCACCCCTTTAATTCTTTGTCCTCAAAACATAGTTTATTGAAAGACAATTCTGTAATGTCTTCTCAGGATTTTCTGAAATTGTATCTACAATAGTCAACGAAACAAGGCGATATAATCTTCGGATTTCTAAACTAACGTGTTGCATTTTCAGGGAGGTGATCCACCCCAAATCTGCCTTTATTGGAACTGTTCGATGATCATATGTTCAAACGCAACTTCTCATTTTAGGCTTGCATACAAGTTGTCAATTTTTTCTTTGTTCTTTTTCAATGTTGTATTTTGTTTGTTTGTAAGAAGAATACTGTTTATTTTCCTCTTGACTTTGCCGTCAGACATAACGACTCTTGTGATTTGGATGATGGTAAAGTATTCAAGTCGCTTATGGAGTATTTGTAGAAACTTCGACTTTTTGTGCTTCTGGCAATTTATTGGTTGATATTAATTCAATTGAATGTGTATTTGTTCCTCTTTCCACAATTTGGACTTCCATTTCTGAGGATTTTTCAAGTTTCTTGTTTTTTTTTTGTTCAATCAAACCCTGATTGAGTAAGCGAGAATTTTCTTCATCTTTTTCTGATAGGTTCCTGTATAATTTCTTTTCGTAATCTGCTTCCATTTTGTCAAATTGCTCATGTACTTCTTGTTGCGATTTTTTTCATTTTTTAATTTCTTGATTTGTGCAATCAACTTTTGAGTATGATTCTTCAAACGGATAATTTCTTCATCTTTATTGGCGATAACCTTTTCAACTTCTTTCTGCCTCTTTTGTTTTGACTTCTAATTTTCTTGCAATATCGATTTTGAGATATCCTTAGAGTCTTCTGAAGTTGGAGCTTCTCAATTTGACTTTATCCAAACATCCTGCAACATTATCATCTGCTTCTTATAGGAGAAAGAAGTCCCCAATGTTTCCATCCATGGAGATCATAGAACGCTGTCAACATTTTCTTTAGACATAGATGTAATGTTGAATTCAGATATGAAAGGATAATTGTTAATTTTCACTGGAATATTGTTTATCCCATATGCTTTACACCATTCATTATGTTGGAATATAATAGATTCAAGAATTATTAGTTGATTGGCACAGTTGACATTAATGTAATTGTTGTCGTCGTTTGGACAAATGGCAATACTAATATTCCTTCCTTGAATAGAACCCTTAGGATTTAATAGCACCTAAGCCGATTTTTCATAGGTTTTAAAAAAACCTCCTTTATTTTCACTATTAAATTCCATTTGGTTTTTCGAAACGATTTTGTCAAGCTTCCTTGACTAGGCAGCTTTTTCAGATATATATATTTTAATACTCCAATGCCTCTTATGCAGCTTTTTGGTTGGCACCCTTTATTAATGTTAATTTCTTCATCAACTCGATCTTGAATGGTGAAGCGCTTTAATATTTTATAGTCAACTATAATGTTCCACTTATATTAAAGAAAATTTCACCTTTTGTGATTAAAGCACTTAAATTCCACCCTTTTGAATTCAACTCTTATACACTTTTAATACTCCTTTTCAAAAAGAATATAGTATAACCTTTAACTATATGATATCAGTCACTTAAAGTGGAGTCAAGACTTAAGAATTAGTCTAATAATCCTTTAAAACCTTTTTATTATTATATTAAGGTCACTTTTTAATAGCCACCTTAGAATCCACTTGATTTGACTTTTAATAATGGCAATGTCCACATGAGGTAAATTTTATAACGGGAAAACCTCTTCCTTTTTATATAAAGTCGCCTCTTTTTTAAATTGTTATTTGTTGATGCCTCTTTAATAAAAATTAGTCATGATGGTATAACAAACAGTGACGACTGTATCACAAACAACAATGTAATTCAAACAATCACAGACATTTAATTACGATTTTCCAAAGCACGCTTCAGAACTTCGATGGAATCTTTAGAAGAATTATATCCCATGGCGGGAAAATATGATGGAGATGGTAAATACGCCTTTCCTCTTGCGAAATTGGCAGCTACAGTACAACGGGGGATCTTCAATAATTTATTTATAATTTTGTACGAGGGTCGTGATGGATTAGAAGTAGAGATTCTTCAATACCCTGCTTGTTTGACTTCAATATCGACTGGGGTATTCTTTGCGTTGATGAGAACGTGTAACCTGATTATCGACAGTTGATGCAAGTATACATGTCTGTGTTCAGTTTTATCGCAGATACGGCAATTGAATGTTAGTGTTTGGATCAAGACATGGAACCACGAAGGCAACAACCCTATTATTCTCCGCGGTGCACTATTAACCCAAGCCCGATATATGTCTGACCAGTCCTATCAAGAAGTATGGCAGCGATAACTCCCCACATCTTCTTCCTTCATATTTTTTTACAACAGACTGTTTCTCAGGAATTCCGAGTTTTTTTTTGTCTTTTCTTCAATCTGCAGTGGAGTAGTCTTTTTCGCTGGAACTTCAAACTGAAAATGGCTAAGGGCCTGTTGTGGTCACAAACCAAATAACTCAGAGAAACCCTGAAGGCTGAAACTGATCAGACAAGGTCTCATAAAGGTGTGGCCAATGACCAAAATCAGAACTAGCTCAATGTGGAGAACCAATCCAGCTCATACACGAATTACCCATAAGAATGGGACAAATAACTGTAATATATACTAAAAAAATAAAATATTTTATATAAAATGGATGACATGATTACAAATATAAAAAGGGCCCATATATAATCCCTGAAGGGCACCTTGATGACTCTTCACAAAGAGTTGTATCCTTTAAAAATAATAATTATTATTATTATTTAATATTAATTATCAACTATTATTATTTATTATTATTTATTTTGTGTGTTTGATATATTTTATGGTCATAACATAAAATGACTGTATGAACTAGATCTACAATAATAGTTATAACATTCAATAGAAACCAGCAAAATGCTAATAAGAGAAAGATGTAAATATGATGGAAACTACTTCTTAGCTAGTACTTGGAATTGCAAAAGATAAGAGGTCCAAATAACACCATGGATTAGTTGTTTAAGTGTTGGATTAAGGGTTTTAAATAATGGTGTTTAGTGGTTAAAGCCAGGCAAACATGGGAAATTTGACCATTTGTGGTTAGGGCCTTACAGAATTGAAATCCTAGCTGGTTCAAATTCGTTCTACCTCAGCCACCTAGACGACAAGAAATTGCAGCTACCAGTTAATGATAAGTTCCTCAAGCTATTCTTTAAAGGTGACATCTGATGCCGGGGGTATCCAAGTAAAATAGAATAGTTTCACTTCAGCATTTTACTTTCAACAGTTTACTGTACGCATTTCTTTTCAGTCATTTCATCTATCTACCTAGAAATGGTAGTTTCATTCGTTACTTAGTTTCACTTTCTATATATGCAGCTGGTATTTTATTTTGATGGTTTTTTATATGAACATGTGACACTAAAGTTTTCCTGTCAAGTTGAAATTTTCATAGGTCACAAGTTGGAGATTTTGGATTTCTCTTCCGCTTTCTAAAGATCAAGCACACATCCCCAAGTTGGAGCCAAATGTTACTGCCCAGTTTGCATAGGATGCTTAGAAGACAAAAGACATCAGTCAGCCAGGGAACCTTCAGTTCCTCATCCGAATTAGGCAATCTTCTTCCCAATTGTATTTTACACTTCCTTTGCCATGGTCAAAGGAAGATGATTGTAAAAATTTTGGCATCCACTCTGTGTAAAAGGGCTAGCCTGAGTGAGTCATTCGTATTACGGCAACTTTGGAGTGTTTTTCTACATAGAAGAACTTTTTGAGTTCCACTAAGTTTTTCACTCACACCTCCAAAGCCAAAGTATGTCATAATACAGATGCCTTGGGCTGGTGTCTAAGTCGTTAGAATCTGATGTCAAAAATTTGAGTCTGTCACCATGTTTATCCTTGTAAATTTTGACCTTTTAGGTCCATTGGGGGGTTAAAAATCTCCTGATGTGGTGGTATATGGTCAAGGGGGGTGTTAAACACCTTAATACACCCCTTTTTGGGCACTCAAAATTCATAAAATCAAGCTAATTCACTCCCTACTGACAAAATCCTATGATTTTTGCATGTTAGAGACAAAATTGAGTGATTTTAGGAGGTTGGTAAAAGGGAATATCCCTAATTCACCTCCCTTGAGTGAGATGTCAATTTTGATTGGATTTGATCTCAATCAATCCATATTTGTCCCATCCTTGTCTCCTAGGTGGCTCATGAGGAGCCCTTAAGCTCTACTTAACTTCAAGAGGTGTCAAATTACACTCTAGTTAACTCCATGAGGTGTCATGTGACACTTTAATTCACTCCACTTCATGAAATTTGCCCTCCTCTTCCTATTTTGCGATTTACGCAAGCTCTCCCGTCTCTTTTCACTGTTAGTTGTTTGGTGGTGCTAGTCTTATGTTCATGCATTGTATTACTAGATACTGAATTGTGAATAAAAGTGAAGGCTTTGAAGGGGCCCAAGAACTGTGTGCTAATGTGTGGATGCTATTGTCTCAATCTTGCTTATATGAGGTCAACTAGAATTTTTTTAAATAGCTAGTTAATTCTCGCTTCTTTCTTAAGCCTTTGAAAGGGTACTACTACCCAATAGGATAAGATCTTCTTAAGTAGTTTCTTAGTTAGATCTTATTGTAGGATGCTAGAAAGCTGTACAATTCAATCATTATTTCAGTTGCATATGTGCTTCATTTAAACCTCTCTTGTAAGTTACACCGGAAGAAGTTTGAAGGCAGATCTAATCTCCCACACAGTAATTTAATTAATATGCAGGTCCTCATCCATCAAGAAGCTGGTTGTTAGCCTTGTGCAACCCCTCCAAGCTTGTTGGATTCACGTGGACTAGTCCATCTTCATAGTTCTTTACAGGCTCCATTGACAAATTGAAAAGGCAGTTCACTCTCTTCTCTCAACCTTCCTTTGTTTCAATATTTCAACTTTGTTACTTACATGCATGTTTAAATCCTCAAGCGTTATTGCATATTATTTTCAGATATATTCTTGCGTGTCATAGATATATTTTTCATGCAACTCGCATCTTCAAATACATCCAAGAAAAAGTGTTTTAAGTACATGCATTGAAATTTATATAAATTTACTCATAGATAAACACTTGTACCTTTCAAAAACACAGGTATTCTATGATTTTTGGTGACTTTTAGCTCACTGTCCGCTGTCCGAACAGCAAGAAAAAAATGTGTTACCGACACTTACATTTGTGTTTATTCGCCATACTAAGCCCCTTTTTGTTAGATTTTTGACTTACAAGCAATTACGTTAGCATATCACATCATAATAATTGCATGCATAAGGATCACTGAAAGAAAGACATTCAATAACATACACAAGAGACACAAAACTTCTCCTATGGGAAACCCTTAAAGGGAAGAAAAACCAACAACTTCTTCAATATAGATTCAATCAGCAAGTACAATGAAGATCTAAAGCTCTTTCTCACAAAGATCCTGAGAATAACTAAGATAAGAAAACCCAAAGATAAGATATCTTCACAAAGCAGCTTCTCTTCTTCCTCTAGCGAACTTGTTCTTCTCTATCTAGCGAATTTGCTTGAGTGCTTGATGTGTTCTCAAATGAGGAGTGTGCCTCCCTATTTATACTTGTCTCTTAAGAGACTTTTCTTTATGGGGCCAACTTCTCTACTTGACTGGGCCGACTTCACATAGGAGATGTCAAATAATACTTATTTAACATTTCCTCTAGATTCTTTCGGGTCGACTTTACAAGTAGGGTTTACATTTATTCTTTTAGGAATTTTACATGATCAATTACAATATGGATATCTCCCGAAAGAAGTACAACAATAATATAACAAGAATATCTTTCGAAGTTACATAATCTTCAACACTCCCTCTTAACAAAGAAGGTATTCTTCTGAGCCGATCATCATCACTGTTGTTGCAACTCTGTACTCTGACCATTGACTTGTGACATCGCTCGAATCTATACATCACTAGAATTTCTCCACAAGCAAGCCATCATCTTAATCATGCATCAGTCATGATCATACATCTGGGGGCATCTCAGTAGCAACACATCAACAAGCCAGGAGCACACATTACGTCATTACAGGACTTCATCTAGTTCACAAGGAATCTAGTCACACACATCCAACTGGATACACATACTCGGTTGGATACGCATACTCGACTGGATACACATACTAAGTATGGTAACGCTCTCCAATCATCACCAGTATGGTCACTCTCTCCAACCCTAGTGAGTATGGTCACGCTCTCCAATCATTGCAAGTATGGTCACTCTCTCCAACCCTCCTCGTGATTATGGTCACTCTCTCCAACCCTCATTGAGTTGGTCATGCTCTCTAGTTCATTGGAAACGCATAATCGACTGGATACACATACAAAGTATGGTCACGCTCTCCAGTGATCACAAGTATGGTCACTCTCTCCAATCATCATGAGTTGGTCACTCTCTCCAGTGCACACACACATACTATCTCTAACTGGATATGCAGGTCGACTGGATACGCAACTCGAGTGGATACACATACAAAGTATGGTTGCTCTCTCCAGTCATCAAGAGTATGGTCACTCTCTCCAGTTCTCACAAAGACTAGTAATACATGCCCGTAAGTGGCCACCTGTTGCAATCACACCATCAACTACAGCCTCGGAATCATATATTAGACTCATCCCTCCCTCTTACGAGGGACATCTCTTTGCATCACACCAAGCTTGTCCCTGAAGTACTCAAACTTCACTCTCGACAGAGGCTTGGTCAACACATTGGTTGTCTGCTCGTTTATCGCAATATACTAGAGCGCCATTGCTCCCTTCTATACCATATAAATGAAGTAATGGTACATGATCTCGAAATGCTTGGACTTGTCATGAAACACTAGGTTCTCGGACAACTTCACACAACTCTCGTTGTCACGAAAAATACAAGTCGCCTCTAACTTGAGATCAAACAACGCTGCAAGTAACTTCAAAAGCCACACTGCTTCATTGTTAGCTGAACATGCTGCAATATACTCTGCCTCGGTCGTACTGAGTGCTACACTAATTTGCTTCCTATTGAACCAGGCAATTATGCATGATCCTAACTGAAGCAACATCTTGAAGTTCTCTTCATGTCTGTGACACTACAGGCCCAATCTAAATGAACATAGCCTTGCAGGCTAATCTTCTGATCTAACTCATATCTAAGTCCATAATCAAGTGTACCCTTCAGGTACCTCATCACATGCTTCGCCGCAATCAAATGAACACGTCTCTGTTCAACCATGTACTAACTCAAGGTGTTTACCGCAAAGCATATATCTGGTTTGGTGTTCGTCAAATACATCAACGAACCAATCATTTGTCTATACATGGTGGCATCCATTGTCTTTGATGAAGTATCACTCAATAAATTCATGTTCGTTATCATCAGTGCAGGGATGGGCTTACACTCCATCATCCCGAATCTCTTCAGGATCTCTACAGCATATTATTCCTTGACTGAGAAAAATTTTGTCTGGTTTCTGCCACACATCTAATCCCAAGGATCATGCCAAAATTCTCAAACTCTGAGATCTACTTCCTCTCGGTGAGGGGAGGCATCCAGTATCACTCTGAGCATATCCCTGAGATACTGAGGCAAATAACCCTTTCCATGGATAGAGGCTAAGTGATGATGTCTCTCAATCTGTTTCTGCAAATATGCTATAGTCACTCCCTCTAAAGTATTCTACTCCTTTCATAACTGAGCAGTATCCTCCCTCTGCACCTTAACATTCTGTACTCTCTGCATCGAGACATTTTGCACTGGAGTGACTGGTAGCCTTCTCTGTTGTTGATCTTCTATGTATCCATCTATGTCATTTCCCATCAAATGGGTAATTGAGATGAGATTCTTGCTCTCAAGGTCACTAGATACCAAGATCCTCCATCTCGAACTTTGTTGTAAGTTCCCTCTTGCACCCATATATGGGCTTCTCGTAATCAATAAGCAACCATCTTTAACCTTGTAGCAAAGGTTCAAATCTACATCACTCTAGGTGATCCTCAAGCTCATCATGTAACAATATGTCCTAGAGTACTACGCCTTGGGTGCCTTCTGAGCCCGTACAAAGCCTTCTTCAATCTGCACACATGTGATTCTCTATTGAGAGTCTCAAATCCTGGAGTTTGCTCGATATACACTTCTACTTCGATTACACCATTCAAGAAAGCGATCTGTTGCCCGCTGATGTGCACACAGTCAGCCAAAAATCTTTCGAACGGCTGTCTCCCGGCAGAAGGGAGAGGTGTGGCCTTAGGGGCAAGCAAAGAGTCAGGTGCTGTCACCTAATCCCGACTCCTCCGTTTAGGCAGACTCCTAACAAGGCCAAGGGGTGTAGTCCCTATGGAAAGTTACTAAGGTTATTAGTTGATGGTTTGTTTATTCAATTTTTAGAAGTTTTTAGAAAGTGGGGTTCCAAGATATAACTGCAACAATAATTTAAAAGAATCCTTTTAACAACAAGAATTAAAAGATCACTGTAAAATATATTAAATGATGCACGATACTTGATATTGGTAGTAAACAAATAAGAGTGCAAGGACCAGTGCCTTATGGAGTCAACACAATGAAAAATTGATAATTGCTGAAAAAAGGGAAATGTTGTGCAAGTGTCTTGGTGAATTTTAGATTATTAGATTGTTAATCTTGGTTAGGGAAAGAAGGGAAACTCACGAGATACCCTAAAGGTACAGAGAGGAATGTCCAAAATTTAGGCTTTGGTGACTCCATACAAGGACATGTTGGCTACCAAAGTCCCAAGGGCGTGTTCAACACTACACCAAGCAAGGATGTAGCCTAACAGTGCCCCCAACATCTAAGTACAGTGGTTCCAACTTCCCCAGGCGGAATTTTCCCACACAAAGTCTAACCGAAGCATCGGATTTTCGTTTATCTTTTGGGCGGTTGATTTTATTAAGTGACTGATTAAATTAAATGTGAGATGTGAAAGATTGCTTCCACTATTTTTGAGTATCCCAAACAGGGCAGAGCATACGTAGCAGTAGCAAAATAGTTTTATTCCAGTTTTGTACAAGTAACAATCGACTCTCCGACAGAGAGCGCTCTTGACTTGCTTTTTAGCGAAGTTCAAGAGACTTTGGATTCATTTTATTAAACAAGTTAAAATATGAAAGAAATAAAACACTGCCAATGAAAAATATATGATGGCCAAACTTATGCATCACTTTTTTGATCAACCTCCACTAATAGGTGTTGCCGCTCCTGACCGGCGTGTGTGTGTCAAAGCCCAAAATTAGGCACACTGGCTCGATGGCAACTGTGAACAGGGGAGCCACTGTCACCACGCTCCTCTCTTCCTCACTTCAGGTTGGCTCTTCTCCAACTCAAGGGGGGCGTCCCTGGTGTTAAGATCGCTAAGGCAAGGAACAGTTGCGGGCAGGGTGATTGGAAAAGGCTACCTTAGCGAAATGGTTGTAGCATCGGAGGGAAGGATTAAACCCCACTAATGGACTAGTGTCGGTATACCTAAAGGGGTAAATGGAGTCAAGGGAGAACCCACGAGGGCCTTGTGTCAGAGGGACAGCTACTAGGTCTTCTTCTTCCTAAACACAAGAGATGCGCTATGCAAACAAAGGAGATGCTACACCATCAAGCTTGATAGAATGTAGGCATCCAACCCGTGCATGCACGCTCACAAAGGGGAAAAGAAAGCAACTGCTAGGATTTTCGCCTTCCAATAGGACGAGAGCGTCTGTTTATGGTCCCCAGACGCAGACATGAAAGAAAAAGAAGTTGGCAACTAACGCTCAAAACGCAAGTTAATGCCACACACCATGAAGGGCACTCGACTGAACAACCATGAAAACCAAAAATATAATTTCTATTAATCTCTGGGGAAAAATCTTCCCAGTTTTTCCATCCTTACAAAAAAAAGAGGCATCCTCTTTATAGGCCAAAAAGGCTCTTCATGAAATAATAATCAAAAATCAAAAATCAAAAATAAAGTGGACATAAGATCCACTTCTTCTTGCCCAAATTACTACTTAACTACTAAAGTATAACTAACACTTTGTTTAAAGAACACTCACTTAACTAAAAACAAACCAAAAAGGTCCACCCACTAAATCTAACATAAGAATCGGCTTCCAAATAAACGTGGGCAACCAACTGCAGCCGAGTGGGCACTTCCACGTGGGCATGGAGACAAAGCAAACTCACGCGACTGGTTATGAATAACTCATAGCTTGGCACTTTTGAAATGGAATTGTCATGCTGTTGAGGAGAACTCCACGTGGTAACAAGGATGCAGCCAAGCTACTACCAACTCCACGTAATTGCATGAGTGAAATCAAACTCCTATATCAATCCGGTCATCATCTCAATCTCACAACTCAGACTTTGGCTATGCATAACTACCGGAGTAGACGCCTTTTCACCTACGAAGCCCGAGTTTAAAACTTAACTTCTCATCGGTTGTCATGTACAAAGTCTGATTGAAACTTTGAGAAAAACCCGTGCATAACTCGCTGGCCAAAACGCTACTTTTAAATGACGCCTTCTCACTGTAACCAGGGATGATCTTAAGCTCTGATGCTTTGTATTAACAGCTTGGTGTCTTGGTGGATTATAACTAGCGCGTGGAGAAACCTAAAAAGAAAACGATTTTTGATCCTCAAGCCACTTGGTCCTTTCTCTTCCTAGATCAATTTATTTCATGGGGGAAAAAGAACGTCAAACTCCGTGTGACTGTGTAACCACCCCATTCAGCTGCTAGCAAATTTTGGCAAGAAACTCCACGTCATTTCCCTATAACCAACTGCCAAAGAACGCGTGGATTCTTTCACAACTGAGCCGATGAGCTGCACCAAGATTTGGCGATATATCCAAACGATTCCCACATGATTCTACTGCTGTGAAAAGGCGTTTCATTGCTCACCGAAAGATCTAATGGTGGACGAGATTGATAAGCATCCATCCACGGGTGTGAATTGTGGCCCAATCCAACAAATGCCATGTTGATCGTCAGTGCTGGGCTGCCACAACGTTGATAGAAGTATTTTGCACTGAATTCATGCAATCGACAGCTGATGAGGACAAATAATTTCTCCACTTGCTGGATATGTATTTTTTCATTATACGATTTCACCTCTAGCTCGGATGTTCTTCCTGAAGACTTCCCAAGACCTGTAATCTTGGCTACATCCTTCTCCGGATTAATCCTTCTCGTGCCACTGACACTACAAGCTCTCCAGATCTTGTGTACATACGACCAATGTTGAATCCACGACCATTGCTTGCAATTGGGCTTTCCATCACAAACAACAACCATTCATCAGCCCTGAAAGGCTTGTGGAACCACATTGTGTGATCTAGACTCGATGACATTATTTTTTTTCACCCTTTTTGCGATGTGGAAGCAAGCTGGTCTCCAAAAAGACAAGATCTGAGATATATGCAGCGACACGCCGATGCAAAGCCAGGTCATCTGAGAGCTTTCCTCGTGCCCTTAGCCAATATTTCTGTCTTGGTTCTTGTGCAGCAATATTGAAGTCACCAAAAGTATAACAAAAGCGAATCTCTATTGGCCATGGAGTAATCTTTCTTTTTTCAAGACTATTCCTTTTGGACATGAACCCATTTTCTGCTCTGCATTCCTTATTGATTCTGTTGAAAGTAAGTCTGTATGTTCGTGACTAAGCACCAAGCAAAATACCTTGCTCAAAGCAATGACATCTGCCTATTGAATCTCTTTAATAGATCCTTAGTTGCTACTATAATCAAAGTATCCACAGCCTTTAACCATGCCCTTACAGATTCATTTTCAATGTAGTTGGACATACATGAGCAAGAGAATGCTTTTTTTTCTTCACTAAGCCAGCTGCTCAAATAGGATCTGCCTACACAAAGGTTTGAAAGTTACACCTACAAGAGAGGAGGTAACAAGCTTATAGGTCACTTGTATTTTGAACTTGGATCAAATTTCATATCTCATAAACCCCTAATCCAAGCCCTAATTCACCTTGTGACTTCATCCATAGATCTAGGGTTTACTCCACCTTACACCTTACATACTTCAACTCCATTTGATTTGATTTGGTGTTTTGGTTTGATCTCTCCTGTCGGGAGTAGATCTGGGTCTCTCCCATTGTTGTCTTGGGCGAAGACAACATCAAGTGAAGATTGCCTCGATTGGCGTGACAACCATCCATTTGGGAGTCGAGGCTATCTTGGTTCCACCTCTTTAGTTGCTTATCCCTCTACCGTCCCTCCTGGATCCACCTCATAGAGGCACCTACAAGTTTGGTGATAACAATCTTCATAGATTTTCCAAAATCCAATTTGTAGAGGGCTTCTGCTACTGATAATCATCATCGAGCTTCACCTTATGAGGTGAATCCTTCTGAATCAAACTTGTGAGAGAATCCTTGTAACTAGTCATTACAATACATGTTCTTCACTTAAATTATCTTCCCTTGCTTTCTTTTGAACTGGTTCATCCTCTTCTGCAACATGAACATGATGTCTTTTATTCCTTCCTTTTTTGACCTGATCTTTTGCTTGAGGACAATATCTTGCAATATGTCCCATCTTCTAGCAATTGTAGCATCTGATGTTTGAGTAATCTCTTTGAGTCCTTTGGGACTTCTGAAACTTTGGATACTTCTTTGAAGGATGAACTTCCTTCCTGCTCTTCTCTTTCTTTGTATGAGTTGCTAGTGCTCGATCTTCATCATTACCCAACTTCTCTTCTCTTGGTACCAATCTAGCTTTTTCTTGTGTGCATTCTTCCCACAACCTGCTAAACTTTTTTAGCTTTCTTCTGGAACATATTCCTTGAATGAATGATTCCCATGACCTTGGGAGACCACTCAAGGTAATCATTACTATTTCAGCTTCTTCAACTGTATCTTCCATGGCTTCAAGTTGTTCTTTGATTTGGGATACTCTTGCGAAGTGGGATTGAATTGTTTCTAAGTTTTGCATCTTCACACTCTTGAGTTCTGTTCTCAATGTCATCTTCCAGTGGATATTCTTGCCTTCATACAATTTGTTCTAAGCATCAAACATTTTCTTTGGAGTCTTGGAAGATGAGACATGAGGGATCAAATGATCCTTGATAAAATCTGCAATGATTCTCTTTTCCTTAACCATATTCTTCTTTGCCTTAAACTTTTTTTGCATTGGTTTTAGTCTAACATTAACCTTGCAAGACAAGAGCACTTTTGGAGCAACTGAGGGGTCATATTCCCAAGCATTCTTACCGCTGTCCAGAAAGGTTTTGTTTGCTGGTTTTTAGCAGCATTTGGACAGTCCTAGGTGGAAGCCCCGATAATCCATCAGATTTCCCTCTTTAACTGATCGAAAAAAGGCAATCTTCTTGCTCTTTTTCCCTTGCTTTCTTCTATCATTGTAAGCTTGATTGTTGGCCACTAAGGACTAACAGCGAACAATTCTTTTTACCCTTTATTTCAGTTTGTAATTAGCCCGGTGGGGCGGCAGTGTCACATAGCCCCTACCCCCCGAGTCACTTCCGTGCCTTAATTACTAACTCCAGTTACTAACTCCAATTCTAACTTTAGAATTTTTTATTCTTTTTGTCCTCTCGAACACCCTTAGCAATTAAATCACATTTGTTTTCAGTACTTAAAATTTACAAGCTGTCAATCCCTGCCCCAAGCAGGTTCACAATTCGACACTTGTCTCACTTCACATTTAACAAAGTCTTCTAGTAATTAGCTCACTTTTATTTTGTTGGTTAACATAGTTTAGCTTGTTTCTAGTATCAGTATATCTCTTGCAAGTGATTTTATCGTTACACAAAGTAGTAATTAAATTACTGTTGCCGTTGCCCAATGGATAAGGCACTGGTCTATAATTTATTATTTTACCATTTATATTTCATGGCGTGAATGCTTTGGGTGATTTACATGCTATATGGCTTCATTTATTTCACTTGCTAATATACTGCTAGATTAATTGTTATTTCAGTTATAAAGAGTTAACTCCTAAGTTGTTTTTCCAAGCAACCATCCATGGTATTAATGTTAGGGTCTACCTCCCTTGGCTTTGTTTAGAAGTTGGCCTAAACAGAGGAATCGAGTGTTGTGGTAACAGTTGCACCCGACTCAAGACTTGCTCCCCAGGCCATGCCAGTGAGTTGATATTTTTCTCACCTACGTGCGGGTTAAGGCGGCAACGCTATTTAAATTGGATATTCAGCAATTGAATTACTATTGGTATTTGATAAACAAATTATGTTCAATGAAAACAATTAGGAGAAACAAAAGAAAATGTAATGCTATCATGACTTATGATAAATTGGTTAGCTTTTCTGGTGTGTCTAATGCTAATACATCTAGTAAAATGGCGATTTGATAGATCAATCATCAGAGCAATTTTCCTTTGTGTGAAATGTAGAAGAGTAGCTACAATGGTAAATCAGCCTATTAATAACAGAATCGGAGGAGAAATAAGGTTGCAAAAGCATCTTCTAAATCCAGTAAAAAGATCCTTACAATTTGAATATTCTTACAAATTCATGAATGTGAGTATCAATGCTAGCACCATTATGCTTATACTATTAGCTTATTAGGGTTTGGACTTTTATCTTACTTCGAGCAGGCTCTTTTTTATTTTATTTTTTTTATATTTGCATTTCATTTATACTAATGTTACTTTTTCAGTAGTGTTCCTGATACTCTCATAGTCGATGTATGACTGACTGTACTTCCTCCTTCTAGTCCCATTGATCTTTTCTTGATCATTTGTGAACATCAATAAAGCATATTATCATATCTAATCTTATACAAAAGCATAATGAAGTAACTCATCTGGATCCATGAGTATGGTATTGTCTATTTTCGTCATTCTCAATGTTAACTTTTTTAATCTTTGTATGTGAAGTATGCTTATTATAGCTTCTCCCCCAACCAAATATTCAAATATGGTTGATTTTTTACAAATGTTGAAGTACAAAATGGCAAATTAACAAATAAACAAAAAAAATGCCATTGTTTTTAATTGTTTTAAACCGTAGTCAATAATATTAACAGATGGTAGGTACATGTATATGATAGCTATGATGTTGCAGTGCAGAGTCCAACAAGTAACAGACAACCATTGAAGATTTAAACCTACACAACGATAGAACGATTTAACCATTTCTGAAACAAAACATGTATGTATATTAAGCAAATTAATCTGTAAAGATTACTTTGGTGGAAGCCAAAGCCAAACCTGGGCTACTGATGCAGAACCTATAGGAATCCTCTCGAACCATTCAAAAATTTCAGTGGGTTTTCTCTCAAGTTCCTTCTCGAGTACGAATTGCACTGCTTCAAATGGAGTAGCAGGAGCATCATCACACAAGGTAACCAACTTTTTCACCCATGCATTTGGGGCCAGATCTGGCTTACCAATGATTTGAGCAGCCTGATTGAAAAGAGAAAATAAAAGATAAACCTCGTAACCATATTTAATATTGCACTTATCAAGTAATCTAATGAAGAATGCAGAAAATATCTTAAACAATATTTGAAATGATACAAATATAATAGTATCTAGAGGTGGAAGGCACCACAGCAAAATTAACCTGACCAATCAAATATCTTTTTAAACTTTTGAATCAGAAGTTTTGATAGACACAGATATTATAGACCTATTAGCCCCTGGCATTAAAGACCTCCAGAAACAATTCATGGTTTTATAGAAATCTCTTGGCCAGGTAAAGCTAAAAGTGAGCATAGATCACAGAAAGTCATAACAAAAAGCATACACAACGATCCTTTAGAAAGGGAAAAGTATTAAAGACTAAACATTAAGACAGCTTGGAACCAAGTACCTAAATTCAATATATTATCATATACATATTAAATATTACTTATTATTATTAAGATCCTAGGGTCATGACTGTTCCTCTTCAAGGTTATAAAGCCAAATCATTCATTAATTATGATCATCCATTATTCATTTTCAATATGATATAAATGTTTTATATGTGTGCACTGTGTGTTGAGTTTTCTAATTCATGATAGCAGATCTGCACTCAAAGATTTTATCCTACAGCCAAAATTGGAAACTTTAAGAAACACCAATGAAAACTCAAGATTTTCAAAAACTAAAAACATAGGTGTATAGAACAGGGGTGTAAACACTATCGGAATCATGTGGGAAAATGGCCAAAAAATCAGTGATTTTGAAAAAAACCAGATTTTGAAAAAACCAGAGCAGGTAAAAATTCAGAAAAATTGATAAAAATAAAGAGAAAAATGGCAAAAATCGGCAAAAAGGGGGAAGAATCAGCAGACCAATTTTGACACCCTTAAAGTGCCAATTTTGGCTTTTTCAAAACTCATTTGTCTTTGCAGCTGTTGGCGAATGAGAGGGAAAGCATTTACCATCATCAACAACCAATTTTAGGAGGCCCAAACCATTGTTCTTGTTAAAGATAGTGCAGCTACGAGACCCATTCTCAAAGAGGATGGTACCCTAGACAGTTAACTAGGGCAGAGTAAGACCCTAGAAGATACCCTAGGGACCCCAGTAGTCCCTTGGGGTTCTTGGTCTGGGACCAAGCAGGTTGATGCCATGGAAAACTCCCTAACACATGGTTAGGGCCCCTATATGCCTTTAGGGTTACTAGTATGGGACCAGGCATTTTCTTGGTCTGGGACCAAGCAGATCCTGTAGGTTGAGGTAGAGACAATCCTAGTCTGGAACCAGACAGATTGTTGGTCTGGGACCAAGCAGTTCCTGTAGGTACATTCCTAATCAGTTAACCAGGTAGATCTTGATCAAGATGACCAAGATGATGATGTGTGATGTCCTCTCTCCTAATCAGTTATTGCTAGGTTGTTTCACAAGGGACTAGCCACCCCTTGATGATGTCACTAGCACCTAACCATTACGAGCAATACTGAGGACCAGAGGATCACATCATCCAGTTTGGATCTTCTTCCTTATACTATGATGATAAAATATATATATGGAACACATGTGACAATATACCTTGAGAGAGAAAAGATTAAAGTCCTTGGTCTTGTGTAAATTTTCCTTTAATATTCAACTAGGGCTAAACAGAGCATGCAAAATATCAACAGATAACCACACATGAATATCTTTACAGTATGCAGCAAAATATAAAACTAAGAAATAACTCACAACATCACATCCCAATATTGACACTATTATTTTGGGTATGGAAACCCCCGGAAAAACCCAAGATGGGAAAACCAGTGCAACAGTCAGATATAGATTTTATTATGAGAAAACATGGAACTTTCTAGAAATAGTGAAAATGTCAGCCACCTACTCATCTGTCTGTATGTACTCCAAATGAATGGTTCTCCTCTGAACACAATCTCTCAAGAAGTGGTATCTGATGTCTATGTGCTTGCTCCGGTCATGGAAGACTGGATTCTCAGATAGCCCGATGCCACTCTGATTGTCACAGTGAACTATTGCAGCCTCTAGCTCACACTCGAACAACCCTGCAAGTAACTTCCTCAGCCACATACCCTCACAAGCAGCCATGTTGGCTGCCATGTACTCAGCCTCTGTCGAGCTCAATGCAACTGACTTCTGCTTCCTGCTAAATCAAGAGACAACCCCTGATCCAATGCTGAAACAGCAACCTGAAGTACTATTCCGATCCTCTACACATCCTGCCCAATCAGCATCTGTGAAACCTGCTAACTATACACTCCCCCTGCGCTCATAAACCAATCCATACTCCACTGTACCTCTGATGTAGCGAAGTATGTGCTCCGCATCCATCCAATGCACTCTCTGAGGGTCCACCATGAACTGACTCAAGGAGTTGACTGCAAAGCTGATGTCCGGTCGGGTGTTGACCAGATACATAAGCGATCTGATAAGCTGACGATACAAAGTAGGATCAAATCCGTCTGATCCTGATGCATCAATCTTCCTCTAGTTAGAAACTAGAGGTATGGCCATAGGCTTGCAGTCCTCCATCCTGAATCTCTTCAGGATCTCTATTGCATACTTCCCCTGTCCGATGAAGAAGCATCCATCTCTCTGCCAAACCTCCAAGCCCAAAAAGTAATGCATCAACCCAAGGTCCTTCATCTCAAACTCCACTGCAAGGTTGGACTTGCAGTCTCCAATCAGCCTCTCATCTCCTGTTAAAAAGAGATCATCCACATATAGGACCAGTATGAGAGGCACCTCACCTATCAAGAAGTACAGGGTGTGGTCAGCCTCACTCCGTTGAAATCCCATCTCCCGTAGATAGCTCTCAATCCTCGAGTACCATGCTCGAGGTGCCTGCTTGAGCCCGTAAAACACTCGATGCAGTCTGTTGTCCGTCGATTGCACACCAGCAGCAGAAATCAATTGAAAGTTGTCTCCTCACTTAGGAAAGTGGGAGAGGTGTGACCTTGGGGGCAAGCACAGAGCTAGGTACTGTCACCTACTCCTAGCTCCTCCGTTTAGGCTAACTCCTAACGAAGCCAAGGGGGGTAGTCCCTACAAAGAGTTTTCTAAGGCTCTTAAGTTGTTAAAGTGTATTTGAAGGTTGCGGATGCGGATGGGTGTTTTTTAGGAGTTATTATGATTAGAAGGTGTTTTACTTATTATGAATATGAAAAAAGGCAATCCACGTTGCAAATGAGAGATTAAAAGATAAATCTAAATTCTAGACAGCAATTATGCATTCAGTGATAACAATTATATTAAGCCATAGACAATTTGATCATATAATTATGCAAAACAAAACAAGGACCAGTGCCTTATGGAGTCGATGAAACTGAAAATGAGCTGAAGAAATAAACACAAGTCTAGAATTTAAACTGGTGAATGTTAGATTGTGCGAGTGTTCTTGGTAAATTTTAAAGATTTTAATGGTGATCTTGTTTAAGGTGTCTGGAAATCCTAACCGGAAATACCTTCAGTGGCTCTGTTCGAAGACATGACGAACCTGTCTGGAATCACAGCTAGGTGTTCAATAACTTAACCAACTGTGTCCACATTGGGTTGCCCGGCGCCCACACTTGGAATTTGCCCACTACCTGAGTATTTTATCGAGACAACACCGGTGCGTTGGTTATGGGGTAAAAGTTTTAATTGTGTTGTTATAGCGGTCTTAGCAAGTCCGTTCACTGTTCTGAGTACGAGCCCAACTCGAAAGTCAGCAGAGCATACTAGGTGAAGGATATCAACGAAGTAAATTAATTAGAGGGGTGTGTGTTGAAAGTTTTATTAAATCAATTAATTAAACTCTCCGAAAGAGAGCGCTCTTGACCTTGTCTTATGACAAAGGTTCAAGAGTCTTATCTGACCTAGATGCCAAATGCAAGGATTATGCAAGACTAATGATGCTCTCCGATAGAGAGTGCTCTTGACCTGTGTTTCTGCAAGTTCAAGAGTCTTACTTATTGATTAATTGATTAAACACTTAATGATGCACGAAAATAAAGTGAAGATAGTTTATTAAACTCTTCGATAGAGAGCACTCTTGATCCACCTTATGGTGAGATTCAAGAGATTTTTACTTTAAAAAAGTTGATTTACTTATTGAGAGATACAAACTTAAGATATGAAGCAATCAACTTGATTAATGAATCAAAACTGGCTAATCTAACAATTAGTATTCTAAGAGGAATGATGCCACATTCAATTGGAATGATCAAATAAAACTTTTTAACTCACTTTTTATGAACAAAAAACTAATCAAATATGCACTACTTTGACTAAGATTAGATGATTATACTACACTATTCTACCATTAGCAATAAAAATGGAAAGCATGAAAAATAGATGATACAGGCTTCCCCCAAATGGGGGAAGAAAGGTGTGGGAGCCGTAATCCCACTCGCTTTTTATTAATTTACAATTTTCTGATGACTTGTTCTTTGCCTTTTCTTAGAAGAACAGGGAAAGAAAGGGATGGAAGAAAAGGGGAAATTGTCTTTTTGTTCTTTTTGTACTTCTTGCTTTCTCTCTTGCTTGCTTCTAGCCCTTGGGCTTTTCTTGATTCCTCCTACAAATAAGAGTTTAAAACAGTTTAAACATTATGCATTAATTAAGACTTTAAAGACAAACTACAAACTAAAATTTCGAAAAAAGAGGACAAAAACCAGCAATGAAAAAAGAGGAAAGAGAGAGGAGAAAAAACAAAGAAAATGGGAGAGAAAAGGTGGGAAAGAGGGCTGTCCTAAAGGTGAGAAAGGTGGTTGTCCAAAAAGCAAAAAGAATGTTGCAAAACGGTAAAAAAGAGGGCAGCGAACAATCAAAAGAGGGTTGTCCAAAAAGGAGAAAGATAGGGCCAAAGACTAGGGCAAAAAGGGGCCAAAACTAGGGCAAAAGAGGGCTGTCCAAAATGAAGAAAATGGGCTGCAAACTAAAGTGAAAAGAGGGCAGCGAAGAAGAAGAAGTAAAGGCAAGCTAAACAAGGCAATGGGGAGGAAGCCTAAAGGTTGAAAAAAGTGAACTAGGGCTTCCTAAGTGACCGGTAACCAAAAAACATTAATTTATGAAAATTTTATGATATGGAACTTGAAATAAACAAGACTCTTTAAAGCCTTCTTCTTGGAAAAATCCAAGTTATTGTAGATCCTGCAAAAAAACCAGTGTTAAAAGAAAAACTTGTGGTCTTGAAGATGAGCTAAATGCAACCAAGCTCACACGCTTCTCCAACATAGTAGATCCTGTCCAAGATCAAAACACTTCACAAAACCCAGTGAGATCAATCAACTAGCATGCTAATAAATATAAAGACTCATCAACATTAATATACCTGAATATGTCTTGCTCATGAAATCTTTTATAAAATAGCACAATCAACCAACTTAACAACTGTAAATGGAAGATCTTACATTCTAAACAGTAGACTTCTAAAACTAATTGATTATATCATATATGAGTATTGAAAATAAAATAAATGGACAGAAATCACCTCACAAATTCATTCACCACAAGTACTGAGCTGCATGGACCTCCAAAGTCTTGATTTTATTCCAGAAGATGAGCATAAGCCATTACAAAATCTTACAGAGTAAGTTTACAATCAAGAGATCCACCCCGAATAGAGCTAAAGAAGCCTCTATTTATACAATGAATGAAGAACCCAAAACCCTAAAACCAAAAAACCAGACCTAACCGCCCTGGCCACCACTGAGAGAGCAAACCTAAAGAAGATGGGTTGGGAATGAGGGGAGGCCTCCACCTAGGCAAGGCACCCCCATTCCAACCCTCAGCACTGAAAACGGAGCCCAAACTGAGCCCACACGTGTGATGACACCCCTGTTGGAGAGGGGAGGCGTGAGCATGTAGGTAGAACCACATTCTAGGTATGGAGGCAACCACTGCTAGGTTTGGAGAGGCCATTGCATGTGTAAACTTTAGTCTTTACCTCGATCAAATCATCAAACCAATGAGAGCTCTCCATCTCATCAAATTCGGGAGTTTAGCTGGAGATGACAAACCCGTTAACTGAATATAAATTTATTGCTCACTGAATGCTGACTAAAATTGAGTTATGATAACTCCAATCATCATAAATGCCCAATGAGATGTCATTTAGCCTTTTATTTCGCTGAATTTGGATTAATTTGGAGAGTTTTAATTTTCTCCAAAATAATCATTTTTTAATAAAATCTCCATTTTTTCCCCAAAATGACTTTTTTGAGAAAATGTGCGTTATGTGTCCGATTGATGATCTGAAAGTTGTATCTGACTGGCTGGCTGATCAAGAATGATTTTTGGCTTAAGGTTAGAGCCTTCAATCACTAAATTCGGGGTCCGGATGACCGACTTATTACAAATGGGATTTTTCCATTTAATTTATGGAAAAATTAATTAAAAAACTTGGGAAATAATTAAAAAAATTAAAAAAAAAATTAACCCGTCCAAAAAAAAAATTCGAAAAAATTTTAAAGGTCCTATTGACTTAGGACATGACCATGCTCTATTCTAACAATGCCTAGTAGGTTTATAACACTCAATTAGGCTCTAATAACCCCCCAAGGCCCAGAATTCAACATCGAGCATTCCAACTTTGGAGGAAGCGGGAGAAAACCTCGTCAATTATACTCGGCTATAGGCAAAGCATAATTGTCAAGGTCAAAAAACTCCCTGGAATAACTTAGTTGAGATTCTACGTCTTAGGAGACCGAACCACTCAAAATACCCTACTAGCACATTTTATTACAAACCCCGCAGGGCCATGGTCAAAATTATTCAAATGAAAAAATTGACTAGCCAATATTTGCTAGACATGAAGACAGATCAACTGATACACTGAAATCAGACATTGAACATGTCTGTCAACCGACGGCTCCTCAGGTAACCCAACTATGGTACAAAAAAGTTGGTAACGCAGTCTACATACATGCGTCTTCTTGTTCTCCACATCAAACCCCTCTGGCTGCTCAATATACACCTCCTCCTCTATCACTCCGTCGAGGAAGGCAGTCTTAATGTCCATTTGATGGACACGCCAACCCATCGCAACTGCTAGTGAGATAATGGTCTGAATGGAAGAATACCTATCAACAGGGGCGAAGGTCTCCTCATAATCAATACCCTCCTTTTGTGAAAACCCCTTTGCCACGAAACGCGCCTTGTACTTCTCCACGCTTGCGTCTGCTGCATGCTTCACCTTGTAGATCCATCTGGATCCCACCACCTTTTTCCCTTGTGGCCTCGGCACAACCTCCCATACCTGGTTTTTCATAATGGAGTCATACTCCTCAACCATAGCTTCCTGCCACACATCATGTTGTGCAGCCTCCCCAAAGTTGGAAGGTTCAGAGTTAATCAACTCTATCATCAATGCTATACAACTAAGCCTCTCTGGTGGTACACTCCGTCTAAAAGATGTTTGTGGAGGATCTACCTTCCTGGAATCCTGTACTGTGGATCTAAACCACTTAGGCCTTGGCCTAGTGTCTACCTGCTGCGACTGCTGGATATTCGTCTCCTGCTGCAGCTCATCCTTCAAGTCAATGACTGAAGGATCTTGTCCACCTTACTCCCTCTGACCATTAGAACCTGTGCTCTGTGTCTGTACCTGTACCTATACATATGGCTCCTCCAACTTGACTCTCGACTCCTGTGTTGGCTGTTGCTCTGCTGGTAAGTCCAGAGATCTCCGCAAGGCCCTGTCCTCATCGAACTGGACATCCTTGCTCACAATGATCCTCCTGCGAGCAAGAATGTAAACTCTATATGCCTTCGAAATCTCGCTGTAACCAACAAGTAACCCCTTCTCTCCAGAAGGGTCCAGCTTCTTCCTATTGTCAGCATGAACATGACAATAGCAGACACTGCCAAATATGCGAACGTGACTCACATCTGGCCTAGTGCTTGTGAAGACCTCCTTCGATGTCTTCCTCCCCAAGGCTGTGTGGGGACACCTGTTCTGAATGTATACTGCAGTCCTGTATGCCTCGGCCCAGAGGAATAGTGGTAATCCCTAATCAAATAGCATGGCCTTGGCTACTCCAACCATAGTCCTGTTCTTCCGCTCTGCAACTCCATTCTGCTATGTGGTATGGGGTACAATGTGCTCCTTGATCCCCTCAGCCGAACAATACTCCATGAACTCATTGGAAGTGTACTCACCCTCGTTGTCTGTCCTCAACACCCGAATCTTCTTTCCTGTTTGGTTCTCCACAAGAGTCTTGAACTCTCAAAACCTCTCAAAGACCTCTGACTTGGCCTTCAGGAAATAGATCCAGGTTTTCCTGGAATAGTCATCAATGAAGGTTACGCAGTAACTGTAACCACTGAACGAATGGACACTCGTAGGTCCGCATACATCCGAATGCACCAAGTCCAAGGGCTCCTTAGACTTGTGCTCACTCTATGGGAAAGGCTTCCTGATGTTCTTCCCCAAAGCACAACCCTTGCAGTGGTTATGCTTTTCCTCCTGTACCTGAGGAACTCCAATGACTACCTGTCTCAAATGCTTCAGTGCACCATGGTGTAAGTGTGCCATCCTCCTATGCCACAACTCACCCTGACTGTTGCTGCTGCTGCTAACTAGAGCCTTTGCAGGCTCAAAGTGTAATCTGTACACTTTCCTGCTCCGTCTGCCAATTACCCGATCCAAGCTCCTATTTGACCCCTTGGACCTGATATACACTCTATGGTCACGAAACTTCACCTGATATCCCTTGTCCTCCGGAGTGGAGATTGATATAAGGTTCTTGGTCAGTCCTGGAACAAATAACACATCAGTAAAATTGAGGGGTTTACTAAACTCCCTCTCAAATGAAACAGTGCCAACTCCCTGCGCCTGATACCACGCATCATCACCCAGCTCAACGTGGATCCCTGTTCCACCCTCCTGCAAGTCTCTGAAGAATCTCTTATGTCCAATCACTGTCAATGTACCATATGCTGCTCCCTGTGGTGCTTTCCATGCAAGCTATCAAGCAAAACTCCTCATCGAAGTTCCTGCTGAACTCATCCACCTCTGCAGATCCAGCCATCTGAGTGTTACTCTTCTTCTTCCTGTCTGGGCACTGGGAGGCAAAGTGTCCCTGCTTGTGGCAGATAAAACACTTGACCTTTAATACGTCGAGGTTCTTCTTACCATCCTTCTTCCTCTTTGCCTTCCCCTTGCTCTTTCCTGTAAGGGCTAGAGCCTCCTCATCCACAATCTGTGGGGCACTACTGGATGAGCCTGATCCTTGACCCATGCGGGTCTCCTCCTGCACAAAGTCATCCCATAGTCTCTGCCAATCAAGGAGCTTCTCCCTAGGCACAACACCTTTGACAAAGGTGTCCCATGGCTTAGAGAAGCCATTGAGGGCTATCCGGACTAGCTCCTCATCATCAGTCTTAGAGCCAACAGCTCCAAGCTCATCCCTGATCTATGTGAGCCTCGTGAGATAAGGCACCACTCCTCCCTTGGCCATCTTGGTGCTGCGCATCCTCTCTTCCAACACCATCCTCTGGATCTCGTTCTTGCTCTAGTACAGACTCTCCAAAGCCTTCCACATTTCTAATGCGGTCTTCTTACCAGAAAGGTGAGGGACTATATGGTCCTTCACTCCATCCATGATAATCAGCATGGCTCTGGAATCAATCTTCTTCCAAGTTGCTAGATCTGTCGGATCTGTGGGTGCAACCTTCGTGGAGTCAATGTGCTCCTCTGCATCACTGACATCCAAGATCCTTGTGATCCTTTCTTTCCATGTAGGAAAGTTTTGTGCACCTTGGAGTCTATCCTCAACTCTCAATTGCACGGCCATAGTGAAGTGTACATGTCAAACCCTAGATCTAGAAGTCTAGGTTTGTGTCTTCCTAAAGATCTGCCCCTGATCTATCATTGTTGCTGCAAATCTCTCAGCTTTAGCTCACCAGAGCTCTGATACCATGTAAATTTTTCTTTAATATTCAACTAGGGCTAAACAATGCATGCAAAATATCAACTGATAACCACACATGAATATCTTTAACAGTATGCAGCGGAATATAAAACTGAGAAATAACTCACATCACATCCCAATATTGACACTATTATTTTGGATATGGAAACCCCCGAAAAAACCCAAGATGGGAAAACCGATGCAGCAGTCAGATATAGATTTTATTATGAGAAAATATGGAACTTTTACAATCACTGCAAATTCACCCAAACCTGGCAAATGCGGTACCAGACAAAATCACTGGGCAAATCCCAGCTAAACCTCAACACCCTACTGTGTGAGTGTACGGCCCAACTGTACGAAGCTCGATGATCCTACTGCTCGCTCCTCCGTCTTCTCAGCTAAATCCTCTGTCTGACTTTCTCTCCTTGTCTATATCCTGTCTCTGTCGGAATACAAGTGTGTGTGTTCTCTCCACCAATTGATCTCTCTTTTATAACTTTAGGCAAAGCGAAAACCCTAATTTCACTTTCACTTTAACTTGTGGTAAAGCAAAAACCCTAATTTCACTTTCACTTTAACCAGTGGTTCACTAAAGTTAATTTAGATCACTTTAATTTATTTTCCAAAGTAAACTTAGGAAAAGTAAATTAAATACAACTGGTTTCCCAATTTAAGTCTTTTGCATGCAATAACACATGCATGCAGGAAGACCTTCCTTGTTGCTACTAGTTTAACATCTTGTTGGTCCTATGGGCAAAATCCTAAAGGGATTGTTTATCCACCTTATGGTACACCTTAGTCTTGTAGGTATGGGGATTGTCTTACCTTCTTATTATGACCCCTTTGGTTGACTTATGGTCCTTTATCTTTTACTTGGTCCTAGCACCCTTATTATCTGTAGTATGTACCTTTGGTATGATGACTTTTAGCTTATTGTTTTTATTATTGTTATTTATGTGACCATTTGAACTTTGGTACCTTATACTAAGTCAACCTAATTTTATTTTATGTTTTATTGGTGACCACCCTAAAAGCTAGGGTTGCAGAAGGACCCTTCTAGATTTCCTTTAAAGTTATAAAAGCAAGTCTTATCCTTCATTGTAAATCATCCAAGAAGTTAGATCTCAGCTTTGAACTTTATGTTTTGGCGTCTAGGAGTATGTTGCTAGGATTTTGCTGCTTCATTCCTGGGTTTTTCAGATCCGAGTTTAAGGGTTGCTCCCTTCTCTGTTGAACCGTGAGTTGTACTGGGTCGTGACCTCTTGCTATTGACCTATGGACTTTGTAATGCCCCTTCTTACTGAATCGTGACCTTTTGCAACTGACGTGTGGACTGTGTGGTGTCTCTTCTATTGGGTCGTGACTTTATGAAACTGACCCATGACTGTTTTGGGTTGATTCAAGTTTACTTTGTTGCTGTTAATATAGGTCGTGGGTTGCTCTTGCACTGTTAGCCTGGGCGTATTATTTTAGGGTTGCTAAGTCTGTTTTGACTAGAGCGTGTTTGTTAACAACCTTCACTAGCTAAGTCGAGACTGTGGGTGGTCTCTCTTACTGGCTTGAGACTTTGTTATCTCTCCTCAAGGCTCAAGCTGATCAACAGACTGTGTGGTGTCTCTCCTGTTGGGTCATGACCTTATGCACCTAATCTGTGGATTGTATGGGACTGTATGTCCTTCCAAGACTTAACTGTGACTATGTAAGACCTGTCCTATTAGGTTGTGATTGCGTAAGACCTATCCTAAGTGGACTGTGACTCTTTTGCTGTTTACTAGAGTGGGCAATGACCCTTGGGGTTGTTCAAACCTGATATATGACTCTTGAATGTCTCCTGTGTTGGGTTGTGACCTTGTGTGTGCTCACTGAACTTGAGTTGTGACCTTTATGAGGTGTTTGAACTTTGGACAGAGCTATGATCTCTATGGGTTGTGGGATGCTTGGACAGAGATATGATTCTTGTGGACTGATAGGACTCGGACTTGACCTTGTTGGTTTGCTAAGATCTGTGCAGCGACTTGTGTTAATCTTCTTAAACTAGTGGAAATCCTGCTGGTGCCTAACTGTGTTTGGGGATGAGTGTCACTGCTGGGGTCTTCACTTTTGGTGATTGGGTCATATTGACTACTACCGCATGTGTCTAACCTTAATCTACAGCACTCTAACTTTCTCTCTCAAGGTATGTCATCCGTTCCTTTTGGTAGCTTGTCCTTTCAGTACAAGAGTTGATTCCAAAAGTGTCTGAGTATAAGGCAGATCCAAACCAAGTCTCAACTAACCTTTTATTACTTGTTGTTCATTAGTCTATACTACTACTATTTATGTTCTATACATTGCATTTGATGAATTGTATCTCAAGGACCAACTATAAAGCAGTGACCAGTAAAGAGTTAAAGTTGAAAGAGACGAAAATTATGTTTCAAATTTATTACAGTAGTACTGTTCTAGATCTAGTTATGTTTTAGTTTTGTTTTATGCATTATAGTATATAAAAAATGCTTATATCAAACCCTAACCTAAACTTACTTTAACAGTTCTCATCGGAATCAAAGTTCTTTTTACTGGAGCAGGGATCATGGTCATTGTGGAAGTAATTTTAAAAATGTATTTGATTGCATTCCAAGACTTAGTCTGCTTGTTTATGTTGATTTTACCATCTAGTATCTGTTATCCACTAATTTTGCACTTAGTGGATTTTTCAGTGAGCCGCCAGAGCATTGAACAAGTACACTTGCTTGTGATCAAAATTCAGAAGTCCGCCAGCCTTTTCTTGGGACTCTATTCAGAACTTTTTGTAAATACATGTTCATACCCCCTTGGGGAGATTGTAAAAAACGTCCTAGCATTTAATTTTTTATAAAGGGCTCGGCTTCCTGGACTTGGGCATCAAGCCGACTACCCTAGATTGTTTTTTCCCTTGGTTATTATTGGTTGTTGAACAAACGACCAATAATCTCTGAGTTTTTCACTCGCTCCTCCAAAGCTGGGGTAGTTGTCTTGTTGTTTCGGCCTTGGGAGGTTATTAGAGCCTTCGTGTCAGTGTTTTTGTCATGCTAGGCATTCCGATTGAGTCGTATGAACATGTACTAGGTCCCCCTAGAGTTTCGTTGGTTTCTAAGAAAATTTAATTTTTCCGTTTTTAAGCCATTTTTTAATGGTTTAATTGAAAAAATTCAAAATGTAATAAAAGTGTCATCCAGAGTCCGTTTTTTGGCATGGTTGGGCTCATTTTCAAGCCCGAAGCAACATCATTACCCCAAGGTCCACTTTCACTAAGTTTCAGCCGACCGAAGCATCTCGAAAGTCATCATTCAGCTAACAGAGCGTCAAAGTACCATTTTAATGCAAAAAATGAACATTTTGGCACTTGGTCAAATTATTTAAAAAGTCAAATTCAAAGTCAATTTGAATTTGTTAATGGTAAATGGTGACTAGGCATGTGGGCCATGTGGGTTACGATCCTCTTCAAGGTGACATAGCATTAGACTTTGGTTTAAAAATCAAAGTTTGAATTATTCCATAAGAAAGTGACGTGAGGGTGAGGAGATGGTTCACGCTTATGTGGAGAGATGGTGTATGTGGGAGTGGGGTGGACCCCTTTCAAGTTAAATTGAAAATTAAATTGAAGTTACAAACCATAATCACATTACACACCACGTGAATTATTTCAAAGGGGTGATGACGTCAAAGCGTGAAAGGGGACTCACGCTAGCCTATGGGTGCGAGTGGGTTGTGTGGACCCATCCCCACGTGTTGAATGGTTTTATTTGATACTTTGGTTATATTGAGTGGGAAATAACTCATGTTTGAACCTTTAATTAATCCAACCATTAACGCCCACTCCATTAATTCCATACAATTGCATAAGAGGATGGGGCTCGCGTGGGTGGAGTTTGGTGAGGAGGTTGGATGACTTGCCGATTTGGATTGATGAGTTTGGTAGTGTGTTGGCAGTCCAGCCTCAGTTCAGCATTCACTTCAGCTCAATCCAAGCTCACTTAACTCCGACTTGATCTCTGGTTCATTAAAAGCCTCTGGGGCTTAGTTTTTTGTATAAATAGAGGTGCTTGGCACTCTCTACAGGATGGAGATTTTGGACATGAACACTCTGCCAAAATTATTGTAATATTTGTTTGAAATTGGAATAAAGTTGTGACTTTGGAGGTCCATGCATGAGTTATTGGAGTTGTGGATTCACATTGTCTTTGGTGATATCTCTCTCACCTTGCCTTTTCAATTATCAAATCATTCTTCATTATATACTCTAGAAGGGCTAACAATCTAGTTTATAAGTATCTTGTTCGGATTTGATATTGTTTGTAAGGGTTTTGCAGGGATCATTAGGGGTGAAGAACAAGCTTGAGATCACGCTCTTCTTCATGAACCAGTGGTTTTTTCCATCTAACTCCTTCATTTTGCAGGTCTTTCTAAGCACCTCCCAATCCAAAAAAGAGACATAACAGTCAGAGCTTCTCCTTCCCTCCATCAACAAAGTTTCAAAAACACATTTGGTTACCTAGATCTACGAACGTCCCTTTTCTAGTTCTCTTGTTTGCTCCTTGATTTTCTCGATTTCTTGCTTGCTAGCCTCTTCTTTCTTGCCTTGTTTTGCCTGTCTTCCTCTTCTCTGTTCGCTGCCCCGTTTTTTCAGTCCTCTTCCTTACTGTTCGCTGCCCCGTTTTTACTGTTTGTTGGCCTCCTTCTATCTTGTTGTGTGTCTTTTCTTCACTGCCCTATTTTTGCATTTTTATGACAGTCATCTTCCTCTTCTTTCGCTGCTCCGTTTTCACTATTTTTTGCATTTCTTTGGCCATCTAGTTCGCTGCCCTATTCTTCCCTTCTCTTGTTTTTAATTTCCTGTTTATCTTCCTCCCTTTCTCCCCTCCTTTCTCTTTTGTTTCAGCCTTCTTTTGCCTCATCCTTTTTGCTCTGTTATCTTCTTCTTTTACCCTTCTTGCAAGTTTGAAGAAAGGGTTTTTTAATAAAAAGTAAATCACTCTCATTTTTACATAAAGTTCGATAATAAAAGTTTCATGCTTTATTTCAGAAGTCCTTTCAAAGGTTGAATTCCTAAAGGCAAGTTGTAAAATCTTAATAAAAATATCTTTGTTTTAGTGGGGTTTTTAAGTCCCCACTCTCATCCTCCCCTATTTGGGGAGGTTTGTGTTGTTTTCATCTTCTTATATGCTTAGATTAGATGTACTTTTGCTTATGATACTTGCATCATTTTTCTTAGAATACTAATTGTTAGATTAGCGCATTTGATTCATTGAATAAGTTGATTACTTCATCTTATAAGTTTGTATCTTTCATAAGTAAATCAACTGCTTAAAGCAGAAATCTCTTGAATCTCACCATAAGGTGGATCAAGAGTGCTCTCTGTCGAAGAGCTTAATAAACCATTTTCACTTTACTTTCGTGCATCATATTGTTTAATCAAGTTAATCAATAAGTAAGACTCTCGAACTTGCAGAAACACAAGTCAAGAGCACTCTCTATCAGAGAGCATCATTAGTCTTGCATATCCTTGCATTAGGCATCTAGATTAGATTAGACTCTTGAACCTTTGTCATAAGACAAAGTCAAGAGCGCTCTCTGTCGGAGAGTTTAATTAATTGACTTAATAAAATCTTTCAACTCACACTCCCTCTAATTAATTTACTTCGTTGATCTCCTTCACCTAGTATGCTCTGCCAACTTTCGAGTTGGGCTCGTACTCAGAACAGTGAATGGACTTGCTAAGACCGCAATAACAACATAATTAAAACTTTTACCCCATAACCAACGCACCGGCGTTGTCTCGATAAAATACTCAAGTAGTGGGCAAATTCCAAGTGTGGGCACCAGGAAACCCAATCTGGACACAGTTGGTTAAGTTATTGAACACCTAGCTTATGATTCCAGACAGGTCCGTCATGTTTTCGAACGGAGCCACTGAAGGTATTTCCGGTTAGGATTTCCAGACACCTTAAGCAAGATCACCATTAAAATCCTTAAAACTTACCAAGAACACTCACACAATCTAACATTCATCGGTTTAAATTCCAGACTTGTGTTTATTTCTTCAGCGCATTTTAGTTTCATCGACTCCATAAAGCACTGGTCCTTGTTTTGTTTTGCATAATTATATGATCAATTGTCTATGGGCTTAATATAATTGTTATCACTGAATGCATAATTGATGTCTAGAATTTAAATTTATCTTTTTAATCTCTCATTGCAACGTGGATTGCCTTTTTTTATCTTGTTTCATATTCATAATAAAGCAAAACACCTTCTATTCATAATAACTCCTAAAAAACAGCCATCCGCAACCTTCAAATACACTTTAACAACTTAAGAGCCTTAGAAAACTCTTTTGTGGAGACCACCCCCCTTGGTTTCGTTAGGAGTTAGCCTAAACGGAGGAGCTAGGAGTAGGTGACAGTACCAAGCTCTGTGCTTGCCCCCAAGGTAACACCTCTCCCACTTTCCTAAGTGAGGAGACAGTTTTCAATTGATTTCTGTTGCTGGTGTGCAATCGGCGGACAACAGTATCCTTTCTAAATCGTGGGTTTGTTTCTTTGTCAATCTGTAGAGAGTTTTGATGCCCCAAAAGGTGACGATCCTGTAGCACTAGATTTGGGGAGTATAGGAAAATATCATGTTTGGGTTAATGAGAAGAATTTAGGGAGGTATTGGCCATACTACCTGTTGAGCACAAACTAGCATCTCAAGAAGATGGACAAGCCGACCGGCTGCTAATCCGACACAACTATGAACCCCCAACCCAACGTGTCACTAAAGGAAAAGGGTTCATCACTTTAGGCTTCCTATGTCCAAGAGTGAAAGAACCTAGACTATCCAAGGGGAAGACCCTCGCCAAGCTTTTGCTTAAGATTATCTAAGAGCAATCCTAAGTATACACCTAGCACTGATTTTTCTTATGGATAGAGGAAATATGATGACTAGACACTCTCAAAATTAAGGTGATTATTAATATTCAATTTTAAGTATATGCACCATTAACCATGACATTCAAGATGACATTATTTGCAATAAGTACATTTATCAATAAAAATTTCAACCATGAACATGATATCCCAGAATTTAAACACTCGTGCATACAAGAAAAGAAATGATATAGCAATATGAACTCAATATTTTGTATTCCCCCCAAAACCAAGGCTTGGATATGGACAGGTTTTAGGATTCCTAAGGGGATCCCTGATATACTCAATGGTATGTGGGTCCTAATTTTGTGCCCAAAGTCTATCTCATGCAATACTACTCACATGAGGTACCTGTTACCACCTAAGTTGTACTTGGTGGATTTTTTCAAGTGAGCCGACAAGGTTTGAACAAGCACAATTGTCCATGATCACAGTTCAGAAGTCAGCCAGGCTCCTTCTGGGAAAAAATTTTAAATTTTCTTGTACCACATGTTCATACCCCCTTGGGGGAGTCGTAATAAAATGTTCTAGCTGTTGATTTTTCCTAAGCAACATCGAGAGCCATTCTCTTAAAGAATGGAGGCACCTGGTCAGTTACCAAGAAGTGGAACCAATCCAGCACTAGGGGAACTCGACCTAGAGCTGAGTGGCCATTCTTTGAATGGAAGCACCTGGTCAGTTACCAGGAAGTGGAACTAGTCCAGCACTGGAGGAACTCAGCCTAGAGCTGAGTAGCCATTCTTTGAATGGAGGCACCTTGTCAATTACCAGGAAGAGGAACCAGTCTAAGCACTGGGGGAACTCAGCCTAGAGCTAAGTGGCTATTCGTTGAATGGAGGCACCTAGTTTGTTACCAGGAAGATGAACCAGTCTAGGACTGGGGGACTCAGCCTAGGGCTGAGGGCCATTCTCCAGGAGAATGGAGGCGCTTGATCAGTTACCAAGTATTTGACATTGAGTCAATTGATGCAGCCTAGGGCTGAAGCACCTGGTCAGTTACCAGGACATCACTATAAGCCCTAGACCGAGTCTGGGCATGTGAGGTACTCCTATCCTTGATCTGTGGACTTTGTGATCTTCTCCAGGGATTAGCTACCCCTGGTTTAGACACCTAGTACCCTATCTTGGTGGCACAAGGAGTTCGGGATAAAAGCATTAGTAATTCTCCCTATTAATGATGATGTACTTTGAGTGGGCATGAACGACCCCTATGACCACTTGCTTTGACCACAGGGCACTTGAAGAAGACTAAGAGGCTAAAGTCAAAAATACATAAGGACTTTTGTACCACTAAGAAGTCAAAGTGAAAATACAAAAAGGTCATTAGTGCCTTAAAGGTAAAAGTCAAAAGGGTAAAAGATTAAAACCCATTATTATATTCCTATCTACAAGGACCACTTCAAGTGAATGAAAAAGCTATAAAAGAAGATCACTTGCATTTCATTTTGACACACTTCAACTTCATGATCAGCTGCTCCTATGAAAGATCTTCATTGGTTTTGGTCTGTGGATGAATACATCTTGTCTCTTATGCCCTAGCATGGTGGCCTGCTAGTTAGGGCATCATCTCTTCATCCCTCATGAGTTAGGGCTCTTCTCCCTATTCCTCACGATGAGCAGCAAAACAGAGCTAGGGCATACCTTGAGTCACACCAGACTCTTCACAGCCAGCAGGGACAGAAGGAAAGCAGGTCTAGGGCATCTCACGGGAAGCCCTAAAACCTATAGAAAAGTATTTTGAGAAGCCTGTCTATCTCTCAGGTAATTTATTCTCAGCTCGGGCATCCACACGAAACTCGAGCACCATCACTACTCATCCAGGAAGGTCTTCTCCCTCTTGGTCAGTCACGGTAGCAGTCTCAGAAAACCTTAGAAGAAACTTGGGCAATCTGTTTTCTCTCTCTGACAGACTCAGGAATTTTGCGCAGACTGCTTCTTACCTCGGGCAGCCTGAATCCCTTCACAGGTTTACAGCACATGGTTTCGGGAGAAATTTGGGCTGGCATTGAAAAGCCCTAAATGTAGGTCCGGTCAGCAAAAGAAGGTTGGGAAACAACAGTTCAGTTTCATACAGCAGTAGATGTACATCGGGCAACTGTGAAGAAAAACTTAGGCAGTTGTATAAACCCTGTGCAGCAGACAAAGTCTTAAATTCTTCTGATTTGGGAAATTTTCCTTTCTCTCTTCATGTAACAAACTTGCTAGGGTTTGAGAGTACAGTTCAAATCAACTAGGGTTTGACAAAATTTTGGAGAACATTCATCTCAGAATTCTGAGATTCTTTTACAAACTCAGTCATCTCATTTAAGGGATGAATTACTAATGCTTTTGGGGTTTTTGTCCTCTAAAGATTTCCCCATGAAAAAAACATCTTGTGTTCATTGTGTTGATGCTTGATTTTCTACTGCACTTGTCTTATTGGTATCTATCTTACAATCTGCAAAATTAAAGAATATATGCAAATGTTAAAATTCAACATGGTATCAGAGCTTTGCATGTGAAGACCCTAGTAAGAGAGCAGATTACTGTTGTCTTCCTAGACCTTGGGACATTTTGCAAACTTAGATAACTAACTTGTGAAGCAGAGATGGCCACCAACACTTTCAGACCAGAAGAGAAGCTTGAGGGATCATCTAACTACAACTCTTGGAAAGCTAGGCTCATAGCTATCCTGGAAGAAAATGACCTTGATGACTTGGTTCTTAATACCATAAAAGAACCTACATCTAATGCTGGCAGAGTTGCTTTCAAGAAGAAGCAAGCAAAGGCGAGAAGGATCATCTATGACTCAATCAAGGAAACCTTGATACCAACCATCACACCATTGAAGACCGCCAAAGAATGCTTTGACACCTTGACGAACTTGTATGAAGAGAAGGCACCTAGCCAGAAGAGGGTATTGAAGAGAAGGCTTTGTACATTGAAGATGAACAAGGATGAAGGAGTTGCACCCTTCTTCACAAAAATTGCATAGGTAAGACACCAACTCACTACTATTGGTGTAATTATGGATGATGATGATCTTGTACAGACTATATTCGATGGTCTTCCCAATTCTTGGGAAACCTTCCTGACAACAGTTAGTGGACGTGAAAATCAGCCAAACTTTGATAGACTTTGGCATGATTGCTTGGAAAAAGAAGGAAGAGTTCAAAACAAGACAACTGGCACTAAGGAAGGAAACCTTGCTCTTACAACTAAGACAAGGAAGTTCAAAAAGCCCTCCCCTCAGAAAAGGAAGGGAAAGAAACCACAAGGTAAACTCCTTGATGCTTCAAAATTGGAATGCTATAATTGTCATAAGATTGTGCATTTTGCCAAGGATTGCAGGCAGCCCAAGAGAAAGTTCAAAAGGAGGTTCCAAGCTTCTGCTGCAGAAGAAGAAGAAAAATACTAAGGCTACCAAAGAAGATGAACCCAAAAGGGAATATTACCTAATCTCTGCTTGTTGAAAAATTAACTCAAGATGTCCTTTTCATGTTTTGATGTCTTTCATGGAGGGGACAAAAGTTATATTCTCTACATGTACTTTTTAATGTGAAGTGTGTTTTATATTATTAAAGTGACTTTTGTACTTTATAAACTTAAAGTGACTTTACGTTGTGGGACCCAAAAAGTGCATTTAATGCATTTAATATATTAAAGTGAATATATGCATTAAATGAGAGCCCTCAGATAAAACTAATCTCATCCTTTGATTAAGTTGGTTGAGTTAGTTAGGATTAGTTTGGGTGAGATAAAGTATAAAATATACCTAGGGAAAAGGAAGAAGATGATCAAGAAGAGAGAGAGAGACAGTCTCACGTGTGAGAAAGATAGAGCAAAGAAGGGAAGGATTTGCAGCCAAAAAGAGAAGAGCAGATATCAAAGGATATAGGCACAAAAATCGAGGAGTTTTGGCCCTGCACAGAAACAGGAAATACCATACTGTACAGATAGTACAATAGGTCGTACATTGTCTTTCATGCCCAGATTTGCAGGCTGTATATTGCACTATTTTCGAGGAGTGATTTTTGCAGTTCATTCAGAGTTCACCCAGATTTCAAGAGTAGTCCTTGGCACAAGTTTCAAGGCATGATTTGCACAAGAAGAGGGTCATACAGTGGACTGTACAGCAGTTAGTTTGCTGGTATTTATTTCTGCATTATTTGGCACAGTTTCCTATGGATTTCAGACTGCCTGTAGTGTGATAACTCTGCTGTAAACTTTCAAGAAGCTCTATAATAAATTTCTCTCTGGTTTTTCCCCTATTCGGGTTTTGCCGTGGGCTTGGCCCTAAATTTTATGTGTTCATATTTCTTTCAGTTTGACAGTGATTAGGCTTGTTGTATTTATTTTTCAAGTTCAAGCCTGAATTTGTTAATGAGCAGATTTCATTAATAATAAGCATAACTCAGTGAAAGAATAAATCAAGTAATAAGCCTAAGTGTTTGACAAAAGTTCTAAGAGAACATTTATTAGATTTTGTCAAATTTCTTCATGGTATCAGAGTGAGAGTTCTGAAAGGATTGTGGACACATTGAACTTGTTGAGATAGCAAGTGGGTTGACACAAGCAACTTGTAAGTGTTGCTTGCAGCAAAAGATAGCTCTTAAAGACAAGTTGCACAGTATTGGAATGACTTCACTCAGGAAGAAGGAGAAGCTTGTCTCCTTCAATTCAAGTTGTGCTAGTACCGGTTGCCAGGATGGAAGGACTTGGTTGATTGATAGTAGAGCATATAGGCATATGACAGGAACATGGGATATGTTCCTCAGTGTGGCAGAATCTGGTGGATGGTTATTAGAATCTGAGGATGAGAGGGAGAATGCAGTGGCGCCAATTATTCAGTCTCCGGTTCAGGGAGAAGAGAGTGAGTCTCTTCAAAACACTGGCAAGAGACTCAGCCAGTATGAGAGGATTGAGCAAGCTCAGGATGGGAGAGCAGAGTCTTCTAGGAGCTCAGATTTCAGAGTAGTCTTCAGACACATATCTTCAGATCGGATTCCAGAGCAAGAGAGTGTTGTTGCATGGAACAATGATCTAGGTGGATGATATACATATGTCGAAAGGACCTCCCTCATTAAGAGGGAGTGTTGAAAAATTAACTCAGGATGTCCTTTTCATGTTTTGATGTCTTTCATGGAGGGGACAAAAGTTATATTCCCTAGATGTACTTTTTAATGTAAAGTGTGTTTTATATTATTAAAGTGACTTTTGTACTTTATAAACTTAAAGTGACTTTAAGTTGTGGGACCCAAAAAGTGCATTTTAATGTATTTAATATATTAAAGTGAATATGTGCATTAAATGAGAACCCTCAAATAAAGTTAATCTCATCCTTTGATTAAGTTGGTTGAGTTAGTTAGGGTTAGTTTGGGTGAGATAAAGTATAAAATATACCTAGGGAAAAGGAAGAAGATGATCAAGCAAAGAGAGAGACAGTCTCACTTGTGAGAAAGATAGAGCAAAGAAGGGAAGGATTTGCAGCCAGAAAGAGAAGAGCAGATATCAAAGGATATAGGCACAAAAATCAAGGAGTTTTTTCCCTGCACAGAAACAGGAAATACCATACTGTACAGATAGTACAACAGGTCGTACATTGTCTTTCATGCCCAGATTTGCAGGCTGTATATTGCACCGTTTTCGAGGAGTGATTTTTGCAGTTCATTCAGAGTTCACCCAGATTTCGAGAGCAGTCCTTGGCACAAGTTTCAAGGCGTGATTTGCACAAGAAGAGGGTCGTACAGTGGACTGTACAGCACTTAGTTTGCTCGTATTTATTTCTGCATTATTTGGCACAGTTTCCTATGTATTTCAGACTGCCTGTAGTGTGATATCTCTGCTATAAACTTTCAAGAAGCTCTATAATAAATTTCTCTCTGGGTTTTCCCCTATTGGGGTTTTGCCCTGGGCTTGGCCCTAAATTTTATGTGTTCATCTTTCTTTCAGTTTGACAGTGATTAGGCTTCTTGTATTTATTTTTCAAGTTCAAGCCTGAATTTGTTAATGAGCAGATTTCATTAATAATAAGCATAACTCGGTGAAAAAATAAATCAAGTAATATGCCTAAGTGTTTGACAAAAGTTTTAAGAGAGCATTTATTAGATTCTGTCAAATTTCTTCACTGCTCTCTGGATCCATCACTGACAGTGGTGCCTCCAAACATATGACAGGTCACCGTGAAGCACTCACCAACTATAGAAAGAAGTTCACTACACAAGTGGAACTTGGGGATGACACAACTTACAAAATTGGAGTCGGCTCAACCTCTCTTCAACTTGAATCGGGTACAGTTTTACATATTGATGACATTTTATATGTTTATGGTTTGAAGAAAAACCTCCTCTCTGTTGTTGGCTTAGAAGACAATGAGAAGCTAAGCTCAGCTGTACCAATTGGGGTTTGAGAGGGAGGTCTTTACAAAGCTTCCGGAAACTCTACACAAGCCTTGGTTCACCACACAATTGATCCATGTGAGTTGTGGCATCGTAGGTTTGGACACCTCCACTATACAGCTCTTCTGGGCCTTCAACAGATGGTTACAGGTATGCCAAAAATTTCTCCTAGACATGATGATATTTGCAAGGACTACGCTCTAGGTAAGAACACTAAGAAATCCTTCTCCAGAAGCAAGAATAGATCTAAAGGAATATTGGATTTGATTCACTCTAACGTTTGTGGGCCCATGTCTTCACCCTCCTTAAGTGGGTGCTTATATTATGTTTTGTTCATATATGATCATTCTCAGAAGTCCTGGATTTACTTTCTCAAAGTCGAGAGTGAAACTTTTGACAAGTTCAAAGAGTTCAAAGGTCTGATTGACTCATATTCACCTCTCTATCCTAAGGTCACATAACAGAGGTGAATATGAGTCTAATGAGTTTGATGACTTATGCCGAGAAGTAGGAGTCAAAAGGGAACTAACCGTACCTTACAACCCTCAACAAAATGGGGTTGCAGAAAGGAAGAATAGAACGATTTGTGAAGCTGCTAAAGCTATATTGACTGACCTTAATCTTCCTTTATCCTTGTGGGTTGAGGTTGCATGTACTGCTACGTACATTCAAAACAGAAGCCCTCATGCCATCTTGGGGGAAAAGACTCCAAAAGAAGTCTTCACCAACAAGAAACCTGCAGTCAACCACATGAGGATTTTTGGCACTCCTGTGTATATTCATGTACCAAAAGAAAAGAGGGCTAAGCTAGAGCCTTCTAGAAAGAAAGGTATATTTGTCAGTTACAGTGACAGCTCGAAAGCTTACTGCATCTATGTCCCTGGACAGATGTACATTGAAGTCATTAGAGACGTGATATTCCATGAGGAAGCTATGTTTCGTCAAACACAAGCGCTTTCAAAGGAAGATGAAGAACCTCCTTCTGAGATCCCAAATTCAAAAGTTCAGAGGGAGGAAGAAGAATTTGAGACCCAAATTCCAGATGTACTTGAGGAACCTAGAAGTCCTCCAGAAGAACAACTTGAGGTTCCTCTTTCCAAAAGGAGACCTGCAAGGTACCGAGAAATGATACAAGAAGCTGAGAAGCATAAAGCTCCTCCTGGGACTTTCAGAGAAATCATAAGGCCACATAAGTACTCAGGCCTTATGAGCTAGCTCATCAATGCTTAACCTACCACATACAAAGAAGCAGCAAGTCAACAGGTATGGAATGATGCTATGATTGAAGCGTAGAGTTCAATCATGAAAAATTATGTTTGGGAAGTTGTTCCTAGACCGACAGGAAAGTCAGTGGTAACTTCGAGATGGCTCTACAAAATCAAGCATGTTGTGAATGGCAGCATTGAGAAATACAAGGCCAGATTTGTAGCTCGTGTCTTTACCCAAAAAGAGGGCATAGACTATGATGAGACTTTTGCTCTTGTCGCCAGGTATACTTCTATCAGAACCATCATATCTCTTGCTGCTGTATTCGGATGGAAACTCCATCAGATGGATGTAAAAACTGCCTTCCTCAATGGCAACTGCACTCTGGCTGAACATGACCCAGGTCCTTTCATGTAATTGGGAAACGGTTTTGGTGACATATTTACTTCCTTGAAAACATGTTTCTGGACAGAGTTAGTGAAATCTGTTTTGATGGAAAGGATACAGGCTGGACTGTGGTTCCTGTTTGGCAGATCATTCTTTCGTTGTCTTTGTATATATCTCTGTTGAAAAAACAGAAAACGATAAAAGGAATTTAGTGATGTGATGATAAATATTTTTTGGAGGGTCATCTGGAATGGCTTTTTGCAGGATAGTTTCGCTATGTGAAGCGTTTTTCACATGTACTTGATATGTATGGCTGTACAGCCACTGAAAAAGGTGATTTTGTTGGATCAATATAGTTGCGAATTTTTTTCCGACAAATATATATATATATATATATATATATATATATATATATATATATATAGTTCTTTAGTGTTAACGAATGGACAGCAAGAGGTGGAATGCATTTATACTAATAGTTCTTATATTTGTAGTTCTGTAGTGAACGAATGGACAGCAAGAGGTGGAAAGCATTCATACTAATAGTTTGAATGTTCAGAGATGAAGTTAATTCATTGTTCTAGTGTTAAACATTTAATGGCAATTAGAAATCCAATCGCTGTGGTAATCTTCAACAATCTACAGGAGAACAATTTTTTATTTGATTTATTTCAAATTATGGTTCTGTTATGAATGAATGGGCAGCACTATGGGGATCGAAATCTCACTTGTTTTGGCTGGAATATACAGCAAGAATTCGAAATTAGAAACAGAGGATGCCTTTTCTATTGAAAACAAAGCTATAAGAAGCATGTTTTTTAGTATGGCAGAGATTGCAAAGACTTTTACAAATCTTAATTCCGCAGAACATCCGTGTTGATGAAAGTACGAGCCAACCTACCATTTATGGATCATGATTTGTGGTTGAAATCCTATATTGGACTTGCTACATATATGAGACTAGACTACTGCTGTTAGGAATCTTGAGTTGAGCAGAAGCTATTGAGCATTAAAACAGTACTAGTTTCAGTTTGTAGCCTTGCAAAGGGTTTCCCGCACCAGTGAGTAGGCTGGAAAAGGGTCTATAGATACCAGTGGAATAGAACTGGCAAAGGGTTTTCATGTAGCAGTGACGAAACTGGCGAGGGGATTGCCCGTATTACTGCACGAGTTAGTAGAAAGTGTTAACTATTGAGTGTAACTTGTACCATTGTATTGGCTGGCAGAGGATTCGTGGTTGCTCATTACGATCATCTTTCCTGTCTACTTTCAATCCTATGGCACCACCTCTGAGGGATTTTGGAGAGTAAGCTTGTAAGCAACCTATCTCATAGACCAGCTCAGAAGGTGGCATTTGAATTGGATGCATGGAATGCTCCTTGGCACTCAGTTATCAATGTTTGGAATCATGTAAAGTACTTTATGATGTTTTTATGTTTCCAAATTCGAATGTCGTTCCGCACATCATTAAAGTATTGCATATAGCATTATTTTGTTTAATTGCATAAACATTAAAGTATTGCATATAGCATTATTTTGTTTAATTGCATAAACTAGGCATTTAGCGTGGTTTTGTGGTAAAGTTTCTTTTGGAGCTGGAAGTTTTGGTATAACTGAGGCAAAATTGAGGTACCACTCAGTCCATTAAGGAGGCCGGGTAGGTAACAAGACCTCCTAATAAGCACTTATTTCCTGCCCTGAGCTTCCCCAGCTCAAAATCAATAACACCTCAGTTAACAACCCATATTTTCATGAAACACAGTCAGTTCAAATATCGATATGTTACCACCCAAAAGATCAAGATTTCCAAAGCTTCAATCACGCACTTCGTAAATTTTCAAAAACAACAGCAAAAGCGTGAATATGCATACAGCGAGATATTTTAATTGAATAAAAACAACACCCACCTTGAGAAAGAATCCCCCAAGATCAGAACAGAGCGAGTAAATCCTGCCCGCTGCAATCTCATGTTGTTCTTCCCACATCCTCTCTTGGTTCCCCTTCTCCTTGACATACTTCACACGAATCTGGCAAATCTGCAACCATTGCAATGCATGCAAACCAAACAAAAAAGCATCACGAATCATAACCCACAAGCTCAATCTCCATTACTCAAATTGAACAATTATGAATTGGGGCCAGGCCAACCTTATAGCTCGTATACACATTCAGGGCTCTCGCCCAAAACTGCATTGTTCGTTCCCATGGTTTCAATCTGTTACTTAATGTTTCCCGAACATTCTCCAACCGGTTATTCTTACTCTTCATTTCTATGAACTAGAACGCATATAGGTAACTCTGGTTTGATACAAACATTTGATGGGAAAAGTCTGATCCAAGTCCTTGATGTCTTCCCATCAAGAATTTATGAACGGGGGCTGCTATGATACAACACTTGTTTTAGAAAGTTCAAAGTGCGAAAGACATCTGGAGCTTTGTGAGAGTTCGCTTTGTTTCAAAAGGTTTAACTCGCTCTCTTTTCCTGTAAATACGCTCGTCCACCATCTTATTTACCGAGATTCAAGCTTGTTCATCGACATACATCCATTATCCGAGATTCGAGCTTGTTGATCGACAAACATCCATTATCCATATGATGTGAGGACGAGGTTGAGGTTTATACGTTCCCTATAATGTGACTAGGATGAGCTTTACATTACGATTTTTTATTGATAGTTCTTCATTATAATTGTTTACATATCACGACTGCTTAGGGTCAAAGTGGTTTAAATCGTTCCTTAGGCTTTTCAATAATTAAAATTTTAATTTGGGGCAGCATGATCGGGCGGGGTCATTTTAAATCGTTCCTTAAGTTTGCTTGGGATAGGAAACAATTATAACAATACGGCAAGAATTAAGTTTGCTTGAGGTAGGAAACCATTCTAATAATATGGCAAAGCTTCTTGTCTTGTCTTATATCACGGAACCAAAATATGGCGAACAATACTCTGCATGCAGCAGAGTATTTAATGCGACGGCGGTCGCATTGTCCGCCGTCGGATCCGTTTCAAGTTTGCTTGAGGTAGGAAACCATTCTAATAATATGGCAAAGCTTCTTGTCTTGTCTTATATCACGGAACCAAAATATGGCGAACAATACTCTGCATGCAGCAGAGTATTTAATGCGACGGCGGTCGCATTGTCCGCCGTCGGATCCGTTCCAAAGAGCGATCCGACGGCGAACAGTGCGACCGCCGTCGCATTAAATACTCTGTTGCATGCAGAGTATTGCTTGCCCCAAAATATTGGTAGAACAGAGCCTAAAACACTTCGTAATTTGTGGTAACTTTAGAATCATTATTTAAGCATTAGTTACTGGCAAACCATCAGGAGCTCTTAGCTTGGCTAGACTCTTCATCAGAATTAAAAAGACCTTGAAGCAATTGGGAAATTATCAATCCGTGCATGTTCTACGGAAAAATAATAAAGGCGTTGATGTCTTGGCAAAATTAGGCATCCTTTCTTCCAAAGGGAACCCTTAAAATTATTGATGAGTTGGAGCAATTTTCAACTTATCCTTAGTCAAATATCAAAGATCCGAGGAGGGTCTAAGAACAAGGTTGTTGAATCAATTGGGAAGGGTTGTATGGGAATCCCATATGGCCAAGGTCTAGGGACTCCCTTTATCCCATGCCATGGTTTCATTGGGCTTCTTGCTAGGAGCAATGATGACACGAAATGGAAGTGGAGGAAGACAGGTGGGCGACGAGCAAGGCACGCGAGGCAAGACATGGAGGTTATATATATGAAGGGGAGACTATATGTTATCATATGGTTTCCAATTATGGTTCAAGCGGATCATAAGTTCGAAGGGACGTTCTCCTTAACTCGTCTTTGTCCTTACACACCCAAGATGGTACAAAAATCATGCCAAAGGGTGGTGAGTTTAATGCAATATGTTGTATACGGGGCTCTTGGTTCCCATTTAATCTTCATATGGTTATTTGGATTTGGAAGTTGGACCAGAGTAGGAGCTTAGAGAGTGTAGTATTCCAACATAATTAGAGAAAGCGAGCTAGGCTGAAATTGATTTGGGCGCTTTGTCCACAAGTTCATAGGGGAGGCTAGATCCAAAAAGACATGGACCACGAAGCATGGAGCGAGGACGATTGTTGTGCCACATGGTTTGAGAAGGCTCGAGAGAAGCCATCATAATTTGAAAAAGAAGGGTCCATAGCCTGAACCAAGAGATGATATCAATGGACAGGCATGTGTAGCAGACGTTTCAATATGAAGATCAAGAACTCCTGTTGGAAAGGGGAATGTTCAGTACCAATTGTCTATTATGAACAATGATATGGAGAACCAGGACCTCAAGATTGAGACCATTGAAGTTCATCTCAACCAATTGAAACTTACGAATGCTAGGAATGAAGACCTGGAACTTAAAGTGACAAGCTTTGAAGCGTCCCTGTTGCATCTCCAAAGAATGTTGCTTGCTTTGGGACAAATGGAAAGTTCAGCATCGCTCCAACCTGTGGTCAAGCAGGATGACCAAGTGTCGAGGGCCCAAGCCTAATCCTCTACATGGAGTGTTTTTGTTTCCTTTTATTGTTTCAGTTTGTAAGTATATATAGCCATCTAGGTAGGAACAATAGTTGTTTTAGTAGCTCGAGGAACAAAAGGATTGCATATTTAAAGTTATTTTTCTTATCCCTGCTTTTTTTTAAATTACTAAATGTTCTTGTCAAAAAAAAAAATTGGTTTAAATATGTTTATTTTAGTAAGCATTGTTTTTATAATTAAGATTTTTGTTAGGATAATGGACAAAAATGGATCAAATCATTGTATTTTATGTAAGGTTGAAGGTGAATAGATGGACCATATTTTTATTTCATGTTCTTTTACTAAGTTTCTTTGAAATGAAATTATACAAATGGTGGGTGAGCCCAATAAGTAGAATAAAAACATACTTTTGGAATATTATGAGGTTTAGATGTCAAGACACACAAAGTTTAACATTAGCTTTACCATGTTATGTCATACAAGAATTGTGGTTGTGTATAAATAAGATTATCTTTCATGGGATAACATGGTTGTTGGGTTGGTATTTCATAAAATAATGGTCTCATATAAAGAAGGGTGGAAAGCTCTCGAGAAGAACGCTAAGGGTCCTTAAAGCAATAGTTATTGACTTCATCAAAGCTTGGGGTTGTTTTATAGCACTTGCCAAAGAGTCTTGAATATATGTGGAGTGGTGGCAACTCTCTTTATTAATAAGCATCATTTTTTCTTCATAAAAAGATGGTGTTGGGTAGGGCACAAATAATAGAGTATAATTTTTTTCCCTTTGGATTCTAATAAAGTTTGTAGCAAACTAAGGTTTAAGGGACTTGCAAATTATGGGTGACTAAAAACTATTGATGGACAAATGCAACAAAAAATTATACCTTTCCAATCTAGCACTTGCCCCTATAATGAAAAAAGCCCTGGAGGATAAATTTTGTTTGAACATATATCTTACACATATATTGTAGGGACTAAATCAAAAAGCAAATTCACTTTCAAATGATGCACTTAATTTGCATGAGGGTGAGCTGATGTATGAAAAATTAAACAGTGTCCAAGCCTCTTTATAAGTTTCTTTATTCAATATGTAATCTAAGAGTTGGGTAAGTAAGAGTATGTCCTTTAGGAGTTAGTGATGTCTTGATAAAGTAAGATTAAAGATAACACTAGGCTTTTTGTCTCGAAGGTATAGTGACTTTGATGACTATATGATATAACAATATCAATAGAGGAGGAAGGACATGTACAATTTTTGCAAAAGAGATATAAAGTTTATTGATGCAAATTTTGATTTATCTCTTTAAAATAACAAATATAATGATGTTTTTCTAAGAAAACTTTGTTTTTTTATAATCTTTTATAATTATATAATATGAAATATTTTTTAAGTATTTTATATTTTATGTGTGCGTAATTATAAAATAAAGAATAGTTTTAAATATAATGAATATATTATAAGTATAGAAAATTTTAAGGATTCATATATATTTTAAAGAGTAAATCTTTTAATAATTTTAATTGTTATGGACCTTATTGAGATAGAGAACCTTTATGGAATCATTTGAAATGCAGTGGATTGTTAAATTTAGCTAATTTGGTTATTGTAGGGGATTTGAACTTTACTTTATCTACGGCTAAGATATGGGGGCAAACAACCAGATTAGATCCCTCTTCTGATTCCTTTAATCAACTGGTTAAAAATTCAAATATGGTTGATGTGATGTCGATTAAAGTTGAACCTGCATGGCGTAATGGTAGGAATGGCATTTATGATATTAGTAAGAGACTTAACAGGTCCTCGATCTTAAAGGACTAGGCAAACAACCTCTATATATATATATATAACAAAAACGGGTAGATTTATTAAGAAAGAATACAGGTATTTTTTGGCAATAACCAATCAACCTTTTTTAACAAAAATCGAAATAGCCTGAGGCTTATAAAAGCATTTCAGAAAGGGAGTGGATCACCCAAAAAAACCTATTAACAACTGCATGATTACAGAATTTGATGAAAATAACTGGTCCAAATATTTAAATCGTGGGTTCATAGGACACTGATTTCATATCACTTTCCAATTGGAAGGGGAAAGTACTAGAGAAAACTATCCTTTCAAATTTAACAACATGTAGTTGAAAGATGAAGAATTTTGTGTTAAAAGTTAAAGAATGGTGATATTTGATGGAAGTCCCTTAAGAATTTAATGCTATGAAAAGATTAGTATACAAACTTAAGAAGTTAAAGAAGAAGGTGGTATATTGAGAGAAGGAAAATGAGAGATTAGATGCAACAACAAAAAAAATTGTATAGGTTGAAGATGAATTATCAAGAATTTTAAATTATAATCCCTCATCCCTTAGGCATCTTTACTGAAGAGGACAATTTTTTGTTGCTTGATTTAGAGAAGCAAAAAGTTGATTTACTCAAAAAAAGAGGAGATATCTTGGAGATTAAAAAGTAAGGCCATCTAGGTGGCCTTAGGAGACAACAATACTAGTTTTTTTTCACTAATATGCTTCTTTTCGAAGAAACATCAATTCAATTTGGGATTTGCAAGATGAAGATACAAATACTATCCATTCTTAGGTGGAGCTAAAAAAATAAAAAATAAAAAGCAGCATAATCATATTTTGAAAATCAATTTAAAGATTGGGGTGGCTTTAACATAGAAGCACATTTGAAGGTAATCACTCTTTTTCCTTCTTTCTTTAATCCAGAAGAAGGAGCAAGTATTGGAGATCCTGCCACTCTTACAGAAATTGAACGTGTCTTGAAGCAATTACCAAAGAAAAAAGTCCAAGACCATATGGTTGGATGGTGGAGCTCTTTATTAGATTTTTTGAAATCATAGGAAATGACATTCTAGAGATGGTTGAGCAATCAAGAGTGGAAGGTTACATGTCAAGAGCTTTAAAATCCACATTTATTGCTCTTATTCCTCAATCTAATAAGCCATTGAATTTCAATGAATTTAGACCTATCTCCTTATGTAACTTGGCTTATAAAATTGTTACAAAGATCATTTCAAATAGATTAAGACCAAAGCTTGTTGAAATGGTATCTAAGGAGCAGTCTGGGTTCTTGACAAATAACCAGACTTTGGATGTAGTCAAAATCACACAATAAGTGATCCACTTTATCAAAGTCAAGAACTTAGATGCAATGTTACTGAAGATGGATATTGTAAAGGCTTTTGACATAATCAATTGGGATTTCTTAAGGCTAATTCTACTTCAAATTAGATTGCCTCTATCAACTACAATTTGGATTATGGCTTGCATATATTCGAAACAATTTGTGGTTATTGTCAATTGCTCGCCCACAACTATTTTCAAAAGTTCTAGGGGGCTTCACCAGGGTTGCCCCCTTTCTCCCCTTTTATTTCTTCTTGTTATTAAAGGTTTAAGTAGATCGATAAATCAACATAAGTCTTAAGGGAAAATAAACGGGATCAAGGTTTCATCATCCGTTTTCATTTCACATCTTATGTTTCTTGATGGTGTGATCCTATTTGGGAAGGGATCCAGAGAAGAATGGATTTACTTTATTGAAGTTGTTAAATTTTTCTGTGTTGCTTTTGGTAGAGGTGAGTATCACTAAATCAGTGTTTATTTATCACAGATTCAGTGATGAGAATTTAAGATATATTGCAGATAGACTTTTGGTTCAGACCATAAAATTGATCGAGGGATTTAAATATCTAGGATATTTTCTAAATCCTAACAATTATAGGTTCAATGATTGGTTATGGTTGGTGAAGAAACATGAAAGGAGGATCAAGAAATGGCCATATTGAATGCATTCTTTAGGGCGTAGATTAAATCTAATTAAGTATATTCTAATTTGAATTCTGGTCTTTTGGTTTTCCGTGGATCAAATCCCAAAAACAATTCTCAGCATCATTAGGAGGAAGATGTTCACTTTTCCGTGGTTTGGGAATAATGATGGAGGGAAAAATCATCTGGCTAGCTGGGAGAGATTGTATAAATCGAAGAAACAAGGTGGTTGGTATCTTAAAAACCTTCATTGGTTCAGTACGACTTAAAGCATGAAAATTCTATGGCATGGGATGTTTGGAGAAGGAATGTGGTGTGAAGTTTTGAAAGGTAAATATATCAAAAGCAACATTCTAGAATGGATAAGGAAACCCAACAAACAGGTAAAAAATGTTTCAAATTTTTGGAGAGGTTTTATGAAGGTATTTCCTTGGATAAGTCAAGGGTTGGCTTGGAAGGTGACTTTAGGAAGAAGTGTCAACATTAGGTTGGATGGAATTCTTGGAATGGAATTGAATTCTACTCTCCCACCTGATATTTTGAGATACTTATCTGATTTGGGCATCTCTTCTCTTGTTGATATTAAAAAAATTGTTTATCACAACATCACAGACTCATACTAGAAAAGTGCTCGTGATTTGGGTCGAATAAATAATCAGGCTAGGGAATGGACCCGTTTCATTAAATCTTTGAATCTGACAGGTATTATACTGATTGAAAGGAATGATGAATTAGTGTGGATTGGTAATAAGACTTATAGTTAAGTTACTGCAAAGATGGCATATTCTACTATAGCTGATAGTTCCACTTTTGATGTTCCAAAGTGGTGGTTTGAACAACTTTGGAAATGGAATCTTCCCACAAAATTGAAGTGTTTTATGTGGCTTTCCTTTGAAAATTGTTTGTTGACTTGGGATAACTTATAGCGCAGGAACTTGAATGGTCCAAATATTTGTGTTTTATGTATGAAAGAAGAAGAATCTATAAACCACCTTTTTTGTTTCATGCAGCTTTTGCATAAATCTATGTAGGAAGATCTCTGAACATGTGAATTGTCAGCATCCTTGGGGGAATGGTACTTTAGAATTTTGCTTCTTGAATTGGTATAAAAGCAATTCTAAACTGAGACTTCTTCCAGTGTTCATTTTTTGGGAGATTTGGAAATCCAGAAACTTACATACTTATGAAAACAAGTCTCACAATGTATATGCCTGTACTTTGAGGATCTTAAATTATTTCAAAGAATATGAAGTGTTTACTGGAAAGAGATCATTACAAAGACTATTGGAGAGTACACTTGTTACAGGAGAAGATATGGATTATTTTGATGGTGCAACCCAAGATGGTATATGTGCAACAAAAGCTATTTTTTGGTTAAATAAAAACCATTTCTTCAAGGTTAGACTTAATTGTGGGAAAGGCATGAATACTATAGCAAAACTTATGGCCTTATGGTGTCTTGTGAAAATTTCCATTCTTTTGGGTATTGATACTATTCATATTTTTGGAGACTCTATTGTGATTATTTATTGGGAAAAGAAGGTTTGGCCTCTGAAGGCCATTTCACTTCACCAATGGTGCTTCAGGATTCAACAACTTTTGTCCCTTTTCCATGATTTTGATTTATGCACGTCTATAGAGATCATAATCAAGCAGTGGATACACTATCAAAAGAGGCTCTTTCTACATAATTTGGTCTTCTTCTATGGGAAGAAGACATTGAATGAATGCTTGTGGACAAAGGATGAGTTACTTGATTTTGTCAATGTATTAGTTTAATAGTTTTTTTCATGTCTTTTAGTTTTGCTATAAAGGATTCAGTAATTTCCTTAGTTTGGTTGGAAGGCTATCAAGTCATGGCATGTGGCAAGTTTGGTTTTTTGTAGTACTGGTTTAAGATGTTTCCTTGAAAAATGTATTTCTGATATAAAGCAGATATATGATGCTATGTTAATGTATTTGGAAATATAGTTTTTGATTAATTATTAATAATAAAAGTATAGTTTTTTTTTCTGCTTGAAAAAAAATCTTATCAAATTTTATTTATTTAAAATGTTAAATATAAAATATTTAAATATGTATTTTAATTTTTTATAATTAAAAAGAAATAACAATTTTACAAGTAAAATAAAATAATTTTATCTTATAAATATTAAATTAATTATTTTTGGGAAAAAGTTAACTTTTAAAAATAATAATAAAATAAATAAATTTAATAATTTAAATTTTCAAATTAATTAATTTATCTTTTTCAATTGCACTTCAATTAATATATTATATTTTCCAACTCCAATAAATATTTCCAAATGAGTATTTTTCAAGTCAATTTATTCCTTACTCATAATGGAGATTTTAAATAATGTTATATTTTAATTAATAATGTTTTCCTTGTGATTTTATCCTTAAAGTTATATATAGTTATATGAAATCTTAGTAAATATTAAAGGAAGTTTTCATTTAATTTTTTTATATAATTTTATGTAGTTATGAAATGTTAGTAAATATTAAATGAAGTTTTCATTTAAATTTTTATATAATTTTATATTTATTTTGTTATTGTATTAGATTTATTTATTTATTTATTTAGAATATAAGTAATTTAAAAAAAAAAAATCAAATTTGACACATATATATATTACAAAAATAGAAAATGAATTTATAATAAAAAATTTGGAAAAATCCCAAGTTCAAAGACATAGAGATATATTTCAGAAAAAAACAAAAAAAATCACTCGTACTTAAACTTGGGCCATGTCCAACAATCTTAAACAAAACCCAAACATACTTCTTACTGACCTACTAAACTGGAAATTAACAAAATAGATTCTAATGAATTGACTAAGCAAAAGCAACCAAACATAAAAACATATGAAAAGTGGTTTCATAGAACCTCAGTTACTAAGGCGTCGGGCCCTGATGATTGGCTTGTAGAATTCTTTCTCGCTTTTTTCGATTTGGTGGGTGGTCCTCTTTTGGAGGTTGTTGAACATAGCAGGGTCCGTGGGTTTATACCACGAACTTTAAATGTGACATACATCGCACTGATTCCAAAATGTGATAAACCATAGACCTTCGCGGACTTTAGACCAATTTCCCTCTGTAATTTGATGTACAAAGTGATCACCAAAATTCTATCCGACTGTATGAAACCTTTGCTTGCGGAGGTACTTTTAGAAGAATAGTTTGGTTTTTTGCAAAAAAAGACAAATCCATGAGGCTGTGGGGATCACGCAGGAAGTCCTACACTCTATCAAGGTCAAGAAGCTTGAAGCTTTAATTTGGAAGATGAATATGATCAAGGCATATGATTGGGTAAATTGGACTTTCCTGAGGCTTATACTTCTACAGATTGGTCTTACTATGGAGACGGTTAACTAGATTATGGCTTGTGTGTGCATTGCAAATTTTGCAGTCCTTGTAAATGGTGTGCCATCTCCCTCTTTCAATGCTAGTCATGGGTTGAGGCAAGGTTTCCCTTTATCACCAATCTTGTTTCCGTTGATTGTTGAAGGTTTGAGCCTTCTCATTCATGAGGCCAAAAGGTTGGGTAAGATCAAAGGCATTCACTTTTCATCTTCATTATCTCTTACTCACATCTTGTTTGTGGACGATGTGGTTCTCTTCAGGTTCGGATCTTTTATGGAATGGAGCCATTTCATAACTCTTATTGATCTCTTTGTAACTGCATCATATATGATGATTAGTATAAAAAAGTCTTGCTTTCTAATAAACAATGTTTCGATTGATACTATTGAGCAGATACAGGATCTCTTCCCCTACAAGATGGAAATGATTGATAAAGGTTTCAAGTACTTGGGTTTCTAGCTTAAGTTGCTCAATTATCGAGTGGTGGACTAGAGATGGCTTGTAAAAAAGTTTGATCGTAAGATAAATAATTGGACCTTCGGGTTTCTATCACTGGGTGGTTGTCTCATCTTACTAAACTCAGTTTTAAATGCTATACCTGTTTACTGATTTTCGTTGATGAAGGTTCCATGTTCCATAATGCAAACTATTCGAAAGATGATGTTTAAAGATGATGTTTAATTTTCTTTGGGGGGGGGGGCGGCGGGGCAGCACTGCGAAAAAAGGTCTGCACTTGGAAAACTGGATACAGTTGTCACAACCTTATGCCAGCGGTGGGTGGAATGTAAAAAACTTGGAGTGGTTCAACATTGCGTTAAGGATGAAAAACATGTGGGCAAACTAGACAGGGAATGGCATCTAGAGCTTGGTCTTAAAGATGAAATATATAAAAATTCGATCTGTAGCTGATTGGCTTAGGGTGGGTTCTTACTCGGTTCAAAATTCATCCATCATCTGGAATGGATTCGTTCAGGTTTTGGCTTGGATTTGTAAATCGCTTTGCTAGAAAGTTAATTGTGGAGGAGCGGTTGTAATGGGGGTGGATCTAGTGTTTAGGATGGGAGAGGCGTCCATTATGTCTAAATCACTAATCAACTATCTACATGATTATGGAATTATGACATTGGAGCAGGTATGTATACCGCGTGAGTGGTCTTGCTTAGGTTCATATTGGTTGTCGGCGGAGGATCTTAAACTAGATGGTGAATGGAAAGTGGAATGGGATCGGTATACCTCATCTTTGTGGCATCTGGGACTACATCTCTCAGCTGGAGAAGATCGTTTGGTTTGGTCATTTAATAATTCAAATCGTTAGATCACTACAAATTTATCATATAAATTCCTCGTGGAGTTGAATCTAAACATCGAGTAGGGTCAGTGGATGAAGGACCTGTGGAAGTGGCGGTTGCCACAAAAGCTCAAATGTTTCAGTTGGTTGTACTTGAGGGATAAGATCCTTACATGGGACAATCTCATCAAACGAGGTAGGGTTGGCCCAAGTATTTGTCAACTTTGTTGGAGTGAGGAAGAGATGGTTAAACATCTATTGTGGACCGTGGGTTTAGTAAAACGGTTCGGAGATCTGTTGTGGAAATATTGGGTCTGAACTATGTTTGGGAGGATACCAATCTGCAGGGTAACTTATCAGACTGGATTCGTGATGGTGCTGAGCCAGTCTACCTCCCGCTACTATGTAATTGGTCCATTTGGTTGTGTAGGAATGCTATGGTTTTTTCAGGTGTCAAGCCCCGAGTGCAGAAGACTATGCTGAGGTGCCTCGGGTTTGTGGTGGATTTCCCGACAACGCGTGCAAAATGTAGGAGCAGAGTAATTGGCATTGGCCCAGTGGTGCATGTTGCCACAGGTTTATCAATGGAGTTGCGGTAAACCATTGGGGTGGCACTGGTGCGATTTTATATATTGGAAATGCTCACTACTTTTGGCTCCGGATGGGATGTGGATCAAGCACAAACACTCGTGGTAAACTACTCACACTTTGGGGCTTACTGTTTGTAGCTTGGGGGATGGGCCTTCTAGAACTTCGGGTTTTTGGTGATTCTAAGACAATTATAGACTGGGTAAATGATGCGACTATGTTGAATGTGCTAGTACTTGATCACTGGTGTACAAGGATGAAAGAACTATACTCAAGCTTCATTACTTTACACTGTAAGAATGCCTAAAGGGAACACAACAAAATTACGGATAGGCTCTCGAAGTAGGCTTTGAAATTATCTGCTCGAAAATTAACTTTACAGGAGTATATGGAAGGAACGTTGATCCATCCGCATAGTTTCAATCTTTTTTCTTAGAATGTTTCCTCATCTTTTGGAATGGATCATCTTTTGGAATGGATTATCTAGGGTGAAGAAATACATGGGACCACATACACTAGTTTTATTTTTGGATCTTTGGATATTTCTAGGAAAGTGTAGATAAATATTCACATAATTAGATATTATTCTCATTCAGATTGGGGTCCCCCTTGTGGGGGTGAACTGGATTATGGGGTGTATCTCATCAGCAAATTTTGTTGTCCTCGTCAATGGTGCCCCATCCTCATTCTTCCCTGCTTCCCGCGGCATTAGACAGGGATGCCCTTTGTCCCCGCTACTCTTTATTTTGGTTATTGAAGGACTTAGCCTACTTATACAAGATGCTAAAAGAAATGGGGTTATCAAGGGTATCAAGATTTCGGCAAATCTTTATATCACACACTTACTTTTCGTTGATGATGTGATATTATTCGGGATGGGCACCTTTGAAGACTGGATCGCATTTAAAGTTATTCTGGATACCTTCTGTGAGGCCTCAGGTATGAAGATAAATATGGAAAAGTCTAGCTTCCTTCATTATGATCTCGATCATGCAATGTTAGGCAGAATATATGACATCATGCCTTACAGATTTGCACACCTAAATCTTGGTTTCTCCTATCTTGGTTTTAATTTGAAGCCTTCGGGGTATCTTGTAAAAGACTGGCTCTGGCTCTTAAGTAGATTTGAGAAGCGTATTAACCATTGGACAAACCGTCTCTTGTCTTTGGGGGGATGACTGGTTTTGGTCCGTTCTGTTCTTACTAGCCTGCCTGTCTATTGGTTATCACTTTTCCCGATCCCCTCTTCCATTCTGGATAAGCTCCGTTATATTATCTTTTCTTTCCTTTGGGGGTCTTCGGCCAAGCATAAGAAATTCCATCTGGCAGATTGGCACCTGTTGGCGTGCCCCACTTCTCAGGGGGGTTGGGGAATTAAGCATCTCCCACACTTCAGTTTATCATTGAGAATGAATAATTTTTGGTATGCTCTGAACAATCTTGGAATCTGGAATCACCTTCTAAAAGTCAAATATATGAGAAATCTGCCATTACACTCTTGGTTTAGAATTAAAAATTTCAGATATTGGAATGCTTCGATTATTTGGAAAGGATTTCTTAAAACTTTGCCTTGGATCGGGAAAGGTCTTCTCTGGCAAGTGGGAAATGGTGCTGAGGTTCGTGTTGGTGCGGATCCCATAGTGGGATTGGGCTGTTCCTATATTTTATCAGATGATCTTAGACTTTACCTGGAGGACTATGGGATTTGCACTCTGGACCAGGCTAGAAATCACACTACAGGTTTTTGGTTTTCTGCTGAGGACCTTGATCTATGTGAAGAGTGGAGTATCCAATGGACGACATGTATCAAGGGCTTGTCATTTAATAGAATTTGTTTAATAGAGGATACTGACTCGCTCCTTTGGTCCTTCAGCCAGTATGTGGGCACTATCAGCGCGGCCATTGGATATGACAGTCTTTTTCATAGCACTGATTTTCTGGACCTGAACCGGGTATTATCCTCTCAGTGGTCTTTAAAAATCCCGTTGAAGTTGATATGTTTTAGCTGGTTGTTGGCTTTGGATAAAATCCTGACTTGGGATAATCTCCAGTCCCGTGGTTTTCAGGGTCCGAGTAGATGCGTGTTATGTGAAAGTGCTTTTGAAGACTGTCACCATCTTTTCATTTCGTGTCCATTTACATCATCCATCTTCACACACCTTTCGAATCGGCTGGGTTTTCCTTTGTCTCCACACAGCTCTGTTCAGTTCTTTCTAGCCCAGTGGTTTGACAGAACTTCACATTCTGCGTCTTTTAGATACACCCCTTTCTTCGTTTTTTGGCTAGTGTGGCTCCTTCGGAACAAGTGTCTATTTGAAAATGGGAAACCATCTGCTTCCCTGCTCATCACCAGACTTGAGCTTTTTCACGCCCTCTACCCTGTGCCTCAACCTACTAAAAGACACCGGCTGATTGGACCTGTACCCGAGCACACTTTTCCGATTGGATACTTTGATGGTGCAGCACAATTGAAGGTGGGGGGAGCTGGGTTTGTGATCCATATTAGTGAAACCCATTATTACACTTTTTCGGTGGGATGTGGACCGGGCACTAATACCAGAGCATAACTTTTGGCCCTTTGGTCAGTCCCTAAAGTCAGCATTATGATGGGTGTGCCCATACATATGATTTATGGTGATTCAATGGTGATTATTTTATGGGCAAACAAACTTTCAGCCCTTGAAATACCCGCGTTGAAACATTGGTGTGAAGATATATTATACATGCTACAATCTGGCCCACCTGTGACCATTAATCATATATTCCAGGAGCATAATATACTAGCTGATGGTCTATCAAAAAGGGCTCTGAATTTGGAGGTGGGTTTCGGACTCTTCACTGAAATTTTGGATGGAAAGGTCATAGAAGATGGCCAATTTCTTCTTTTTTTATGGCTGTTATCTTCTTTTTACAGCATCTGCTTGTTATGTTTGATTTCCTCATTCTCTTGTCTGTTTTGGGAGATTATCAGCTAGCTGGAAATGTTCTGGATTATATGTTTACTGGTCACTTTTCGATATTCAGATATTAGCTGACCTGATTACTCAGGGATGATGAAAAAAGTCTACATAGATCAGACTTTGCTTATATTTTCTCATATGTGTTGGCAGGCTTGCAGCCCACTCCTATCTTTCGGGTGATTGGGTGGAACTAGCTGTCATATTGTTGGTGATTGTATATTTTATCTTTTTGATTCTCATTGAATATCAAAGGATGGCATTTTTTCCTCTGAAAAAAATTAGATATTAAGGAAAACGGGTTTTGGTTTTGAAAACATTACACGATACACCTGGCATGTAATTAGGTCCTTTGTTAATATTAAAAAAGTTAAGCTTTTTATTCTTGAAAAAAACGTCTTGGTGATTCTCCAAATGAGACTTTGCCATAAGGGCACGGGCGATCATCACCATTTAGAAAACATTACATACATTTGTGAATGATAATTTTGAATTTAATTTACTTTGTTTATATATTTATAATAATTAGTTTTTATATCTCGTGTAATTTTTATAGCTAGTGTTAATAAAATTTCGATTTAATATAAAGAAATAAATCATAATTTAGATAAATAATGTGGATGTGATGTATTTGTAGTTACTTTAATATAATGAAAAAATGTTTATTAAAATATGTTTCACATTAGTCATAATGTATCTAATTTAATTGAAAAAAATACAAAATATGTATTTTTAATTTTTTACATTAAAATTAGTAAAATTGTTAATGTCGAAAAATACAATAATAATAAATTTAATTGATGGCTTTTCATAAATCATGATAAGCAAAAGATATTTGAATTTGCATGGAGATTGGGCAGAGCTTTAAGCAACCGAGTTGAATCCCTAGCTCTCTTAAAAGGTTTAAAGTTGGTGAAACAACACGGGATCATAAATGTATGGGTGTTCGAGGACTTTATGAGTATTATAAACATGATTTGTTGCAAATCGAAGCCTAAGCATGTCCACCTCAATTGGTTGATAAACAAGATTAAAGGACTCCTCACATTGTTGCATCGTTATCAACTTTTCCATGTGCTAAGGATTTTGAATAATTTCCTTGCTCCCTAAGCCAATAGGGGGATTTATCTATTTCAAGGAGGGATAAGGAAAAACAATGAAAACCCGAATTTCTTATCCATACCCTAAGTTTTATAAGTCACTCACAAATGTTGAGGCGCGAGACTTCTAGACTTCTAGGTGGCATCGTGGTATTATGCATGTTCCTTCCTTCGAACATCAAGTGAGAGCATGGGTTATTTATGATCTTTCGAATCAACAGGTGTCGATGACATTGAAAACGGGTAGGGAGCAGTGCAATCCAAGGCATGCATGATTTTTGGCATGGAGGGAAATGAAGGTTGTAGGATGGATCTATGCGGTGAAATCCACTCCACATAGGGAAAATTTAATGGCATGAGTAATGGTAATGATGAGGAGTGGGTAGGGGAATTATAAGCCAAGTAGTTGGTTTCATTCCCTGTGTCCTTTCCATGGTGAAGTTGCTTTGAGCATTAAGTCTTGTAGAATAAATCCACAAAGGGTGAGTCGAAGACGTGAAGAAGGTGGTGGATGGCTGGAAGACCTTTCGGTGATGATGAACAGTGAAAGCAGTTCGGATTGCTACCCAAAGAATGGGGTGAACAAGCTCATGATGGAGGTAAGAATATTGAGGCACAAGTTGAGCACCCTGAAGCAGAGGCTACAAACCGACAAGCATGTTTTAGAGGACCGAGTTAGATAGTTAGACTGGGAAGCAATGGAGGAGAGTCAAGAGCAACAGGGGAAATCAATTGTTTCAACCAAACAGATAGAGGCCCAAGGAAAGAAAATTAAAGGGATGGAAAGGTAAATTCTCCTTCTCAAACACCAACTAAATAAGAATCCTAACACCTGGCCCGTCAACAAGCAATATCCGTCATTTCCAGGCATGCTCTTAAGAGAAGGCTCTTTCTCCAATTTCTCCTAGTTGGATATGTGTAATTTGTTTCTTCTTCTTCTTCAAGTCTTATTCAGAAAACATAGCTTCTATTTTGCTAGGACATTACAGTTAGGTGTATGATCAGTAGTCATAGTAATAGGTTGTCTTTTAGTTTTGTTATCTATTTTCAAGTAGAAGCAAATTTTGTATAAGACTCATGTCAGTCCTTAGAACTCTCAGATAGTCTGGAATAGTTTTAGAACTAAGTCCTATGAAACTCTATGATGTAATTTTGATACATGGCAAAGCCACTTTTTATATTAATAAATAAATTACTCATTTTGATAATAATAAATTTAATCGTGATAAAACTATGTGCCTGAGCCTCATCTCTCTAAATTGTGATAGACAAGATTAATCAATAAGGGTCATGCTGTAAGTTACCCCTCCCTAATAATCTAGGACTTGGGGCAAGTGTGCCACATTTAAGTCGCAAGTGTGCCACATTTTGCTCTATCTTTCATGCCTACACTATAAACTGCAAACCTATTAACACATATCAAATTGTTTCCAAATCAAGATAAAATCTTGTTTACTAGAGATTAAACAATCAAAGTATCAATAATTTATTTTCCATATTAAAAACAAAACTTTAATTCTAATGACTTGTCAAGTAGTAAAAAGTCCTAAATCCTAGGGTGACTTGTCCCCTAATAAGGCAAATTTCCATGATATGGGAGCAAGAAGCAACTAGCTACAAAAGTATAAAACCCACTTCCAGGTAGACTTAGTAAAAAAGAAAAGAAAAGAAAAAAGTGTTTTAGGCTCTCGGGTTGGAAACAAAAAGAGTATAAGGCCTAGAGAACGCCAACACGAACAAGTCAATAGCCTACATCTAACCCTACTAAGATAAGAGAGAAAGTAAATCCTTCTTTAGCCCCATAAAGGACTTTCACACACATTAAATCCAAAACAACTTTGTGGATTGTTTTGATTTAATATTATTAGTGAAGAATTTAGGATGAGTTTATGACACAACTACCAATTATAACCATAATTATAACCATTAGTTGATTTATGTGTTTTAAAATTCATGGACTTAATTTGATTCCATTCATTTTGATAATTAATAAGGAGTTGAGCATGTAATTTTCACAAGAGGCAGCTAGGAATGAGCTCCTTAATGCATTCCAAAACAAACATGTTTAGGTTTAAGATTCTGAAATGCTTATTCAACTGAAGCTAAGGTAACCAATTCTTAGTGTAGGATACAAAATTTTCCTTTATAGTTTGAATTCCAAGTTTTGAAAAAGACCAAGGGTGAGAACCATGGTGATTTAGCCAAAGCTATTCCTTCATTTAGAAGGATAAGTGGCCACAAAATTATATTTTTGTTAAAAGGAAGACAAAATCTAAATTAGATAGGGATTGGCATGCTCCAAAGATTTCTAAATATTCTAAGCAAAATAGTTCCTTTGATTTCAATCATGGTTGGAGTAATGTTTAAAGTTTGAAAGTTTAGACTCAACCATTATTTTTTAACATGCGAAGCCCCTTAATTAATGGAATTACACAAAAGTGCCTTGTAAGTATTCATTATCTAAAGGTATTGAATGATCCACTTGACACTGTCTAGACCTATGTATGGGTTTTTAGGATCCTCATTTATCCTCAACAACTAAATGACTTTACATCCTTTTATAATAACCCAAAGAAAGATTTTGATATATTTCTCAATTTTTTATTATGCAATGGAATAAGGGACACAATAAGATGGGTTATAAACATAAGTTGTTGCCAAAAATTTGATGCAAATTGAGAACATGCATCCAAAGGTAGGAGTATATCTGACCACTTTGAAATATTTCTTTCCACCCTTTAAGTCACAAACTCCCACAAGTCGACAAATATTTAAAGGCAAAGGAGATTCTCATAGATTTTAAAAGTTACCTTTATTAGACCTCAACCAAACCTTGGTTTGAAAGCCAATGTGAAATGACATGGAAGTTGTTTGTATAACTCTACGTTTCATCCCATTGGATTTTTAGATCTGGAGGAAACATAGAAGATCCAAGAGAATTCAACAATGTTATCAATTACTTATTTCTCAAGGTTGGTGAGGAATGGCTCATACACTAAGTGCTTATTAACCAGCTAACCAACCTTAGGCCTAAGTATAGGAATGTCCTTAATGGGACCCTTTCGTACTTGGGAGATTTAATATATTAAGGATGGTGTAGTCATCAAATATAAGGTAGGTGGCAAAGACCACCCTTGGTCAATTGAATAGAAAGGCGACCCCTTTTGACTTACTTATGTTGATACAAAGTAGGTTATGATTTATATAACAAAATTTCAAATAGTCTTAGGAAGAAGGGCTTAAATATAAAGGCCCTGAGCATCACCAAAATCAAATTAAATTCATTCAACCTTATAATTTGTCTTCTTGAAGTCTATTTTTATGAAGAGAGTGCCCATACGTAAGCACCTATCCCACTTCATTACTTCCCATATTATTATGATATTATTCATTATGAACCATCCTTTTGTTGAAGCAATTTTCCTCTTGGAAAATAATCTTTGGTAGCTTGTCCTTTTCTCTATGGTGCACCGACTTGTACAAAAAATTATAAGAACTGTTTAAGAGGGTTCTAGTCTTCTAAATAACGATACGATAACTCTAGGTTCATTGGACATAGGAATAAAGTGAATCGTTTCTTTGTTGATGTTGGTCCCCAATTTTTGTTTCCCGATAGCTTCTTTGTATATCTCAAGTAAGGAATCCATTAGAGACCCATCATAAGGAATCTATTGTTGTTTTATGAGGCTAACTAAACCATCCTCTTCTAGCTAGCTAGAGTTAAGCTTGAAAGGAGAGGAGAGCTTTAATCAATGGAAGCAAATTTAAGAAGAACAAGAAAATGCAAGACTCCCCTCCTGAGCTTACTCATTGTCTAGACTTGATTTCAACATATAGGAAAGGCTCAGAAACCAAGTATCTATGGAGTCTTTCTACTAACCTGTTATTTCCAACTCTTTTGATCCATGTAGGTTTGAATTTGACTAGCTCAATATCATATAACCATGCATCCTATAGTTTTCTCAAAAAATATTATGTTAGAGAATCAACTTGGGCAGTAGGTCCCCACACCTATGAAAAACCCAAAGATAAAATTAAATCCCCCCCCAATTATAGTATTACTTTGACTTAACCAATCCTACCTAAAATCCTTATCCCAAAAAGCTATCCCATTTATGTAGGGTGCATATATATTTAGGATCTCAAGCTCTTTTTCCAAGTCCTTAGAATATAGAACAATAGACAAGCCTAATGCAAATGACCAACAATTTTTATAAGAAATATACCTTCTTTTCCAACCCATGATAAGCCCCCCATACCTACCTCTAGAACTTATAAACATGAAATCCCAACCCCTAAATATCCTTTCCAATTCACATACAATATCCCCCCTTTAGTCACGACCTCTTGTAATAAAATAATATCAAGTTTGTGATTACCCAAAACCCCATTCAGGGGTAGTCTCTTAGAGGGACTACCCAACCCTATATAATTAAAGGTTAGAGAAGTCGCAAGTCACCCTTAATAGGGACATTATCTGCTCTAAGGACACTCATCAAATTGAGTTGTTTAACAACCAAAACCTCATTTTATAGCCTTATCTTGAGCTAAGGAGATATAATATTTTATACATCTCCTAGTAATTTGAGACCCATTCCCAATTATTAATCCCAAATGACCTTTTGTCCCCCCATCAATAAACTTAAGATCCCAATTTATAGGTCTCATATTATAGCTAGCATACCCTTCCTTTGCCCCTTTAGAAGACAATGTCCAATCCAAACTCATATTTGTGGGATGAAAATTTAAATATGAGGACGAAACCTCTACATCAACCCTCCTTTTGGATTCTGGGTTACCCCCAAAAAGGAGTCTGAACCCTTGGAGGACCCTTCTTTCACTTTCGATGAGCTTTTCCTTTATCACCACTAGCTTGCACCACAATACCTTCACCTTATAGAGCTACCTCCAAACCACCAAGATGATATCCCTTTGGAGAAGCAACACTACCCCCACACAACACCTTGATATCCATAGAAGCACCAACAAAAAGAACAACAAATTCCACATCTCGTGAACAACAAAAGGAGGATTATATGTTAAATTTGACACATTAGGGTTTAGGTTGGATTCAACACAAGAAGTTTCCATCCTCATAATTTGTTGAATCTAAGCACCTCTATGAATAACCAACAAAATTCTAGATGACAGTATGTTAAGACTGCCACCATGTCCTAGCTCTGTATCCAATCTACTAACTTCCAATCATGACTATCTTTCTTATGTCAAAAGGATGATAAAGGAAATTGCCATAACTTAACTCACCACTCGTAGAGTGTTTTTTGCCACATTTTGAGTGTGTCAATCATTTCCACTTCTAATGGAGAAGACCCCAAGGGAGAGAACTTCTTAGAACTTGTCTCCATCAAGCTAGGAAAACTTTTAAAAAGAGGGTAAGACCAAATGGTACATATCTATAGAAAAATACACATCCACCAACAGTCGTCCTCCATCCTTTGAACCCTAGCATTTTAAAAGAAACCATAGCTCTCATTTAGAATTAATAATAGTTATTCATACTCATATTTGTGTAATAATACGTGTGTTAAAAACATATTGCCTTAAAATTCTTTGTCCTTCCTCTAGTTAGAAAGATGGTATATTCTTTTTCAAAAATAAAGTAATGCCTTTTACACATTGTTGGTAATGTGCAAGACTATAGAATTGAAAAAAAAGGAAAGAAAGTTATTTTTCTCTTCATAACAAGATGCCATCATTTAAAAAATATTATTAGGATATGCAATTGTTTGTAAATCTTGGGTTATCCATGAAATCTCCCTTGGCACTGATCAAGGGAATGTACATGTTGTTGCATATTTCAATTGATGAATATACAAAATTTGTATGAGATTTATGTGTGTGAATTTGTAAATGCCAATTATATAATAAGAATAATAATGTTCATTTTCAATATTTTTATGAGATAAATGAGTGTAAATTTGTAAATGCAAATTATGTAATAATAAACTTGAAAGAGATCATAAGATACATATTTATGAGTAATCAACTAAGCAAAGGCTTAAAATTTTGATCCCAAAGAGAGGGTTTCACCTCTCTTTGATGTACAAATGTCTTTAAATTTTGCATGAATAAAACTTGTAATTTTGATCCCAAAGAAAGGGTTTCACCTCTCTTTGATGTACAAATGTATTTAAATTTTGCATGAATAAAACTTATAGCTCACCTATTTAGTCTTGAGAGTAATAGAAGCTAGCATTGTGAGATGTGTGTAGGAAGTGCAAAGTGTAGAGTTAGTGGTTCTATGTAATTATGATTTTATTTGAATGACTATTGTTTATATCTAATTTTCACCAACACCTTTTTCTTCATATTTGATTGTCAGTACTACCTTATGCATGTGCGAGACATTGCATAGACACTTCCAATTCCTATTTTTTCTAATTAGTGTTGCATGACTAAACTTTATTATTGCATTAGAAGTGCATGTTGTTTCTCTTACTAACACAAAAAGTGTTTATTCTGTTTACATGGTATTCACTGACGTCTATTGACCATACCAGAGAGAATTACTTAATTTACAAAATCCATCTTAACTTTCTTCTCCAACATCCTCATTCGATGTATAACAAGCTTAATGATCCACATGTCACCAAGGTTAGGACTAAGATCCTTGGGTGAACCCCCTTCAGTCTATGGTGAAATTAGCCATGAATGTGATTGGCATTGCATTGAATTGCTACAAGAAGTTAGTCAATGCACAACGCAGGGGTGAATTTTTATTAATAACAACTCAACCAAATGAAAGTGATTTATCTGTGATGAAGCAAAAGTAGTTTAGTGGAAAATGAAGGCAATGATAGACAATCACATAGGATCTACATTGAATTGTAGAGTGCACTAATGTAACTTAAGTGAAGTAAATGGAAAACATAAATGAAGAAACAAAAACGATAAATAAGTAGAGAGACAACATCAAACAAATAACAAATAAAAAAACAACAGAGTAATTCAATTGAACATACTTTAAAAAAACACTACAAAGAGTGGCACAATCAAATCAAATTTAGAAAATTTTATACCGCTCAAGCTATGGTGATAATTCTAGAGAGCATGATTGACTAAATGAATACAATTCCCAACTATATCCAAAGTTAGTGAACAATTTACAAATGGATTTCTTACATATTTATATATTGATTGAGATAATATCACCATCAATCAAGCAACTACACAACCAACCAAGAGAAAATAAACTCTTATGATTATTAGAGTTCAAATCACTTTCTACATTTGGTGCAATCTTGGGAAAAGTTTACCATTGGAAATGACATGCACATTAATTGATTCAAGATAAGACTATGTTTTTTCCAAGGGAAATCTTGTGAGGAAACCCAAGGGATGCTTCCCCACATTCATTAATGACATCCATGATAAACTTGTTGGCATAGAGTAGTGCACCTAACCCAAGGGGATTCAAAATGAGCATCCATTGGCATGGAACTAACCAAATTCCAAGCAGCGTTGGAAACAACTGATTGAGCTAACCCTTATGGCTTAAAAATATTTGAAACATATTGTTCCACCCTCAAGAATTTAAGTGCGAGTGAGATTCTTGGTACCTTACCAGCACTAATTGGCCCATAAGGGGAAAAAATATCACAAGGGGATTTGAACCTAGGTGGGTATGATAATACTTATCCCTTATCCAACCAAGTTAGACCTTGTTGACAATTCAATATAAGATTCTATTAATGAAGCTACGAAATATGGATGTGAGTGGGAATGCTATATTGCATTTTTATCTGTTAGAGATGCCATTTAGTTCGATTACTAATGTAGGTTTTATGGTACATTTGGTATAGAGTGGCACATGTGTGCTATGTAAAGCAAATGTGACGAAAAGTAGGATTTGGTTGCGGAAGCGATGGATGTGATGAAAGATAAAAATGACACTTTTTTTCTTCGTTTGAATCAAAATCTAAGAAGGGTCTCGCACTAACCGAAATGGTGTAAAGGTAAAGATTAGGAGTCCACCTACTCCCAAGAAGGAATGGTTTGCATTGTGCTAAAGGTGGAAGTTTTGGTCCCCTTGACAACAAAATTGATGTTGAATTTAAAAAAATAGAGCATTGTTAGTGATGAAATTGTTGCCACATTTTCTCAAGCATGAAGTACTTGGATTGTGTATGAAATTAACACGTGTTAATAATGTATAAAAGTTTTGCATCCCTATTACACTTGAAATTTATCATTTTATTAATAACTTGGTAAAAAGAAGTTAGTGTGTTGAGCTACTAATCAATATCAATTAGAAGTTTTGACCAAGTTATGAAATTCTCAAGGGCTATATGATTGTAAGACCATAAGAGATCCACATTTAAAATTGGATGCATTCTAAGGTAAAAAATGAATCAAGCTTGACTGCATTATCGCCACATTGCTTCATGAATATATATGAACCATTCATAATGGCATCATCTTATTATGTAGGCCTTTGAATATATTTGTCTTTCTGCATATGAAGCTAGACTCTATCCCTAATTGAAACCTTGTGTCGAACACTATGCTCATAACATTTTTGTTTTTCATTCATGGAGATGTGTCACAGAATTTCATCAATGTGTCCCTAAATGTTTTAGATGTACTAAATGAAGTCAATGTCCTTGTTACTCTCTTTTTGTGGATTCATAAATGCATATAGTAGGAGTTGGGTGGAGATCTTCATTGGTTATGGAGGTAGGATTCCAAATCAAACTTTGGAATGGATCTTCCATATCAAAAATATAATTGATTAATGAAACTCTCATATAAAAGTGAACGATGGTGTAGGCATCATTTTGTGCGGCAATGACTATCTTGGGCTAAGTCAATTTCCCATCACTTGAATGGCGTGGAAGATAAGATAAAATACAACATGAAATTAAGAAATCTTATAGGGTTTCCCGAGCAAAACTTTAGGTTATGTGGCTCATCCTAAAGACAACAACATATAAGGGTATAAAAAAATTATAAGTGTTTGGAGGCTCAAAACTAATAGTGGATTGGGTTAATAATAAGTGCATAATAAATTATTCATTGCTTGATCCTATCATGAATAAGTTCCTAGAGGTTAAGGGAAATTTAATGTTCTATCTTTTGCACATGTCTTTAGAGAATTTAATACCTTGGACGATTAGTTATCAAAATAAGCTATGTTGTTGCAGGAAGGGTCTTGTACTGAATAACAGTTTAGGAGAGGGACAATTTTATCAACTTCTAAAAGTTTGTGGTTATGATGTAGGGTTCTGAATCCCTAGCATTAGTTTTTGGTGTCTTTATGTTGCTATTGTAGTACTTTTTGTATCCTTTGGGTTGAATGTAGAAAGAAAAAATCTCTTTTTATGAAGGTTACTGTTAAGGAGTGTAGGAAGACTCTTTTTAAATGTCATAGAATAGAAACAAGGACAATTGTACGATATTTTTTAAGATAATTAGTTTTTGAGCCTAAAAAGTAGAATGATGTATATTCTAATTTCACGCTTGAAATATTGAATATAAGTGTTTGTTCCCTAGAAAAAAAGGAATTATAGGTTTGCCCCATGTTCTTAGAAATATCACATTTCAAACTCAATATGGACATATTTGTAGAGAACGAGCTACATGTTGCCGCCTATTGTGAATACTTAAATGATATTATTAATTATAAATTATAGATTAGGAATTATAGGTTTGCCCCATGTTCTTAGAAATATCACATTTCAAACTCAATATGGACATATTTGTAGAGAACGAGCTACATGTTGCCGCCTATTGTGAATACTTAAATGATATTATTAATTATAAATAAATAAATTATTAGTTACTAAGGTGAAAGGGTGTAACCCTTCACTATGCATGCTCAAGGCTTATAAAGGTGAGCATCATTGTAATATTTTATCTATCATCTATCAATATATTATTATTATTCATTCTCAATCTTGGAAGTAGGACTCGCTTCTTGACTCTCCAAATCGATACGGTTGTGACATTGGTATCAGAGCCAAATCGGCTCCTCAACCCTACACACTCACTAGAGCTTGAATTCGGCTCATGTGTTTGTCTCTCATTTTTTCCCCTCCATTGACTTCCACTTCATCACTGATCTTTTCATCACCACACTCATCCCCCACTGCCATTAATCTATGAATTCTTCTACACCGCCCCTCACCATCTTCCACCCTTCCACTCTTCCCATGCTCATTATCCTCTCTCCTCATCTGTGTTCTCCCCACCATTCCTCTCCTCCCCTCTCCCAGTTCCTCACTTCATTGACCCATTGATCCTTCCTCTCATGTCCATGCATTCCACATACACAACTCCTCACCCTCATGCAGTCGGACCTCCCCGCCTTTGCCATGCAACAACACCTCCCACACTCTACCTTCAGCCGTGCTTCGGTCCACACAGCTCCCTCCCTACTACTCCTCACCGTGCTCTCCCCTTCTGCACCTGCCACCTCCATCGTGTCCCTGACGCCCACTTCTTCCTTGAACCCCCATGCTTGCTGCTTGCACGAGTCTGTCTGCCCTCATCCGCATCCCTCCTTCCAGCCACCACCCACGCCTCCTCTCACGCAACCCCTCTCCCTTTTCATTGTTGTTTCTCCACACAGCTCCTTCCCTTTCACTCCATCTCTAACCTACCTACTCGTCGCCCTTGCTGTGTACTCCAACATTCCCCCCCACTCTACGCACTCCATCTCCCCTCCTCCGCCCCTCCATGCTTCCATTCCCGCCAGCCTGCATAAACAAATTTTAATAAAAAATTAAATATTATATATAATAATATTATAATATTTATTTTATTAAATAAAAAATTTATTACCCAACTTTTAAATTATATATATATATATATAATAAAAAAATTATTGTATATTTTTATTTGTTTATTTGTTTATTTTCCCCCTTCACTCCATAAGCCAAAATAGCGTTCAAATACACACCTCCACATACAAGGACCAAGACCATGGCTGAATTAAAAGACCAAATCAAGAAATTGGAGAAGGACATTGCGGCCCTAGTCGCTAACCAAAAAAGCTTGAAGGAAGAGATAAAAAATAACAATACAGTGCTTAAGAAAGAAAATAAAGAGGAAATAGTTATGGTACTACAAAGAAGGCTGGATGAAAAATTGGACATCATGAACGAGAAACAAAAATAGTTGGATGACAAAATGAGTACCATGACTCAAGACATAAACACCATAACACATAACTTGAGCACCATGACGTAGAACCATAATACGTTAATGGAGGTGTTACAAAAACTAATGCCTAGTACATATCATGTCAACAGTCCAGACATGTTAGATGACTCATTTCATGTTTCCATGCAAGAAACACTTGCCAAGAGTCAAGGAAAGAAAAATCCAATCACATCAAAGGATGATACAGACTTCCCCCAAATGATGGAAGAGCGGTGTAAGAGTTGTTATCCCACTTGCTCTTTTATTATTTGTTACAATCGAACTTCTTGAAAAGTAAGGCACTTTTTGACCCTTGAAAACGGGTCAAAAGGGATTAAAACTGCTGCTGGGAAGAAGAGGAATGAAGAGGTAGGAGGTAGGATTGAGTATGAGTGCTATAGATGGATTAATACTAAAAAAATTGGCAGCGTCTCTCTCTCTTTTCCCATAGACTTGCTAAAAGCCAAAAAGCTTAAGATATCAAATTAGTGGGTTAGTCAATAAAATACAATAAGAAAATATAACCTAGTACTTGCCGAAAGATAGAAAGGTTTTGTTACTTTGAGTACTAGGAAAGAGAAACTAGATCTAAGCTTTTGATAAAGTAAACTTGGAAAATTTATTAGATATATATAACAAGAAATAAAATGATAAACTTTAAATCTTAGATCTACTTGTTATGAAGCAAAAAAATGACTGGAAAGAAATAATTTGAAGTTTTGAGGATGAAGAAGGAAAATCTCAAGCTGAAGCTTGAACAAATTTGAGAAATGAGAGAGCCCGTGGAACAAGAAACGTTAGATTCATAAAAATATAGTGAAGAAATATAATATGCAATCAAGCTTCGATCTCTACTTCATGTTTGGTGATCTGCAAAGCTACAAAAACCTTTGAGCAAGTCACTAGATCTAGTATGGCAAATTAAACCATAATAAAAGTGCACAAGCATAATCGACTACAGATGCAACTCTTAGATCTTATATAACTACACATAAGTAAGCAAATTGAACCTTCAAATGCCTACTCTATGGATTAGAATATAATATTCTAAGCTAGATAATGAAACTTGCATAAACAATAATGAAGCTACATAGATATCACCTCGATTATAAGCCAAGCATTCACCATGAAAATTCTTGCACCAACAGATTGTCCTCCAAAGGCTCAACTTTATTCATAACAAAGATAAACAATTGTAATCATATGAGCATGGGTCCCTTGATTCCCTCCAGAATGAGGAAGAAGGCCGGTTTTATAGAAACTACAAACCCTTAGGAATGCAACAACCAACTGAAGTGGACATGTGGGCAAATTCTTCAAGGAAAGCGGGAACAACTAGAAAGTGACCGTGGGGTCTTGTTAGGCTACATCATTGTTGGTGTATTGTTGAACACACCCCCATGACTCCATCTAGCCCACATTTTCCTGTGTGGAGCCACTTTTCTCAAAATTCATACATATTCCCAGTACCTCACAGTATATCGGGAACCCCATTTCCCCTTAACTCACTTATCATTGAATATGATTAAAATTAACCAAGATACACTACACAACATTATTTCCTTTTCATCAACATTACTTTCAACTCCATTTTCGGCACTGGTGATATTATCATTGTTTATCACTTCCTTCAAGTCATTATTGTTGTGAATGTTATTATCATACTGGTGAATTATATGTTTTGCAGTGCTTGGTGATTTGATCAAAACTCCTAACAAACACTCTGATCATTCAAACATTAACAAACAAGAGCCTTAGCAACTCTTTCTTAGGGACTACCCCCCTTGGCTCCATTAAGAGTAGCCTAAACAGAGGAGTCAGGAGTAGGTGATAGTACCTGACTCAAGACTTGCCCCCAAGGAAACACCGACCAACTTGAAGGTTTCTGTTGCGTTCCCCCTAGGTGTGTGTAAGATGACAACATTTTTTGGCGTCATTGCCAAGGAGATGTCAGCATACACCATACATACTTTATCATAGGTTTATTCATAAGGTTCTGTAGTGGTTTCTTCTTGAGGTAGGTCTAGAGTGCAGATGTGATCATCATCATTGCAGTAATCATGAGAATTTTCCAAGTCTTCCATATTTTTTGTTACTGTAACATGGGGAGGGTCTTCAACAATGTCTTTAATCAAAGGTATTCCATGAGGTTCTTCAATGGGAAGCATAGCCATAATATTTTTAATGTCACCATTATCATCATGCCACTGCTTAAGAAAAATCTCAAAGAAGTGCAGAAGAGAAGTAATGCATTTACTAGGAAGCTCTTCAAAGAACCACTGCCACACATCACCATCCAGAGTGCAAGCAAATATTTCCATCATGCGATCCTCATGATAAATGTCAGCTTTAACCATAACATCAATGAAAGATGTGATGTGTAAGATGGTTGAATCGCCATCTCTCTGAAATTCTCTGGTACATTCATACACATCACTTGGGTCGAAATCATAGATAAGAAAACCCAGAATGTCTGAAAAATCAATGGGATGGAATCTACTGGCCAATTTAGCACTACCCTTTTTCTTTTCATCCTCCATATTAGACACTAGAAGAATGCACTTGATATAACCCTGAAAAATAACTTGTACTGAACTGGAGGAGCTGTCAAATAATGAGCTTTAAACATTTTACTGGTTCGAATAGGGTCATCCACACACAATCAATCTCACAGTTTATATGAGAAACAAGGTCTTTATCCCTTCAATGGAGTCGCCATGTGAGACAATGCATGAGGAGACATTCTTGTCTACTCATATCAATGAACTAAAGTCTCTAATGGGGCCACTGACAAACTTTAATGCTACAATAGAGGAGGAGGATGCAAAAACAATATTATTAAATAGTTTATCATCAAATCATGATAATACTATCTTCACTCTAAGTCGATTTTTTACTAAAACTCTACATGAAATGATAGCAACATTATTAAGAACAGAAGAAAAGATGTTGAAAAAAGGAATCACAAAATTCCATCCGCAAACTGAAATTGCCATGTTTTCAAAAGGAAGGATTGATAGAAACAAGAGTACAATTGAGTGTTTCTATTGCAAAAGACGCAGACATACAACATTGAATTGTAAAATTCGTGCTAGGGATCTTCTAAAGGGAGAACTGAAAGAGTCAACTAAAATAGCAATCTTTGAAGAAATCTCAAATGTCATGTATGAAGTCACACAAAATTCTAACAATAATTGTGAAGTCAATACATAACCTCTCAGACTCTTCTAAGAAATAGCTATTAATAATGTAATATTTTATGTGTGCTTGTAAGTTTGTAAAAGGTCACTTGTATGATTAACTTTTGGATATGTTCACTATTTAGAGTGTTGTCCTAGATCACTGTTGGATTCAACGAGCTATGTGTTTAACAAATGGAAGTACCTCCATTGATCAATCCAGTTACTTGGCTACTTCGTTGCCAAACTCAGGGAGTTATGTACTTTGACAGAGTAAAGTATTCAATATTGTTAGTCACTACAATTACTTTATTGCTGGTCAAAAGTGGTTATTTCGTCGATAGGCGTTTTTATTTGAGATTTGGGGTGGACTACGGCCTATGTTTTTTCATTTACGGAGGAAGATGGGACAAGTGTACTGTCGAGATTGATCATATGGCAGTCATTTAAAATTCAAAATAAATAATAATAATAATAATAATGAACAATA